>JARHVA010004326.1:820000-1347500 GCA_037957365.1 Torreya grandis | reverse complement strand
AATAAATCCCAATAAGGAGAATCTATTTTTTGGTGAAAACTTTCATATGTAACAAAATATGGAAAACTAGTTTATATTGCCACCAAAAATGATAATTTTTGGGTTGAATGTGGAAACCATCCATGAATGTGGATTTATGACTCTTTGAGGTTTAAAACTAGTTTTTAATAGTAAAAGTCTTGAAATTTATTTTTTTTAAACAAAATTAACCTATGCAGTCATCTAAATATCTTCTCCTTTAATGTAAACTAATTCACCAAAATATAGTAAGACTAAAAAAATGTAAAAATTTAGTGTCTTATGCCCCCCTGAGTTTGTGTCTCCATATCCTACATGATTAGAAACATGATTCATGTAGCTCTATGCATATGAGTGACCCAAGCCAGGTGAGATATGTTACTTCACCCTCTCTCCCTATGATAATCAATGAATATTATACTTTCAACAATGTGGTGAATACATAATTTTTTGAACAAGAAAAGAATCAATTGGAAGATCAATGTTCCAATTTGAAATGTTAGAAACTAATCTTTAAATATGGACTTAATACCAAGACTAAAATTTATGAAAGTTTGCAAAAGTGATATGGTTTATGAGGCAAGGAACATCAATAGACCCAAATGATCCCATTCAAGAATAAGCTCTTGTACCTTTAAATAATGTTACAGCATTATAATCACAAATATATAAGGACTAAAATATCATAAACATGGGTAAGGATAAGGTGGCACTAGATTCCCATTACAATAAATAAATGTTTGGTTCCTCAATTTTGAATTTAAGATTATACATTCACTATCTAATAACATGTTGGAAATTATAAGAGTGGACAAATAAATACCCAATTTTATTAATAAATATTATGGTAAGTTCAACACATTATATGATGAATGGGTAATTAGACAAATAGAAGTTAGAGAATTAAAGTTCCATGTTGATCTTAAGGAAGATTTAAAAATTGATAGATCTAGTTGGAAGGAGGTTTAGGTAATGAGTAAAACTATAGAAAAATTAGTTAAGGTTATCACATTGGAAACATATTTTAAGATCTAGTTATATAATACAATATATAAGTCCCTAAATGCCCAAAATACAATAAATGGCATAATTTGTAGAGTTATTCCATTTGTTTTATGAAAATTTGAGATTATGGAAATAAATCTAATCTAATTTTGATAAAAACCTAAGTAATTCACACATATTTGTAACAAATGAAAAATTGGGGTTTTTGATAAAGAGACACTAAGAATGAAGTAAAATTATTTATATTTTGGTTATTCATACCTTTAGATGATCATGGTTAAATATAGCACTGATTGAGGTGTCTTGTGAGCCATAGGTTTTTTAATGTTTAACTGATTTCTACATGACTAGTGGATTTTGTCAACAATAGTCTACACCTTTGTCTACATGGATCAGTCTTGTCTATGTTTATTATGGAATACACCCTTAAATTAGTAAACTCTAATAAATAACTTGTACATGTGTTTTTTCCTAGTGGGATCTTGCACTAAAATATTTTTTTGTATTATATTCCTCCAAAAACCTTTTCAATATTTGAAACACAAAACAAAATGGTAATAAAATAAAAAATGGGGCATAATAGGTAAGGGGAATAACTAATTTGGCCTCAGTATCCCCTCTATAATTGAGTATTTCCTACATAGTCTGAAAGGGGGACCTAAGGCCAATGTATTTATCCATCTAATTCATGTGTGTGACTCGATCATATAAAACTTTGAATCTATATGTTATTTCTCCTAATCCCTCTATTTGGTCTAATAATTCAAATATAACTATAAAATATAAACTTCAAATTAAAAAATGCAAGTATTGGGTTTTTTGTAGTGTATTTTTCATTTTTGTGTTTTTTGGATAGATAAGTGTTAGATCTAAAATGTATATTATGACACTTTAAATAAAATAATCTTAAATTTGAATTTTAAAAACCTATTAGCATGTTAAACCAACTCAAAAGGAATAAAATGGTAATAAAAGAGACCCAAAATAAATGTGCCTTGTAAAAAGTACCAAAAAGTGTGCTAGAATAATACTACTCTTTTAGGAAAATAAAATAGACCATGATAGTCTAGAAGGAACAATTTTGTCTAAAATCAAGAAGCCAATAAGAAGGAAGAGATAAAGGACTATGGATCCATGTAACTTAAATAATAATTTAACTAAAATAATAGTGTAATGAGAACATTAGTGTGAGACATCAAAAGGAAAATGTGTATGAATAAAACCAAGATGTGCCATTAGAATCTTAATTATACATTAAGAACCTCTAAATGTAAAAGTCCCAAAAATACATATTAATTATTTTTTATTGACCAAATTTGGGTGTCTACAATTACCCCCATTTTATTCTAGTAATTTAATCAAATGAAAGTGCAAGAGTAAAAGGAAGAAAGTAAGACCTGAGCTTACTTATGCCATATGTGTTTGCCTTAAACTATATATTCCATGGGTCCAATGTAATAATCCCATGCTGAGAGAAAATGGTATCTAATCTTGTTTTCTTCCTGGCCAAATCATTGAACAATACTTTTAGTGATGCATGAGGAGATGAACTGTGGTATGGAGTTCATGTATAAAATCTAAGTAAACCATTTTTGTATGGATATCCAAAATAATATTCCCTAATATTTTACTAATAATAAATGTGCCTAAAATTCAAAACATTATTTTTAACCTCAAACCCACATAACTCAATATACTAAGAACTAGTAAAATTATTGAATCAACCACTACAAATAGAATAAAATTCATTGTGGTGTAAAACTAGTGAGATACCTAGTGAAAAAATTGCATATATATAATTTTGAACATAATTTTGTATATACACCACAAATAATGACCTATTAACCATTATGTTGATGCCTAAATATGTATCATGGGTGCCCAAAGTGTTCAAGAACACTTCTCGTTTTAAAATTCTAAGAATTTAGTGCATGACTTGCAAGTTGTGATAATATTTTTACCTATTGATGGAATAGAGGGAAATCAAGTGGACTATTTCATAATATTTATAATGTTTGGTGGTTGGGAACCCTCATGGCCAAATATTTAATCTATACAAAATATGAAGTATGTTATGCTAAGAATAGTGAATTATGATCAAGAACTAATCTAACGACCAATCTAAGATGAATATTTATAATGAAAATTAAGCTACAGTGATCTGGTTTAAAAAGGAACAAAATAAATGATAAGGTAGAGAAGACATGTTGATCTTTATTCCAAAAATTATGACAAAGTAAAAATATCATCTAGGCATGCACTTAACGAATGTATGATATGAAGTAGCATAAGCTCAAATCCTATCACACATCAAGAAAACATCTAAGGAATGTGATAAATAATGAAAATAAGAACCAAGTTAACTTTAAATATTTACCCCTACAAGCAAACAAGATTAGCCCAAATGTAGGAAGAGTAAGAAAAAAATGAAGCTAAGAACTTTTAATTAGCCTAGCATTGACACAAGCTAACATCTCTACATTTAAATTTACACACCAAGAATTCCTGAGAACCATTCAAATATGGAATTTAGAAAAAATAAGTGAGAAAAATTCGAAGATAACAAAATACACAAGCAAATTTGGACAAACTTTATAGAATTCCTTGCTTATATTAATTGCTCAAAATTTACAATCAGTTTTGGCTCAAAAAACACCCTCTATTTTACAATTTGCGATACCTCCTTTATATATACTATTCATGAGATATCTCATTAATTATTTCTCAACATGAAATTGGACAAGATTCAAGGACATTTATCCCTTTTAAAATGTTCTACATACTCCCTAATGGGTTGACCCATAGGCAATGTGATTTACAAGATGTACATACCTTTATAAAAGAATATTTTATTTACAATGTTAATCTATAAAAATAATATTCCTAAGTCAACTAAGCTAACTTTGAGAACCCTCTATTTTAATTTTGTCTCTCCAGTAGGATCTTCATTTTGTAATGCTACTCCTCAATTAGCTTAATATTGATAATTAGCTTCATGAAGAACTCTTTTATTTGACCTACTAAGATTTTGTGGTCTTTATCTACCCCTCTTAATGATTTTTTGATGTTTTTAGCTCACTAATATTTTCCTCTATATTTATAATCATATAAATGATCCTATTACTATTATCAATAGTCTTTCATATGCTTTGGTTCCTTACCCCTTACATAAACTAGGATTCTCTTTGCTTGAATTCATCATCTGTAATTAGACCAATTAGATTGGTTATGGTGGGATCCTTGAATAAGTGTCCCAATTCATGCACTAATATATCTTATAATTGTTTGAGATCACTTGAAACATCTCCCATGTCCCAGGACCACTTGTTTGCATCCTCTATTGAAACATTTTTTGAGCTGTCATTACTAGAAATTCTATTAAATTACTCACTAGTGGACTATAATTCAGATTTTGGGTCAAATTCTCTTACCCAAATGATAATTTAATCTTATTTGGCTCAATAATAATGATGATAGGGTCTAATTAGGGTTTTCTAAAGGTTTCATTATATCTTTAATAGTGATAGCCTATCAAACTCATATTTACTTTGTGCCTCAAATTTTATTTAAATCACTTGTTTATACCTTTGCCTTGTGAATATATAAAGTCTCTTGAATAAACTAGTCAAGCTTATGTGGCTCCACCATGGCATTTCCATGGAATTTTATTCACCAATATTTAAATAAATTATTTTTTCCCTTTGAAAATCCTTTTTTCATTTCATACTGTCTGATCTTATTTGGGTGAGAAAACATGTTTTATTGGATCATGATCTAAGGGGTGAAATTCCATTAGTTATTATATATACTTAGACCTAAGGTTGTTCCACTTGGAAGTCTTATGGGCCTTTTAAACTTTTTGTTCTTTTAGTTTTGGTGGGTTAACATGCTTTTTCCATATGGCAATCTTGTAGTAGCTCTAGCTTTGTTGAAAAGTCTAAGTTTGTCTCACACCATCAGATCATGATCTGAGAGGTTGAAATCTATTGGATGATATTTGTTCCATTCACTATGATTATGACACATGTCATATTTGTGATTTATCATAGGATTTTTGACTTATTGACTCTTGTGAATTGATAGATCTTCAAACTTCTCACTAAGATGGTGACACTTGTCATTCTTAGATCCTTCCATAGGTATTTTTACATGTTGACTATGTTGCATGTCATTGGATCTTTGTATTGCCTATTTATATGGTAACACTTGTCATCTTATCTCTTTTTTAGGACTCTATTAAAGTTTTGACTTATTATGCAATGTTATATCAATTCTATTTGATAAAATACATATCGTTGATTGTGATCTAGGTAGTCAAATGAGATTGGTTCCTACAGATAATGAAAATACTTAAGTCAAAGTTCAGGGAACATAAAACTTAATCTAAAATCTTATACTAATGTTTTCATTCATATTAATGAATACAAATAAATATTTAGACTAAAGTCTTAAGCTAAACTATAAATATAATAAAAGGGACTCCACATTTAGTTCGACCATGCTAAGATAAAAGGGAACAAAGGGGGCTTGGGATGTAAAGAACTTATGATAAATATTTTAGATTAAGGTCTTGATCATGTTAATAAACATGACTAGGAACTTAGGATAAAATATAAACTAAGTCAAATTGAAGTGTTGCCACAAAAATTTACATAAAATCTCCCACCCAAATTTAAATTCAAAAGGAGTACTTAGACTAAATTTAGACTAAGGGTTTTAGTAATTCAAATATGAATTCAATTAATCAATTACATATAAAAGGATATTAAAAGGGGGAATTTAACATTTAACACAAAACCTTGAGGATTGTCTATTTTTAATGAACTCCATTAAACCTGTGACCTAAAACATAGATACCCAATGCTAGCAATTTTTGATAAGATCAAACTAGAGCCATAAACAAATAAGCCAACCAATATATGGTGTGGATGATGTACAAACATGATAATGACACTTTGATCAAGTTAATTTTCAATTTTAAGGTACAAAATTTGCACAATTTAACACAAGGGTCCCCATTTTTTAGGAATGAGGGTAAATTAACCTCAACAAATGGTGACTTTTAGGGGAAACATATCAATATGTTATAATTCAGAGAATTTGGTTCAAACTAATAATTGAGTTAGTTATTCCATTTGATCATTCACCATTATTTAGATTAATTCATGTTTGAAACAAGCCTTGTATATGTCAAATTAGGATCAAACATTGAGACCTAGTCATGTTGTGTGATGATTTGATTCCACTTATTTTTTGCCATGGGATTTGGGGAAATAACTTCTAGATTTCATGATTCTAATCCTTAACACTAACTTTCATCATGTTTGTATATTCATTAATAACCATTATTTAGCTTAGGGAAGGCTTGGGAATTGCTTTACTAATAGCTAGGCATCCATATCCCCAATAGAGATGCCCTTGGATCCACTAAAGGCCTTACTCCACTACCAACTAGGCATCCATAGCCCTGGTGGAGATTACCAAAATCACCTCTACTTATAAAGCTTTTAAATATTTGTAATAATCTCTTATTTTTGTATTTTTAAGTCATCTTGGCTTTCTATAAAAGGTTGGGAACTAGGTTATCTAGGTTTACGGATTTGGTCAAATATTTGATCTTTAGATAATCATCTTTAGTTGTAAAATTTGTCCCAAGCATAATGTTTGTTAAGTGCAAACAAGATTATCTCCAAATAGTATAAGGTTTCATCCTAATGTTCAATCCTTCTTAAAACCAAGCTTAGATAAAAAAATGTTAAAAATATCAAGGAATAATTATCATAACCATTAGTATTTACTATTTTATCCAAATCCTAGAAGTTAGCTCATATTGCAACAATCCATGGTCAACCAATGCTTGAGGATCATACCTAGATTCTTGATTGGTGAGGCTCTTGAGTAATTAGGTGAATTTTGAGCTAAGGGATGTCCAAAAATAATTATTTAGAAGTAAGGAACAAATCAAAAAAAGAAAACACACCAAATAAATAAACAAAAACCAAATAAATATTTATGAATACTACTTACAAATAAGGGATAGGAAAAGAAATAAATTAAACTAAACCTACACAAACTCCATAAAGATCTTACCTCTAGGATAAAATTAAAAGTTAATTATCCTACCATGATTTCTTCTATTAAATGGACTCTTCTTTTAGATAGGAGCACTTGTATATTCATGTCTTCTATATGATGTATCTTGATTCCCCATCTCCATTTTCTAGTACCTAAATTAAAGATATGGATCTAAAACCCATCATCTAATTCCCAAATCCATATGTCTTACATCAAGAGTGATAATTCTCCTTCATTCATAGAACTAAAGTGACTTACATCATCCTAATTCAATGATGGTAACTCAGCTACTGATGTCTTCATTAAGTTTAGCTTGAGGTGGAGATGGACTACCAATATTTGCACCAAAACTTTCCAAGTCATCCCAAATGATTACTTCATCATGATCAACTGAAAGGGTATGAAATTCATTTTCAACCTTACCTTTTGAATTAGGTTTATCATATAATTTCAACCTTTTAATGGGTTTATATGGAAATCTCTAATATAATACACTTGTTTCATCTTTTATGAAGAATGGAATCTCTTCTACCCAATTGAGTCCCACCTTATCTTGATTTTTGATCTCCATAATGACATTGTTATCTTGGAATACTTCAATTTCTTTCAAAAAGTCTTGGTATAAATGTTTCCACTAGTTAATTTATTTAGGGATATCCTCAATTTCAATAATGACCTCATATGAATTATCCTCATAGCTATCTCCTGAAGAGAGGTCAACTTGTATCTGATCTTGTTCATGGGGTTGCTCATATTGAATGGCTATTCCTTCTTCTAGAAAATATTTAGGTTCTTTTTCTTCCTTAGATGGAAAATCAAAAGCATTTACCATGAAGGATTTAATATCCTTGTAAATCTATATGCTCCTACAACATTATATTGATTAAACATAGATTCAAATGTATCCTTTTCATTTTGAGATGCTTCAAAGACATTACAATGATTAGCTAGACCTATATCACAAAGTTTCATTTCATGTACATTCTCAAATGACCTAGTATTTTTGTTATCATGAAAGGTATTTGTAGGCCTATTAAACCTTTTAGAATCATAATTTTTTGGAGTTTTACATAGTATTTCCCACTTAATTTTGCAACTAAAGGAAATCAGTACTCAAATTTTAAATAGTATTAAGTATGGATTCATTCTCATTCTTTGGTGCTTCTAAGTTATGAACTTGATTGTTATTACTAGTGGGAACTAAATCTTTCTATCCCTATAGATGAAATCCATTTTTACAATTATTAAAGAACCCTAAATTTTAGCCAAGATGGGCATGGATTAAGGGAAATTGGTTTAAGACTAGTGTCTAATTTAATGTAGACACACTCTTATTGGCATTAGGAATGATATTTAATGTTTGTGGTTGGGATAGCATATGCAAGCTAACCTTAATACTGCATTTGATCATTGATTATTACAAATTTAGCATAAGCCAATGCTAAGGTGTTTATGAATCCAATAGACCTCTTAAGAAACACAAAATTCATGGGATCCAAAGCATCCTTATAAATTTCTAAGGCTAAATCCTCCTCAAGTTTTTAAATATCTATGGTTCTATTGAACATTTTTTAGAATTCGAAATTAAAGGCTCTTATGGGATCATTGGTATCTCTTTTAAATATGGTAAACTATTGTTACAAGACATAAGGACTAATGATTATGCCAAATTGGTCAATGAAGTAATAATTCAATTTATTCTAACTGATAATGTATTTCTTAGGTAGGTTAAGGAACCATTCATATGTAGCATCTTTGAAGGTAAATGGGAAAAATCAACATGCTACATCTTCATGAACTACATTCTAAAGTCTTAAAACATCCTTAAAGCTTTTAACATGTTCTCAAGTTGTGACAACATTATTAGGACTAAAAGAAGGCAAATAACTTTAAGAGTTTATTGGTAATTCATGTACTTGGCCAAGCCCATTGATATAAGATACACCTAACCATGTCATACCTTGATGTGGATCTTGCTTGTGGTAATTCCATCTTGTAAAATATTTGAACCTTACTTGAAATATGATGTGTAAATCTTATCTTTATAAATATAAATAATAATGATAAAACCTATGCATTAACCAAATTTTGTGCAAATATGTATAAATAATAATAAAGGACATCAATATTTAACTAAATTAGCTTAAAGACATGTCCAGATATGTGAATATGATTGATATTTACATTTCTAAACTCAAATAAAATAAAATTCGCAAATGATATATCAATATTTGAATAAAACCACTATTACTAACCTTTAATGCATTGGATACATAGATCTTAAGCTATCATTACCATAATTACACATGGATCTTCAAAGAGCATATATATTTCTATAAATAAACACAAAGACTTGTCTAAGACCATTAAGATTAATGATATTTACACAAATATGCTAAAAAAACACATATACGCAAAGAATAAATCATAATTTGAACACAATTCACTAAAATTATCAAAGATAACTCAAATTTACAAAGATTTAACTAGGCCCTACTCTTAGTGCCAATGAAGCCCCTCCTATTGATGTATGAATAAATATCACAGGTGCTTAGAGTGTTCAAGAACACTTCTCATTTTATAATTATAATAATTCAATGCATGATTTGTAGGTTGTGATAATCCTATTATTTTTTGATGAAATAGAGGCAAAGCAAGTGAACTATTTTAAAATATTTATAATGTTTGGTGGTTGAGAGCCACTATGGCCAAATAGTTAATCTATGTAAAATATGAAGTATGTTATGCTAATAATAGTGAATTATGATCAAGAACTAATCTAAAGACTAATCTAAGATGGATATTTACAATGAAAATTAAGCTAGAGTGATTTGGTTAAAAAGGGGAACAAAAGGAAAGGTAAGACAAAGAAGAGATGTTGTTGATCTTTATTCCAAACATCATGACAAAGTTTAAATATAATTTAGGCATGCACTTAAGAAATGTATGACATGAATTAGCATAAGATCAAATCCTATCACACATTAGGAAAACATCTAAGGAATGTGAGAAATAATGTAAATAAGAATGAAGTTCACTTTAAATATTTACCCTTGCAAGCAAACAACATTAACCCAAATGCAAGAAGAGTAAGAAAATGAAATGAACCTAAGAGATTTAAAGTAACATAGCTTTAGAACAAGTTAATAGCTCTGAATTTAAATGTATACACCAAGAATTCATAAGAACCATTCAAATCTAGAAGTTAGAAAAAACAAGTGAGAGAGAAGCCACAAGAAAATTTAGACAAACTTTGTAGAATTTCTTACTTATATTAATTACTCAAAAGGTAAAATAAATTTTGGCTCAAAACACTCCCTTTATTTTATAATTGTAAATACCTCATTTATATATATTATTCATGAGATATGATATTCATTCTTTCTCAACATGCAACTAGACAAGTGTTAGGGATAGTTGTCCCTTTTACAGTGTTCTAGATACTCCCTAATAGACTAACCCATAGACGTTGTGGTTTACAATATGTACATGCCTTTAAAAAAGAATATTCTATTCATAATGTTAATCTATAAAAAAAATATTCCTTAGTCAACTAATCTAACTTTGAGAACCCTTTATTGTAGTTTTATCTCTCTAGCATGATCTTCATTCTATAATATTAATCCTTAATTAGCTTAAGGTCAACAATTGGTTTCATGAAGAGCTCTTTTATTTGACCTACTAAGCTCTTGTGGTATTTATCTACCCCTCTTAATGCCTTTTTGATGTTTATGGCTTCACTAATATTTTCCTCTACATTTAGAATCATACCATTATCCCACTATTATTAGCAGTAGTCTTACCTATGCTCTGCTACCTTACCCCTTGCATAAACTAGGATGTTATTTGCTTGAATTCATCATTTATAATTAAATTAATTGGACTAGTTGTGGTGGGATCTTTGACTAAGATTCCCAATTTGTGCACTACTCTATCCTTCAATTGTTTGAGATCATTTGAAATATCTCCCATCTCCTAGGACCACTGTCTCACATCTTCCCTTGAAACACTTTTCTGATCTATCATTACTAGAAATTATATTAAATTTCTCACTAGTGGACTATAATTTAGATTTTGGATCTAATTCTCTTGCATAGATGATAATTCAATCTTCCTTGGCTCACTTTAATGCTCACAAAGTCTAATTAGGGTTATCTTGCTTACTAGTGTTTTTTTGAAGGTTTCCTCATATCTTTAATAGTGGAATCCTATCGAACTCATATAAAATTCATGCCTCAAATTTTACTTAGATCATATGCTTATACATTTTCCTTTCCATAAATCTGTAAAGTCTCTTATAATGATTGGTCTAGCTTATGTGGCTCTATCATGGCATCTCCATAGAATTTTATTCATCAATATTTAAAAATAATGACCATTTCCCTTTGAAAATACTTCTTTCATTTCAAACCATCTGATCTTGTTTGGGTAAGAAAATGCACTCTATCAGATCATGATCAAAGGGGTGGAATGCCATTAATTGTTATCTATACTTGGCCTTGATATTGTGCCACTTGGCACTCCCATGGGACTCTGACACTCTATATTCCATCAGCTCTAGTGGGTTAACATGATTTTGACACATGTTAATCTTGCATTGGTTTTTAGCTTCATTAAAAAGTTTGACTTTGTCTTACACCATCATATCATGATCTAAGAGATCAAATTTTATGGGCTGATCTTCATTCCATTCACCTCAATTATGACACACATCATTTATGCATTTATTTGTAGGCTTGTTGACTTATTGACTCCTATAAACTATTAGATCTTTGAACTGATCATCAAGATGGTGAAACTTGTCATCTCCTCACTTATTTGGGAATCTATTGAAGTTTTAACCTATTACACATCATAAATCAATTATGTTTGAGAAAACATATACCATTGATTGTGATCTGGGCAGTTGAATGAGATTGGTTCCTACGGACAATGAAAATACTTAAGTTAGAGCTCAGGGAACATAAAACTTAATCTAAAGTCTTAGACTAATGTTTTTATTTGTATTAATAAATACAAATAAAACTTTAGGATAAATTATTAAGCTAATTTATAAACATAATAAAAGGGACCCCACATTTAGTTAGACCATGTTAAGATAAAAGGGAACAAATAGAGATTGGGATGTGAAGAACTTAGGATAAAGATTTTAGACGAAGGTTTTAGTCATGTTAATAAACATGATTAGGTCCTTAGAATAAAATATAAACTAAGTAAAAATAAATTGTTCTCATGAAAATTTAAATAAAATCTCTCACACAAATTTGAATTCAAAAGGAGTACTTAGACTAAATTTAGACTAAGGGTTTTATATATTTAAAATATGAATTCAATTAATCAATTATAGACAAAATGCTAGTAAAAGGGGAAATTTAACATTTAACATAAAACCCTGAGTATTTCCCATTTCAAATAAACTCCATTAAACCTGCAACCTAAAATATAGATACCTAATGTTAGAAATTTTAAATAAGATCGAATGAGATCCATGAACAAATAAGCCAACTAGACCATGGTGTGGATGATATTCAAATAAATATGATGTGTAAACATTATAATGACACTTTGATCAAGTTAATTTTCAATTTTACGGTACAAAATTTTCACAATTTAACATAAGGGTCCCCATTTTTAGGAATGGAGGTATGTTGACCTCAACACATTCCTTTTGTGTAGTTTCATGAAAACATTGAGATATGAGACCATGTGTTACATTCATGCCCATAATACATTAACTAAGCATACTGACTCATATAATCTGATTAAAAAATCTGAACTTTATGCAATAAATATGTGGTTATGTAAATATGTGTTTTGTAATTGCCCCCATTATCATAATCTATGTAAAATTTATCCATATTATGTCAAATTAAAACATATGCAATGCACATGCCCTATTTATGGTGATATTTTTCAAATATGAGTAAAATATTTTATCTTATTTGATAAAATATTTTAGTAATCTATGATAGTATGTAACAATATGAAACTTTTTTTTTGTGTGAATCTAGACAATGCCACTCTATTTGGATAACAACACACATGTATTACTATCTTTAGAGTGTGTACCTATCTATGTATAACAAACATTTTAAAAATATTTATCAATTTGGTATTTTCTAAGTAACTATGTCAATCTATCAAAGCCCTTGTCATACTACGCATAACCATTATAATATGTATAACTACAACTACAATTTATTGAGCCAAATCTACATAAATTGGATCATTGTGAGCCACAATTTAAAACATAATAAGTAGTATAAATTAGAATCTAAGTAAAAATATGATGTTTGGTAGGTATGTATTATTTCAATATCCCCATGTGTATTTTTTTGGTATAAATAACACTTATGTATTCCCCCTTAGTTGAGAGGGATAAAACTGGTGTGAATAGATTGAAATAAAAATTAAATTTGGTGTATCCTAAGTTATGAATTAAGTTTTTTATTTTATAATGTTTATTATCAAAATTTTATGTGATTGATAAATTTAATTTATATTAATATTTATCATTAGCTAACATAGGAATAGAGGAATTGATATGGAAAAATTAAGTATGACTATCAGGGGAATGAAATTTTCAAAATGAGATAGAAATTTGTGAAACACATAAGGTGACGTGACCATCACCTACATGGAAGAAACAATGTTTTATAAGGATCTTTAAATTAAAAAATTCCAAATTTATAGTATAGAAAGCCATGGATTTGATAATGTTGCCCCATACTATAGTAGTATGGCATAGGTATGAATATATATATATATATATATATATATATATATATATATATATATATATATATAATTTTAAATTAAAAAAAAAAACCATTCAAAATTTTTAAATAGTGAAAACTTTGATCTCTAAGTTAAAATTTGGCTTAAAAATGAGCTATTTGGTGCAATCAATTTGAGGAGGTGGAGCCTATCATTCAAATAGAGTAGGATGTGAGATTTATGGGTACCAAAATATATGTTTTTCTCCTTTTGAAAAAAATCTTGGATTAAATTTGTTTTATTTTATTTTTAAATTTTAAGTTTTATATTTTCAGGTGTGGCTCTATCCTTGGCGGGCTAATAGAATCCTAACCTGGCTTGGGTATAACTAAAATGTCACGGTATCCTCTAGTGTTATTTTCCCTTAGGGAACATCCAATTTTTATCTTATTTATAAATAAACCATTGTGTATCTAATGTTTTTATTCTTAGGATTACATTTGTGGGCTTTTAATGTAAAATTTGGTGTTTTTTTGTTTGGTGTAGGAGGACATCTAGTGTAGAGAGTAATGACAGGTTTAGATGATGGATATGATCTTTTCCATACCCATAATTGATGATGAGAGGAGTATTATTAAGAGATAAGAAATTATTTACATTGGATGATTATATTTTATGCATTATTATATACACATGATGAATACATTAACCAAGTATTGGGATGTTGACACTTGCACATTCTAATTTCTTACAAGTGAGATGACACTGGCTTTGGAGGATGTATGGCATATATTGAGTAGGTCAATTACATGTACTAGGGTTAAATTTTAGGATTATATTGGTAATATTTCCAAAAAATATTTTATTGGGAAACATCATGGATGTATTCATCATAATAGAGACTCAAATGATGTATTATCTAAGATTTTTCTATCCGAAATATCATGTGTGAACAAGTTTCTAGTTGTTCTATTCGAATAATTTGCATTTTTTAATGGTGGTGGTGTCTATATCTCTTATAGGATATGTGTCATAATTTATTACATTGAGTATCATGGTAAGATTTATTCCTAAGTTTATATGATGTTTTTACATTTGTATCATGATTGATACCAATTTACATATGGTGAGTTCATTGGATGGATTGGTTTGGACACACTTTCATTTTTGGGGCTACGAGCACATTTTGGTCAATCAATAAATTTGTAAGACTCATGTTTGTTCAACACACATAGAGTATTTTTACAAATATTCCTTAGCAAATTGTAAATGTGAGTTCAAAACACCATGCAATATCAGATTTTTTTGATGACTTGACCCTGGATTCAACTATTTTGAGGCCTTATAGAGGATTTATTGGTTATCTATAATATTGGGCACAATTACATAATATTTGTGTTATTTTTTGGTATCATAATCAATGGATGAATGTTTTAGAGTGGTTCAAGTATGAGTGTGTTACTCATTAGTCTGGTGTTTAATAGGATGTAACCCTAGATTCTTAGGTGTGGTCACAAAGTTGTTAGATATCCAATTAGACTAAAAGACATAAGGAAACCATATGACATGGATATTTCACCCATACTCATGGTTGATATGGATCTATTCATAGATATCCTAGACATAGATGATGCAAGGTATACATATGTGTATGTTACATGGTCAATGAAACATTAGTGTTTTAGATTTTTCCCAACTAAAGGATATGGAACTATAGATGATGTGATATGTGTGACATCTATGAAGGAAATTGGAGGTATAATATTTCTAAGTTATTTTTTTAGTATATTTTTCATTTTGTATTTTTTAATGATAATTATTGTATTTCCTTTACACACACACACACACACACACACACACACACACACACACACACACACACACACACACACACACACACACACACACACACACACACACACACACACACACACACACACACACACACACATATATAGATAGAGAGAGGTGATGAGGATTATTATTTTATGATGATTGAGTTATCATTGTGTGAGTTGATTCATCATGTTCTTGATGATATGGTAGAGGGTGCTCTAATTGATTGATTGATAGTAGTTGATGGGGTACACATTCCATTTTTTACCATTTTATGATTTATATTATTTATTTTGGCCCATACACACACACACACACACACACACACACACACACACACACACACACACACACACACACACACACACACATAGAGAGAGAGAGAGAGGTGATGAGGATTATTATTTTATGATGATTGAGTTATCATTGTGTGAGTTGATTCATCATGTTCTTGATGATATGGTAGAGGGTGCTCTAATTGATTGATTGATAGTAGTTGATGGGGTACACATTCCATTTTTTACCATTTTATGATTTATATTATTTCTTTTGGCCCACTACAAATCAAAGTGAGCGAAGAGCATAACTAGTGAGAGCATAAATTCCCCCACCATACCTAGTTGTTAATTTAGGTCTATGATTATTTGAAGAGTATATCAATTTATAAAGAGAACACATTGATATAAAGGTTATTCTAGTTTTATACAAAGACCAAGAGAAGAGGGATAGGTTGAGATCTAGGATGTGAGGTGATCCTAGGGCTTCTACTTCTAGGTATTTATTGTTAGTAAAGATATATGATGTTTACATGGACAAGGAGGGTTATGTGGACCATGCCCAATTATTAAGTGATCATTTTTATAAATTTTTAGTGTATGTCATGCTATTAAATAATTTTATTTATGTGGGTTCAAAAGGGAAAGAAAGCTACTCTTTTACATAGTTTGCAAGTGACTATCAATGTTTATTCATTATTTTAAGGTTTTCCATAGGATTCAATGCATCAAAATGTTGTTTAATTTATTTCATAATCTTTCCACTTAAATCAATGTTCTTCAATCATCTAAATATTTCTTATTAGTTGTATAATGGCATTCATGTTCTATATTTGAATATTATGTCTTGACGATGCTTGGAAGGATGGTTTCAAAAGAGATTTATATTGTAACATAAAATGTTTTATGAGGGTATTAAGTTCATAAAAAAATGTATATAATTAAAAAATATGATAATAGAGTTGAAAAATGTCAAAAAAAGACCTCATGAAAGGATTTTTGCATTGAAATGCATGTCTATAGGTCTACCTAGGCCTATACATCCCTTTTACATACAAAATCAAAATAAATCTTTGTTTGAATTGATGTTTTAAGGAGATGAGTGAAGTATAAAATCCATGTAAATATTCATAACTCTTTATAAATATTATTAAGATGTTAAGTACCTATTTTAATAACCTAAACCTTTAATTTGATAGTCAAACAACAAATATTGCAACCTACATGATAAACTTAACCTTTGTGAAGTTTATGAAGATATGAATTATTAGATACATTACATAGTTTCAAAAAAAGTCATTAAATTATAAACTTTGTAATGGAAATCATTGAGATAATCATTGACCTATGAAAGAGATCCTAAACTTTGGGTATTCAATTAAGACATCAAATTGTAACCTACAGGTTTTCTTGAGTTCAAGTTGGTTTCAAACTTGAAAAAAGGGGTAAGTTCACATGTGAAATATAAAAACCTAAAGGATCCCTATTTTATTTAGAGTTTAAACTTCATGATTCTCTCACAAAATGATCAAATTCTTGAGAAAGCAAAGAGCCTAAATAGGCCTGTTACAAGCTGGTTTCATCTTGGAAAGAGGAAAAAGTTAATTAAGTAGGGCTTGAAGTACATATATATGTAAAAATTTCTCGAAGTCATTTTTGGTCAAAGAGAGTTAAGGAGAAAGTTTAGAAATAATATGACTAGGCAAGATTCACTCTAACCTTGAAGACACAGTCCATTGACACCTATAGGCTTATGTGAGAGAAAGGGGTAGATATTAATGCAATGTCTGCATTTTAAGGTGATGTTTAGGTAAATAACCAAGTAAAAATATTCATTGAATATCAAAGAAGAACTGAATAAATTCATAGGTTAATCAAACAAACCTCACTAAAACCTTGCATATACAATCATGAAACCTACATGCTTTTCTATCATGTTTAGTGAACATGTCTTAACATGAAGATTTGGTATATTGAGGATGATACAAGATTATGAAGACTTTAAGGAGGTGAGAGGGACTCTAAAAAATCATCATATGAAACTTTGAACCCTTCAACCATGAAGAAAAAATAACATAGACCTCTAAGGTTAAGAAGTTTAGGCAACCAATAAATCCTCATGGTGAGAAAGTAGGTTGTAGAGTCTTTTGAAGGCCACTTTCCATTGAAAAACCTTTCATAAAAATGTTACAAGTTGACTAAGACCTATGAAAACCCATCCCAACTAATGCTAAACATTTGGGAGGCTTCTTTTCTCTTGACCTATATGCACAGTCCTCCATACCTGAGAAGGTCATTTGTGAAACTCATAACTCCATCAAGGTGATGCATGGAAGGGAATGTAAAATATTTATTATTTATAGGTGTTCATACTCCTATTTCATATTAATAGTGGTTGAGTTAAATATCTATAGGGTATGACTAGATGTTAAGAGTGAAGGGTAGTCATAGAATGTATACTTACAAGCCAAGAGACACCATATTTTATTTATATCTCTCATGAGGTTTTTCATCATAATATGTAGTGTTTGTATTTTTTATAGGGGTTTCCCTACTTACAACTTGTGGCATCATGAGAGAGAAAGAGGGCATTACCTGTATGAACTATTGTTAAGATAAAAATATGCCTAAAACCCTCCTAGTATATTTATGATAGAGATATGATTTCTAATGGTCTAGTTTTTATTTTAAATTACTTTCATTACCCTCATATGTTTGATGATCACCCTTTTTAAAAGTCATTAGCACATACAAGCTACATAATTATATGGAATAGGTTATGAAAACCCATTTAAAGGCTTGTTTTTGAATGACCAAGGTGGTGTTGAGCACCAAATCAATGATAAAGGATTGGTAAGCCTAAATATAGATCTCATCATCTCATAAAAACCTACACAAGTTCCTTAAAGTAATCTTTTTAACTTTCCAAGTTAATAGTTTGGTCCTAGAGGAGTAAAGACACCATTTTGCATCCAAGAAGTTCTATTATAGGTCTATGAAGTACACTTGGAGGGATTATAAAATTTAAGTTACCTCAACATTATTCATACATGAACAAATAATTTTCATGCTTTGAAACCTAAAATTTTCATGAAAACACTCCAACTGTCTCTAATGCCTATATAAGCACCTTAACTAGGGTTTTTGACCATTCCATGTCCTACCCACTTTTACAATCTCTTAGGAGATAAAAATTTAAATGGAGCATGGTATTATCATGGGTAAATTTAATCACACACTTTACTTGAGTTTCACATGTGTTTTTATGATTTTGGGCCAAAACTCAGTGTTTAGGCAAGGAGGCTTAATTGAGGCCTAATTGAGGACAAAAATGGGTTGATAAGTGTGTTTCCCCTCAATTTTAGGCCATGAAATTTTACATGGAGTTGTAAGGGGATATTGGGTCCTAAAATATATCCTCATTCTAGTAGGATCATCCATAGACTATCCTACACAAGGAGTTTTACCTATTTTTAGGGTTATAAAGAATGAGGCTAAATGAGAGATTTAGTGCAAAATAGAGTCTTTGAGAGATTTTGATGAGTCAAAATGAGTTATTATATGTTTTATATGATTTTAATATTTCATCTATGGAAAGATACTACCTTGATGAGGAAAAATTCAAAATTTAACACTTGTGGACAAGAATAGGCATAATAGGCCAAGTGGGCTTCAAGACACTTGGGCTTTAACCATCATTGTAGCATCAGTTATGAATAATCCTAAACAAGTGAAATTTTTTAAAGATAATTCAAGATGTAACACAATAATATTTAATGACTGAACTGTGCCATTTGTCCATCATAAACCAAGAGAAGGTTTAATTTTCAAGAGTAAGATCAAGGTGTCAAACAAGGTTACAGACTTCCACACCACTTGGAGAAGGAAAACATCTTTAGTATAATGCACTTGTCATTTGAGACCTAATAGATTAGTTTATAACTCCTTATCTTTTATAACTCTCTTCAGAGACACTTATTACATCTCTCTCCTATGCCCTTCTCTCCTTGCATTTTCTTTATATATTCAGCCTTGATAGGATAATTTTGTATCTTGCACCTAGGTATGGAAAATCACTTCCCATTTTCAATAATTTGATCAATAATAAAGTGTATTTTTACCTCTACCTTTGACTAGTTTCAATGTGTGTGTTTGATTAGTTTATCTTATCAAGTGACTAGCTCTATTTCCTTGGTATATTATCCTTATCTATCATTCATGTTTAATTTGAAATCCTTTTTATAGTTATTATGAAGTGTCTAAGTGAGGTGTGAAGGTTGAGTGAGTTTCTTTTTCATTAGTGTCATTTATTGAAATCTTGACTAGTCCTCATAGCCCAAGCATTCTTCACAACCTTCATGTGAATGTTAATGTAGAGAAATCAATTTGGAGTAGTGTTTGTTGCATATTAATCTCATGGTTGAAGTGAATTTTCAGCTAGTTATTAGTATTTAGGTATATTTTGTGCATCACCTCAATTATAATAGATTTCTCTCTCCTTTCCATATCAAGTTGATATAGTAGTTTGTGAGCCTAAGTGATTCATAAAGGGGAGCTAACACTTTAACCTAGATATTTAATTGATGTTTAGGCCACCCATAGCATATGATTATTTCCATGTTACTCCAAATTTGGAAGGCTTGAAATACCTTACAAAGGGTTAAAATTTGGTTGATAATAGTTTTGGCATGCCTCGTAGGACTAAGGTTTAAATTAGTGGAAGGGTTGTTTGTGTTGTTCTTCTCATATCAACCTCTTGAGATAATCAAAACATCAATTGAAAATCTATGAATAATTATCTAGTTTTAGCATCTCAGTCACTTGTTCAAAGTAAGTTTTATCTTCAGTTAATTATCTTGATGATATTGTTATAGCTGAATTTGAAGTAGAGTTTACTTTCATGTAAGTTGATGAGGTATACCAAAATTATGGCATTCCCTATCAGCCTTACTATGATCCTTATCAACCTCACTATAATCCTCATCAGTATTATGATCAGCCTATCCCCCTACATGGATGTGATGTTGAATATGATTATCCTTATAGAGACCATGTTATCCCTATCTAATATAGCCACTTTTCAAACCAATCCATTTAAAGTTTCAAGAAAACTCTCTTGGGATATGAGACATACATGATAGGGATTAACGCATAAAGGGAATATGGTCAATATATCCCTATTAATCTTATTCATAATGTGATTTACATATTAAAATTATGAAGGAAGAATGTACAACTATTGAAAGAAAAATTTGGCAAAGCTTTTCAAGTAAGATTATGGATGTAAGTGGTCTCATTCAAAGCATTGAGGATAAACTAAGAAATCATGAAGGACAATAGGTTTAATACTATGAAACCTCATATTTATTAATATATACCACCTCATCCCTCATATGTTCCACCCATTATTTCCCAAGAGACCATTTCAAGTGAACTTCCAAGTGTTCCAAGTCCTTCACATATCTCTCAAACTTTACATTATTGGAATTCAATCCAAGAGAGATTTCAAAATAAGAAGGAGATTATTATTGAGTATCCTCTTATTAATAACTAATATTCTACTTATCTTCATAAATAACCACCCAAGAAGTCTTTCAAGACTCCAAAATATAATAAATGGTGAAGTCATGTAGTAATCAAGGTGAGACAAGCATAGATTGGGGAGTTGAAATCAAGGAAGAATGTAAACGTATGAAATTACATCCCATCCCTCATCAAGATCCCTCTTATATCCCATATCATCCTTATTGTGCTCCTTATCCTCATGAATTCACTAAACACATTAAATAAAAACTATTCCAGGAGAGTATAAATAAACAAATTGAAGAGTCTGAGTTGAAAATGAAGAAAGTTGAACCAATCTAAGATTTAGAGATTGAAGTCAAAGAAAAACTTGAGCCTATTCAAACCCCATTTCCCTCTCTTAAAGAACCAAATATTTTCCATATTTAATGTCTATTCAAGAAGGAATTCAAGACAAGAGGGAGGTCATAACTGATAATATTGAATATCAAGTTGTAAATTTTGAAGAGCCTCAAGAAGTCTATAATAATAATGAAATGATTTTTGAGAAGGATGGGGCACTCATATCAAAACTAACCTTACTCTCCCTTAAATATTTATTAAAATAATCCACCATTCCCAAGGTTTCAATTTAAAATAATGTTCCCTCAATTCCTAATCCAATTCATGAACCACCTATCATACCTCATACTCTTGCTCAAACTCATGAACATGTTCATCACCCTCCCATCATCTCCCTTATTAAAGAGGAGGTTGTTATATTGAGAAATGAAGAAGAGATTAAAGATATAAGTGAGGTTAAAGGAGAATGTGAAGAGGATAATTCAAGTGTATATGATGAATAATTCACCACTGGTACTTCTTTTGGTGAATATAAACATAAATTAGTCTTCATAAGTGAAGAAAGGAATGATATTGATGAGGTTGTATCTACCTATGATAAGAGTGATAAGATTTCTACCTTGGCCAATGAATAATTTGATGAAAACATGAAATAAAAATTTCTTGAGAGGAACATCATGTTGACTGATTTTGTTGAGTCTCATGAGTAGATTTAAGGAGATTTGAAAGACATATGCCAGACCTATTTACACATGTTCAAAGAATATGAAGGTTTTAAAAAAAAATCACCTCTATGAGAAAAATATCAAGTTTATGATAAGGAATGAAAGGCTCTTAATGAGATAATATGTCTTGAATACCATCATCAAGATATTCAATTTCACGATAGATAAATCTACAATGAAGACAATCTTCAAGACAAGCAAGCTATTAAATTGGAAAAAACAATAGAGTTTAAGGTTGATATTTCCTTCATAGACCAATGGGACCTATGGTATAAGTATTGGGAAGTTTGAAATGAATTTAAGACTCTTAAAAGGTATATATATCCTACTAGTCATATTGAAGATGTTCTTGAGGCTGCCTTACTCCTTTAAGGACAATGTGATAATATCCAAAGTATCAAGTTTGAGGCTGACCATATGAACCAAGAAGTAGTCATGATTGAGTTGAATTCAAACATAAAGAGAGAGAGCATGAGAAGACTATTGAAGCATAATATGAGTTCATATTTATGGGTGACTAATTTTTTATTGTTGCTTCACTTGAGAGCATGCTAAGAGGAGTGGAAATAAACATGATGATGAATCCAACAAGAGAAAGGTCCAAGAGTGAGCTTGATTAAATCTATTTGGAACCTCATGGAGTAAAGGATTAGATAAAATTCCCATTTGATCCTGAAGGAAGAAGTTATTTTTAGGTCAATTGTATATATTAGTTTTCTTGTGTTTCTTGTGTTCCCTAAGTACTTATCTACCATGTGTGTTGTCCTTATTTTGTGTGGTTTGTATGTAAAATAATCTTGTTTTGTCTTGATCAAGGTCTGATGTTGAGTGAAAAAAACTCCATTTCCTAATGGAAGGACAAGGCTACTAGTATAATTAGCATAATAAACATACTACCCCTATGAATCTCTAATTTTTTAACCAATTTTGATCCCGAAGGTCAAAATGTTAACCCTTATAGATAAAAATTTGATTTTCATGTTTTATAACCTTATTAATAGCTTTATTATAGTCTTTTAAATGCCTTAATAGTATTCATAAGGTCTTATTGGCATTGTTTAAGGTAAATTTGGAGAAATTAAGGTAATGTCTTATATTGGTCTAGTCATGTCATGAAGTGATGAGAGTCTTTCAAGAAGTGTCATAGGTTATTTAGTTTCTTATTAAATTAATTTCATGCCTTTGTCAACTTGTATAAACATTATGCATATTTAGAAAGGTTAAGGTTCTTTTGTGGACTTTAAGGTAATGTTTTATGAAGGAAAAGGTGATTTTTACTAACTTTAATGTGTGTCAAAGCCTCAAAAGTGAATGACACATACAAGAACATTTTTCCAAGTTCTTGAAATAGTTATTTAACTACCATGCATGTTAATATGTCATAAAATGATCAGATTATTGTGTTTTAATGCCAAAGAAGGGAGTTTAACTAACTTATACAAACTTGGCATATCCACTTCCAAGTGAAAACATTAAATACATGTATTTTGGTATTATATAGTTCAATACCATGTTTAAATTGAATGTAAATGTCCTAAAAGTGAAAAAAAATCTTCCTTATCTCCATCACTCCATTAGCAAACATGTAAAGGTAGTTTTCAAGTCGATGGTATGGCCAGGAGAGAGACATTCAAAGTCTAATATTTTTTAAAAAGGAGGAAGTCCTATTAATATTTAATTTTTTTCATTGTTTTGAATATTCTATCCCTTATCCATTAATAAAAATTGGTAAGACTCTAGAGTGGTATAAAAATACTAGTCAACCCTTGAGGCTCACTATTTCTACTCAAAATGGTAGTTTGAAGATGGTTGAATGCATGAGATCAATCTCTAAACATATATAGGGTCTACATGAGTATATTTCATGTTTTTCCAAGTATAATTTGGCACGTGTGAGATCAAAATGGAAAGAAAGCTACTCTTTTACATAGTTTGTAAGTGATTACTAGTGTTTATTCATTATTTCAAGGTTTTCCACAAGGATAAGTACATAAAAATGTTTTTAAATGTGTTTCACCATATTTCAAATTCAATCAATGTTGTCTAGACATATGACTATTCCATACCATTTGTATATTGGTATTCATGTTCTATATTTGAAGACCATGTCTTGAGGATGATTGTAAGGATGGTTTCAAAAGATATTTATCTTGTACCATAGAATGTTGTATGAGGGTGTTGAATTCATAAAAAATGTGTAGAATCAATTAAATATGATCTTAGAGTTGGAAAATCTCCAAATAAACCTCATGAAAATATGATCTCTGAGTTGGAAGAGGTCAAAATAGACCTCATGAAAGGCTTATTGCATTGAAATGCAGGACTACAAGTTTACCTATGCCTGTAGGTCCCTTTTACATACAAAATAAAAATAAATATTTGTTTGGATTGATGTTTAAATGTGTTTAGTGAAGTATGAAAGCCATAGATATATTATTAAAACTTAATAAAAGTTATAAGATGCTAAGTACCATGTTTAATAACCTAAACCTTTAAGTTGATAGTCAAACAACCAATAATTCAAACTACAAGCTAGTCTTAACCATTGTGAAGTTTATGAATATATAAAGTCTTATAGAGGTTATAGAGTTTCAAAGGAAGACAATAAATTATCAAATTTGTAATGGGAATCATTGAGATACTTAGTGACCTATGTAATAAATCCCAAACTCTATGTATGTAATCAAGACATCAAATGGTAAGCTATAGGTTTGTCTGAGTTCAATTTGGTTTTGGACTTAAAAAAAGGGATAAGTGCACAATTTAAATATATAAACCTATAGGATACCTATTTCACTTATATTTTAAACTTCATGATTCTCTCATGAAATGATCAAATACATCGAGAAGCAAAGAGCCTAAATAGGTTTGTTATAGGTTAGTTTCATCTTTAAAAGAGGAAATAGTGCATTCAGTACAGATTACAATTCAAATAGATGTACAAAGTGATAAAGTTAATTTGAGGTCAAATATACCTAAGGATAAATATTATAAAGAATATGGATAGTCAAGATTGACTCTAACCCTACATACATAGTCTATTGACACCTATAAGCTTATGTGAGAGCAAGGGGGAGATTTGAATGACATGTATGCATTTGAGGGTGATGTTTAGGTGAATAAAAAAGTTAAAATATTAATTTAATATCAAATAATACTTGAAAAAAATTAGAGGGCAATCAAATAAACCTCATTAAAACCTTGCATATATAGTCATGAAACCTACAAGCTTATCTTCCTTGTTTAGTGAAGGTGTCTTATTATGAAGTGTTGGTCTGTTGAGGATGATACAAGAACATGATGAATATGAGGAGGTTATAGGGACTCTAAAAAATAATAATATGAAACTTTTAACCCTCCAATAGTTAATAAAAAGTAAACACAAAACTCTAGGGTCAATAAGCTTATGCAACCAATGAACCCTCATGGTGAACAAGTAGGTTACAAAGTCTTTTGAAGGATACTGCCCATTGAAAACCTTTGATAAATATCTTCCAAGTTTCCTAAAACCTATGGAAATTAATCCCAAGAAGTTATTAACATTTTAGAGGCTATTAAGATTAAAATTTCTCTATCGACCTATATGTATAGTCCTTCATACCCGAAAAGGTATTTCATGAAACTCATAACTCCACATGGGTGATGCATATAAAGGAATGGAAATTGGAGATGATTAGGTGGTATTAATACTATAGTTTAATACTAATATTGGTTAATTTAAATATATAGTAGCTATTAATATATTATAAGAGTGGTGTGTAGTCATAGAATGCATACTTGTAACCCAAGAAACACCATCTTTTACGTAGATCTCTCATGAGGTTTTTCATGGGACTGGGTGGTGTTTGGAGGGGTTTGAGGGGTTAGATATATCATGAGGTTTTTCATGGTAATAGGTGGTGTTTTTAGGTTTTGTATGGGTGTCCCTTCTTCTAACTTGTGGCATTAGGAGAGAAAAATAGGACATATCTTCTATGAACTACTGTTAAGATCAAAACATGCCTAAAACCCTCTCCAAACCCTCCTAGTATCTTGATGAGAGAGATATTAATTATAATGTCTTATATTGTTTGAGTTTGGATTTTAAATTAATTTTATGACCATAATAAGTCTTATGGTAACCTTTATGAATAGTTTTTAGCACATGTAAAGTACAAAATAATATGGAATAGGTCAAGAAAGTTCATTTACAAGCCTAATATGAATGATCAAGGTGGTGTTGAGCACCAAATAAATGAGATATGATTGGTAAGACAAAAAAAATATCTTATAATCTCCTAGAAACCTCCAAATCTCCCTTGAAGAATTTTTTTACTTTCTAAATTAACATTTTGGTCTTAGAGGAGTAAAGGCATCATTTTGCTAACTAAGAAGCTCTATTATACATATATGAAGTACAATCAAAAGGATTTATTATAAAATATTATTTGAATAAAAATTATTTAGACATGAAAAAACCATTTTCATGCTTTGGAACCCATAAATCTCATGAAAACATTCTAACTATCTCTCAATGGCTATACAAGCACCTAAACTAGGGTTTTTGACCATTTCATGGTTTAGCCTTCCATACAAGGTCTCAAGAGATTAAAATTGACATGTCGAATATTATTATAATGGTAAAAATAAATCATATACTTTTCCTAAGTTTCACATGTGAAGGAGTGGTTTTAGGCCAAAACTTAGTTTCTAGGCAAGGAGGCCTAATTGATGCCTAATTGGGGAGAGAGAATAGGCTAATAAGTGTACTTAGACTCATTTTTACGTCATGAAATTTGACATGGAGCTGTAATGTGATATTGGGTCCTTAGATATATGCTAAATTTGGTATTATAATATGTATATTATCCTATAAAAGTATTTTAACCTAATTTTAGGGTTATAAGGAATGAGGCCAAATGAGAGCTTTTCATGCAAAATTAATTCTTAGAGAGAGTTTGATGACTCTAAATTATTATATTTAGGTATGATATGATTTTAATATTCCATCCATTGATATATAATACCTTGATGAGTAAAAATACAAAATTTGACACTTTGGACAAGAATAGGTGTAGTAGGCCAAGTGGTCTTCAAGACACTTGGGATTTTTAACCATAATTGTAGAATCGATTATGAAGAATAATAAAAAAGTGAAAATTTTCAAATATATGGAAATATGTAAATAAAGAATATTTGATGACTGAAGTGTTTCATTTATCCATCACAAGCCAAGAAAAGGGGCAGTTTTCAAGAGTAAGATCAAGGTGTCAAGCAAGGTTTGAGACTTCCACACCACTTGAAGTAGGAAAGAATTTTTAGTATAACCCACTTTTACTTTGAGATCTTAAGTATTAGTTTATAACTCTTTTTATTTAAACTATCTTGATAGGTACTTATCACCTCTCTCTCATATACCATTATCTCCTTCTCTCACTTTATCTACATATTCAACCTTGATAAGCTAATTTTCTATCCTACACCTGGGTATGTATAAGTCCTACACATTTTTAATAATTTTATAAATGATAAAAGTTTTGTTTTACCTCATCCTTTTACTAGTTTCAATTTATGTGTTTGATTAGTTTATATTATCAAGTGATGATCTTTTCTTCCTTGGTATGTTATCCTTGCCTATCATTCATGTTCAGTTTCAAATCTTTTTTGTAGGTCTTGTGATGTGTATAAGTGAGGTGTGAAGGTTGAGTGATTTGTATTTTCATTATTTTTATTTAATTACCTCTTGACTAGTCCTCCTAGCCCAAGCATTCTTCATGACCTTCATGTGAAATGTTGATGTAGAGAAGTAGATTTGGAGTAGTGTTTATTGTAGGTTAGTGTCATGGTTAAAGTACATGTCTAGTTGATTGATAGTGGTCAAGTATATTTGGTTCATCACCTCCATTATAATATGTTTATCTTTATTTTCCATATCAAGTTGATAAAGTATTTTTTGAGCCTAAGTGATTCGTCAAGGTGAGCTAGCCCTTTAACCTAGAGATTCAATCCAAGTTTAGGCCAGCCACAACCTAGTATTATTTTCATGTTTTTACAAATTTTTAAGGCTTGAAATATCTTCAAAAGGGTGAAAATTTGGTTAATAATAATATTCTCATAGTATATATTCATAAATGGCTTAGATGATTTGATAGAAGATTTTTTTTTAAAGGAAAAATGATATTCCTAAAAAATATGTATTGTGTCTCCAAATCTATTGGTTGATAAAATAATTATTGCATACATGTCTTAATAGACATGAAGTAATCACAAATTGGCTCCGAATTTCCTTGATGTAATGATGGTAATTACTCATGTAACTCTAGGTCCCATATTTTGGATAAATTGCATAATAAATACTTCCTATAACTAATCATATGTATTTATAGATCCATGATGAATATAATTATTAAACCAAATCAATGCATCATATTATAAGCTCTTTGGAAAAAAAATTAATAAAATATGACTACCAATTTATCCATTCATATAAATTTATAATCTCTTACATATAAATAAGGATCCTCATGTCCATTCAAAAGCATGTGGTAATGATGTATAAAATATATTGTGTAATATAGGTTTACCATATATAACATTTGAATCAACCCAAGAGTGATATGCCTTACTTTAAAATTTAAGTTGGTGTAATTTATGTTGTAAATCATAAATGTCATGCATTAGAGATAAAACCTCTTGTGAATGCATATTAAATTGTTAAAGGGTCCATTTAATAATTTTATTTTATTATTAATTTTAGCCATTTGTACGCTATTTTGAATAGGATAATAAGTCTTATGAATTAATTTTTATTTACAAATGGTAGGATTTGGAAACTCATTGGTATTTAATGTATTACTATTTTTCAAAGGCTAATGACATTATATTGAAATATAATAAATAACACTATTATTCTCAACACTAGAATCGACTTTCTCACATATTTTTATCTTTTAAGGGATGACTAATAAAATCATTATGAGATGCAATCACATTATTATTAAGGAAGATATCATTTGATTTATCATGTAACATATAGTCATCATCAAAATTAGGGGAGAATAAATAAGAATATCTATTAAGATTTGTAGAAACATTTTCCTCTTCACTATAGATGTAATATTTATCATCATTTAAATTTCCATCATGATCACTATCTTTTTCAATTTTAGAATCAACATTTGATAATGACACTTTCATTTTCACAAGAAGAGAGTGTAAAATATGCAAATGCATATTTTACTTTATTTAAATTATTATCACATTCAAAAGGAATCCAAGTTTAGTTTTAATTATCAACATTGGGAATCAAAACATTTTCATTTTGAGAAGGGGAGAAAGGAGGAGAAATTGTTACATTTTCTACCTTACTTAAATCATCATCACATTTGGAAGGATCACTTTTTTATTTTTCATTGTCAAAATTTTAGATAGCAACATGTTCATTTTTAGTAAAAGAGGTGATATGAAATGCATTTTCATTTTTTATCCTAGCCACATCATTATTATATGTAAAAATAAAAATACCATAACTAGAATTTAACTCTTGAGATACACATTTGTCTTTTTCATTATGCAATGAAATGTTGAGTTTCTTTGATTTATATTATGAAATTTTGAAATGAGACATGGAAAAGGTTTTTGATAACCTAGGATTAATATAAAATAATTAATCACCAATGAGTGAATATTTTAGAATTATTTTTTTATTTTTTTTACATTTCTTCAAATAGATACAATATAATAAGTAGGAGAAGAACATTCATCTACATTACTATCTTTTTCACATTGATCATCACTTGAATAATATTCTTCATTATCTTCATGATCAAAGTAGTCATTATCATCATTACACATATATTAATGATATACATTTATATATATCACACAATCATGATAATTATTCCATTCATGGTAAATTTTAGTGGTGAATATTCATTAATTCATGAATATTCCAATTTTTGGATTTTGATTTTGGCTAATTTTTTGGGTCAGCAGATGGAACCAGATCACCAAAATTTTATGGATTTAAATTAGTTTGATGGTAATCTCACCAAATATTTACAAAATTATCTTATAATATAATTTAATTTTCCATACACATAGACACACACATATATATAATATACCCCCACCCCTAATATCAAACAAGGCACTAGTTATCAGTAAGATTTGTTAGGAAGATCTATTTGGTGGATCCATTTAGTGGATTTGTTTGAAAGACCCATAAAATAAATGAATTAAATGGATCCATTTATTAGGTATATTTATTATATCCTTTTGGTAGAGCCATTCAGTAGATCCATTCAACATAGTCTTTCAGTGGATCTGTTCAGCACAACCTTTTAGCATAACCTTTCGATAGATCCATTTGGTAGATTGATTTAGCATATCCTTTCAGCTGAGTATTTTGATAGATATATTATGATGAGTCATTTTATAGAGACATTTATTCAATCCATTTAGTAGAGCCTTTCATTGAATACCTTCAGTTTAGCTAAATAATTGTGCAGAAAAGCTAGAAAATGAAAAAAAAATCTTCAAAACCTATAGATTCACTAAGGTTGTGAATCAAATTCATCTAAAAAAATATAAGGGGGTTTTAGATATGGGCTATTAAAATTTACCATGATTCCATTCTTTATTATAATTATAAGGAATTCCAAGAATGCATCAATAGGATGATGAGGAAGGGATTCTTTTTTAGCCATTTTGAAATTTACAAAGAGCACAGATGAACACAAGTAGAGAAAGAGAAACTAGTGTTAAAAAATATTCTAAATTAAGATGTAAATCATAATTTTATTTGAAACCATAGGTAAAAATTTATAAGGAAAACACTAAGTAAAAATATGGCTTATAATGTTCAATAAATAAAATGGGTTCACCAATGTGTTTTATGTAAAATTAATATTAGGGAAATAAATCTAATCAAATTTAGATATAAAGATAGTGAAAAATATATTTAATTAAAATATGAATCCACACACACATTTATTTTTAAAAAATTAACAATTATGATTTTGATCAAGAGACATAGAAAATGAATGAGTACTTATCTGTATTCAAGTTATGTAGATCTTTAGGTGATCATGTTTGACTATAACACTAGTTGAGGTGCCTCTTTATCTATATATTTTTACTATTTGAATAATTTGGACATGTCTAGTAAATTTAGTTAATAGTGGTATGTGCCTTTGTTTAGATGGACCATCTTGTCTATATTGACTATGGAATATAACTACAAATTAAAAAACTATGCAAAGTAACTAGGTGTGTTTTTACCTAGTGGGATCATGTAATCATGTTTTAAATCTTGTATTGTTATCTTATTTTCTTCCCAAAACCCTATAAATGTATTAAACACAAAACTAAATGATAATAAAATATAAAATATGGCATAACAAGTAAGGAGAATATCCATGTTGGCAAAATAAACCCATTTATAGTTGAGTGTTGCCTACATAGTCCCAAAGGAGGGGCTCAAGCTAATGTAGTTATCCTTCTATTATGTGTGTATGGTTAGATAATATGAAAATATGAATATATATTTTATTTATCCTAAGAAATCCTTTTGTTCCAAACATTCAAATCTATATGTACAATATAAAATTCAAATTAAAAAAATAGTAGATGATAGGTTTGTTGTAGTGTATTTATTTTATATGATTTCCTAGATAGAGAAGTGCTAGAATTAAAATGACTCTTAGGACCCTTTAATTATAATAATCCTAAATTAATATTTCAAAAACTTATTGTCATGCTAAACCAACTCAAAAAGAATAAAATTTTCATAAAAGAGACCTAAATGAAATGTGCCTTGGTGTTTAACTCTAAATTGATAACAGGGGTAATCAAGGGTTATGAATATTGAAATTAATAAGCACAAGTCTGATAAATATTTCTATAGTGGGCCAATTAATTTAAAAACTTAGCTTAAAAATATTATAAATTTAAATACTAATATATTACAAAAATAGAAACTATAATATACATTGATATTGTAATAACTTGAAAATAAGAGTACTTATCTAGTTTATTGTGCATATGTAAATCTAGGTTGAAATAGGATGGAAGGGAACTAGATCAAGATCCTATAATAGTCATCATAGTATACAATTCTTCACTCTATATCCTTAAATTAATGTGTCATATTTGGATAGTTACATCAAATTTGGTGTCTAAACTATCATGTAAAGAATATTGACTAGATCTAGATGCAACCAACTAGAGCCTTTTGAGTTTTTTGTCACTTTTATTATGATATACATATCATGTACATAGACTATAATTATTTTTCAAATAATCAAACCCTAACTTCCTCACCCTTAGAGTTACTGTGGGAAAAATGGGTTAGTGGGCACATGATATTGAGCTACTTTAAGGACCCCTATGTCAATGGGCACTACTTGCATAACTTTAGATTGTCCCATATGTCAATGGGAACTACCTACATAACTTATAATATAAATAGGTTATTATACTTATATGTTTCTCCCCTACATGTTATCTTGTGTTTACATAAGGATACAATGTGCAATTAGTAATTACATATAGTGACCTAGCTTATAACTAGGTAAATATGGGTTATGGGATTATCCTTTAGTATTTTAGACCTATGATGATATTTCTCCTATGACCAATATGGAAATAGAGATGAATAAGGTAGGTTTTCTCACTTGAATTCTTGATTGAGTGATTCTTGTTAAATTGACTTATGAGTTCTTAGTCTTTTTTAGGTGAGGTATAAATGAGGGTTGATATTGTATATATACCAACCCCTTTTGAAAATATCTCACACTAAATCACTTGATCATGCCATAAGTATATGTTTCATTTAAAAATTTATCTAATTTTTAAATTGATTGATAAATATAATGATAATGTTTAGAGAATTTTGCATAGAATATAAGGCTTGGTTAATTAAAAAAAAAATGGTCCAATTAAAAGATAATAAATTTGGCATAATTAGATAGTGAATGTGAGCCTTTTGATAGAAGGAAGGTCTTATAACTGAAGGGTAAAACCATGATATATATTTTTTAAATTAATAAGATGGATTAACAAGGGTTAAGAATATATAAATGAATAAGCACAAGGGTGAATATATATATATATATATATACATATATATATATGTATATATATATATATATATATATATGTATGTATATATGTATATATATATATGTATATATATATATATATATATGTGTGTGTGTGTGTGTATATATATATATTTGTATATATTTGTATATATATGTATATATATATGTGTGTGCATATATATATATATATCTATATATATATATATATATATATCTATATATATATATCTGTATATATATATATATATATATACAGATATATATATATATATATATATATATATATGTATATATATATCAGTCTAATTAAATTTTAAACTCAAAAAAATAATATTCTAATTTTGAATAGAGAGATATGCCAAAAATATAAAGTACATGTATTGGTTGATATTGTAATGAATTGAAAACAATATTACTTAGTTGGTTTACTATGCACATGTAGATCTAGGTTGAAATAAGTTAGAAGTAGACTAGATAAACATCCTAGTATAATCATCAAATTTTATAATTTTGTATTATATGGCCTTAGAGGCTTGCGTCAGATCTAGATAGCTTCTATGTAATCTTATTTTTAATTTATTACAATATCAATCAATTGATATACTTTCAATTTTCTTCATATCTCAGTATTTAAAATCAAAATATTTTTTTAATTTAAGTTTGTAAATTAATTGGTCTATTATATATCTATTCATCACCATTTTACTTATTCATTTATATATTATTGAATTTATATAACCCCTCTAATAAATTTATGGTTAAAATAACAGAAGTTAGATCTAACTATTACTTCTAATATTGAGATTTAAATTTTGTCTAAGTGTGGAGGACATGCTTCCATGACATTCCCCCACTGAATCTAGAGAATTTAAGAACTAGTGTAAGTGTGGAGAAAAAGTTTCCATAACATTACCCCAATGTTATCTAGAGATGTTGAGTACTAAATAAGTATGGAGGTCATGTCTTTTTTGACATTCCCTTATTGAAATATGAAACAATGAAAATGTGTAGGCCATGCCTCTATGACATGACCCCACTAATATTCCCCCATTTTGAGGTGAAGGAGTATAATTTGTAGTTACATTACCTCAAAAGGATAATATAACTATATAATCTATGTATGGATCATGTAGCATATATGAGTAACATGTCTAGGTAGATATCACAATGAGGTACATAGTATGTGATCACATCAAGTCCAAAGATGCATGATATAAATCATGGCAACATCTAAATATTAAAATTATATTATTAAAAATAAATAAAGCACACACATAAGAGAACTCAAAATCAAAACAAAATTTAATGGTCCAAGAATACCTCATACAAGGGGAACATTAAAAAATTTCACATTTGAAGGGATGTGACTTAGTCAAATTTTGACAAAGAATAGAATGACATATTCAAATGTCCAAAATATTAAATAAAGGCATGGGAGATATAATTAATGGATCATATTCAAATTATCAAACAAAAAATATAAAATAAAACAAGGAAATACACTCAACAAAGTGCAAAAAGGAAATCATAGAATCATAAACAACAAACATAAACATATCATACTAGTCCTTGGATAACTATGTTAGTAAAATATGTTAAGTACACAACATATAAAGTAAATTATTAAAGATATAATCATGAATAAAGGCACACGTAAGTACATAAGATTAAAAATGATAATGAAAAGTGATCATATAATAATATAACCTGGGTGTATTGTGATCAAATAAATGGATTCCCCAAATGTACTAATGACATGATTAGAGGGAAGTCCTAACATATGTATGTGCATATATCATGTTCCTAAATATGTATGAATCATAGTCAAAAGACACATTAAACATATGTGTGTGTATATAAAGAAATGGTATGATATCTACCAACATGTAACTAATAATATATATACCAATGAGCTAATAATATATGTAAACTTTGAATATTTTTGGATTTTTGGATTTTATTTTTTGGTATTTTTTTAATATTTGAAAAATAATTCTATCTTATGATCTCATCCAAAGGATTCTCATATGTATCTTCCCAGTCAAAAATTGGTGCAATAAACAAGTGGTACTACTAAGGACCCTATATAGGTGTAATACTTGGCACTATAGGATCTATTATGGTATGCATATGTATAATAGGACTATGTGGTTATGAGAAAATAATAGATGGAATGAGGGTTCATAAACCCATCATTGAATTATATGTGTTTTCTTTGGAATATAATAAAGAGGAACATATTTTTTACTCTAAGTAACTAAATATGTTATGTAGTACTAGATAAAGATTATGTGGAATCTAATGTGTATCTATGATGACATGGTCTCTAAAATACTATACATCTATGAAAGGGGATTTCCTATTATTTACCATTTAATAGAGGATTAACCTTATTAGATTTGATAATTAACTACTTGGGTATAAACTTCTCTTGTTTAGGTGGATGTTCATATGAAATTATAAAAACTAAAATTTCCCTATTGGCATGGATTTATTTAACACACCTATGAATTATAGAAGGTTTATCATAGAGTGTATATATCTAAGGTCATCCTAATAACTTATCAAATACTCCCATGTATGGTATAAATGAGAATGTATTGACCACATGTTTTTGGATAACTTGTAAAGGTAAGTCTATCTCACCAAGGACCTATTATGAGGTTCCATCAAATGCTCTGACCACTTTGGTCAAAGGGTGTAAATCATCATGTGTGTATCCTAAATTAGTAAGTAATGTCATGGTGAAAACATTATCTCTATCACCATTATCAATAATAACACTATGTATAGGTTGGTGACAAAGGTATGCTTAAATGAATAATTAATGAATATTATGAACTAGGAATTTTACATAAAGGGGAAGTTAGTCTTGTGTTAGTCTCATAAAACAAATGAAATAAACACACTAAAATCATAACACATCTAGCCTAGACACTAGGGAGAAATTAGTAATAAAAATTAAATGAAATCACAAAAAAAAAAAAAACGTAACTCCTTTACCTTCCTTGGGAGCTCCAAATGGCTTTTTTGAATGGCTTGCTCAATTTGTGCATCAAGAAGTTTTTGACAATGGAGTTTGCTTGGCTCCTTCTCTCCTTGGCACCTTGGCTTGTGATGTTGTTTGGATTAAGATTTTGGAATTATAACCTTACTTGCATGGAATTTAGGCTTTATAACTATATAATATCCAATCTTTTTGAATATATTTGTGCATTATAACTTTCCACCAAAATATTTTATGATTCAATAGGCAAGGCCTTGTATTTATAGCCTTAGAAATTAAATCTCACCCAAGGTGAGTCAAGGTTGATTTTAGGCTTGGAATGGGTTTAAAATAAACCTAGGTGAGTTAAAACTAACTCCAATTGAGTTAATAGTTATTATGAGCTATGATTTTTAATTACTACGCATGGATTTCAAATTAGATATTTTAGGATATTTTCAAAGAGCTTGACAACTCATTAAGGAAATGATGAAAGGATTTGATATTTTGATTTTAAGAATTTCCATTTTTAGATATTCATTAATATCAAATGGATAATTCAAATAATCATTTAATCCTATTTAATTTGTTAATTTATTCTAATTATCCTTTTAGCTATTTCAAGATTTAATCAAGTGTGCAAGAGCCCTACTTAATAGGTTTATAAGCCAAATTAATAGTTGTTATGCCATAAGCTGATTAGGGATGAATCTGTGAGAGGTTATTATTTTATATGATAACATACCCAAATTTTTTATGTCTCAACATTATTTTGAGTTTTTATTAATGATGCATAAACAAATTTGGGAAGTTCAGTGATTTCTAGGCTTAATTCACAATGGTTGGTAAGAATGGATCTGAAGTTCAATCAGAAGCCAGTTGTGGCTAGTTTCAGGTGTCTATAGTTTACCCATATTTTGGAAGATGTTTCAAGATATATCCATAGTAAAATATTCTCAAATAATTAAATAGGCCATTAATAATAAAAAATATAATGATTGAATAAAAAGCTCCAAACAATGTTGGAGAAGCCTATAATTATGCCCCTTCAAGGGAGTGGCTCACATATATGATTGATGGATTTTACCTCAAAAAGAATAAAAAATAATAATGAAATTAACCTATGGTTGATATTAATCCAATCAAGATAGTGCTTGCATGCATTGATTTAAAAACATACTGATTTGACCAAAGGTAGTTATAATCAGTAACAATGTTTGAGACACTAATTTTCCCAAAGGTAGTTACAATTAGTGGCATAGGAACATGCCCCAAGTAGGGAAGATGAGTCAAAATAATTATTTTCCCATAGTATAATCATTAAGATCACTTGGATTGAATAATGATTTTTTTATTATGCCTTAGTAGGGTAAATTTTTAAGCATAACTCAAGGATTTAACCTATCATAAAGATTAGATATGAATAGGTGCAAATGTAGATGTGAAGGTATGGTGACTAAAGAAGCCACAAACAACTAGGCACATGAGGATGCACAAAGTGATGAAATAGATGGATAGAAGAATAAGATTTTATCAATGTGAATGATTTAGTTAAACCTACTATTATGGATATGCTCATCCTTATTATAATTAATACAATAAGAATGTTCAATGGGTTTATTTCAATCAAGGAGGTTGGGAGGATTTACCAAGGTTTCTAAGGTTAAGTTTATATATATCCATTTATTGTAAGATTTCCTAATCTAATTTTTATTTTAGCATATGATGGTATGCATCATGATATAAAACACCATGATAAAATAATTGAAATGTGCATAAGTACTAACTCCCTATCCATTAAATAATTTAAAATAATGCACTAATGATAAAAACCATGATGATAATGTTGACATACAAATATGGATAGACTCAAGAAAAATGCACAAGGAACCACCTAATGAATTCATATAGATTAAGTCAAGGCAAAAAAATAAAATAAAACAAATAGGTAAACAAATAAACAAACACACAAAAATCTTGAAAGGAAAAACAACAACAAACATCATGTCATCAACTAGGTTAACTTCTATGTGTGAAGGATCAATGGAATGATAAATAGGTGGTGCCCCCATGCAAGGTTACATGTAAAGGTAAGGTCACACCCATAATGTTAGTAGAATGGATTAGAACCAACAATGGATTTTCCCTATAAAGGTAGGTAGACTAGGTTTAATCATGAAAAATGTTTTTGTATTTTGGAGGCTTAAAATCTCTCTAAGACATGATAAGTTGATTTTCTAATGCTTAAGATTTTGAAATATTCTAAATGTTTTTGGAATTTTTTGGTTATCTTAACTCATTAGAGATTGAAAATATACCACTCAAAAAATGGAAATATTGTTGGATTAGGTTGCTCAAAAAATGGTGAGAGCATATGAAAAAGGGGGATTGAGATGAACTCAACATGAATCAAACATGGATTATGTAGTCCCATTAAGACCTAAAGTGATAATAGTTCTACCAACACAAAAGGTGGTTAGATCCAACTAGATAACAACAAGTTCTCAAAATTTAGGTAAATATAAGGCAAATGATAATATTAATGTCAAAGTGATGTGATAATGCATGGTAAAGGTGTTTTTCTTAATTTTCCCATAGGTGATTATAATTAAGAAATAATGACATAGGTTGGTGATACTAATTTTTCCATAGGTGTTTATAATTAGTAACACTAGGTAGAACATGGATTTTCCCAAAAGTATTTATAATTAGGGGTACCAATTAAACATAAATGAAAGATAAATTACTATATCCATTGTCATACTACTTTCATATACTACCATTTAAACATAGAATTTTGAAACTAATAAAACTAGATCAAAATACCCTTGTAAAAGGTTCCAAAATAATAAACAAAATCAAGGTCAAAAGGGGTAGGTAGATTAGGTCAAAACAATCTTTGGTCAATAGTAAAGGTATGGTAAAATGTATAGGGTATGGCATAAATAAAAATGTCGATGTGGAAATTGGATATAATAGAAAGAGGGTTGCCCCTAAGTGATAAGGTGAGGTAAATAGAGGGGTATGAAAAAATGGAAGTATGAATGGAAAATGAAAATGGTAAGGTAAATGGAAAATGAAAATGGCAAGGTACATGAAAAGGTAAGGTGAATCCTTTTATATTTTATGTTGATGTGGAGATGCATGTCCTAATTAACAAATGATACAACTAGAATATTCAATCATGTAAATTTCTAGCCCACACCTCTTCTAAATAGTTGTTATATTAAGAACCAATTATAGATTTGGACTCCAGTAAAATTATAGTGATCTTCATTAATCATTGATTTTATTTCCTCTAAACACCAAGACAAAGTGTATTTATAGCCTTTGTAAAATAAGTGCAGCTAGGGGTGGAAAATAAAGATAAATATTGGTTGATAGGTTTGATTTCGTAATGTAAAGGTTGATGATAAGGGAATGTATAATAGTTGGGCAAAAAATGAATATTGGTATTTTTAGGCACACACAATGTTGTTGATTCTATATTAAACGTAATTTTAGTTGTGATGGGGATGAAGACTTTTGAATATGATCTCAAAAGGACCGCTAGGTTTTTCTATTATTTGGGCATAATAGTAGCTACCATCTGATTATGTTGTATATTGGAAGCTATATTGATGGTATCTTTAATAATATCTTCATCAAGTAGTGAATAAATATTATCCTCAGCTATTAACACCTTGATGAGGTTTTCAAAAATAAAGTTATCTTGATTATCCCATAGTGCCTCTAACAAGGTTTCACTAAGGAATGTTGACTTTTGACTTTTATTGTATTCTAGTTTTGCCAAAAATGTTTCACTAGAAGATGTTGAGTTTAGACTTTGATTTCCCCCTAACACCTCTTAAAGTTTTTCACTTTGAGATCATTATTCCTCTATATTAAAGTGTTCTTGGTCCCCTTGATATCTTCAACTGATATGTCACCATGGATGTAGTTCAATAAGGTATGATTTTGTCAATCCTAATTGACACTTTTTGGAGGTGGAATGTTAATATGATGGCTATTTTGGTTGGTGTTGATGGCATATGGAATGGGAAGAGGTATCACAATCCTCATAGAAGATACTAGGAGAACTTGTGTTGATGCTGGAGTACTCATCCTCAAAAATCATGGAAGGATCATAAATATATTCAAATTTATCTACAAGGTATGCATAACCAATATTATAATAACTATGAATGTATTTTGATTTTGAATTTGATTTTGACTCAAGGGACTCTGAATCCAATGTTGAGATCGATGTTGATTTTAATTTTGATAATAAATTTGATATCAGTTCAAGAATAAAACCTAACTTTAATACTAATTTTTCATCTAGTCTAGATGCTTCTACAATTTATATTGTTGAATGTTTGGTATTGGACAAGTAACAACTTGTGATAGCCTAATGGGATCTTTAAAAATAGGATAAATTAAGAAGTATTTCACAAAGACTGGCTTGTCAAAGTGAGACTCTTCAATGATGGGAAAAAGGTCAAGAGACAACTCTATAAAGACTAGCTTGTTAAAGGGAGGCTCTTTAAAAATAGGACAATGGTCTAGATAATTATTTTCCCAAAGGTGGTTATAATCATTAAGAAGTGACTCAATAAATATTATCTTGTCAAAGTGAGACTCCTTAATAATAGGTATAGTATCAAAAGGTGATTCATCATAGGTTAACTCATTACAAATGGGTGGTTCAATAAAATCATTGTGGATTGGTTAGTTCTCTTGGACTTGGTTTATAATTAGTTTTAAAATACCAATTTTGAATGCATCTTTGTCTTCAAATGATTAGCTTGGTTGTGGCTTGAAGATTGATATGGGTTTTCTAAAGTGGGAAATAGTTATAAATGAAGGAATAATGGTTAGTGGTTGGGTAATGATTTTTTTATGAATAATTTCATCTAAGATGGGCTTATCAAAAGATGGTTTTCAACTTAGGATGGTAATTGTGACCCATCGAGTTGTGCTTACACAACTTTATTAGGAGAATGAGCTACCATAATTGGAAGGGCTTGGAATGGTAATGCTAAGGAGTTACAAATCTTAGTTGCTATTGTGATCTAAATAATGAGAGCCTAGAATGGTAATGGTAGGGTGTTTCAAATATTGGTTACTATCACAAACTAAAGGATGACATCTTGGTATGGTATGGTAGGGCATTTTGAATCTTGGTTGCTCATATAAACCAAAGGATGAGGTCCTATAATGGTAATATTTGGACTATATTAAGCTTGGTTGCTTGTATAATATGAAAGAGGGTTAATTGTATATGTGGGGGATCGAGTGCCATGAGTAGTGAAAGGGTAAAATTGGTACATTATTTATCCTAAATAAGGTATCAACACAGAATGCTCTTGAGGATCTTAACTTTATTCCCTAGATTGAGTATTGTAAAGAGGATAAGGATCCATCTTAAAAACCACCTCTTCACCATAGGGGTCTTGATCAAAGTCAATTTTTACAACCATGTTATCATAACTTGGATTGTAAATGTCTCTATTATGAGTTTAACTAAACATATCCACATCAATGATGAACATTTCACATAGAGGCCTTGAGTTCTAAAAAATATTAAAAAAAAAATCCAATGGACAAATGTTCTAAACATATTCTAACTTGGTCTAAGAGTGGAGTTTTATATACAAAAAATTATGTGCAAAAACTTGGTTTAAAACTATCTAACATCAGATGTCTTAAATAAAGGCTCAAGTGTCTGAATAAAAATTAGAATACCAAACTCTAGGTGAAAAGTGTTTCAAACAAGTCTTAATCTAAGAAAATAAAAATTTCTAGGTCTTTTGGAGAAGGCACAAAATCTAGGCTCAAAACAATCATGTGATAGGTATTTTCAAAAAAGAACAAAATTTAGACATTTAAACAAAACAAGGTATGAGATTTAATCTAAAAAATATGAAACACTTTAGCATAAACTAGGCATTCAGATTTAAACATGAACTTGGTCAATTGGTATAATGCTTGAAATAATATGCACATGGAGATAGGATACTTTTCAAAATCTAGTCACAAACAATAGTTTTTAATTTGAATAAATAATTAGCCTAAATTACACAACCCAAAAGAGAAAGATCAATGGCTAGGCTAAAGTTTAACAAGGCATAGGCATAAATTAATCCATGTTTGGATTCAAACTTGGCAAGGCTAATTTCAAACTTAGCTTATGAAAACTAGGATTTTTTAAACAAACAATAAGCTAGACAAGAATGAATGGCCAAACAACACTAGGTATAGATCCCAAAGGCACACATGGCTTTCATTCTGAAAATGGGATTAGGACATAAAGAAAACAAGTCTTTGAATGATTTGAGAATAATTAAAAGGTATTTTTTTAAGACTCAAAGACACAAAACTTTGAAATGAATTAGGTAGTGTAATGACACCCTTTCCAATCAAGTGACACACACACACACAAAGGTTGATAAAAAGACTAAAGCATATGTACAATGTTAAATGGATGAGATAAAACCTCCTTAAATAAAGGATTAATGTATAAAAAAGACTCATTTTTATGTGGTAAGATAGAAAAAAATAGACATTTTGACTCAAAACCAATCAAGAAAGGATAAAATGACGCAAACACCTAAATGTAACATCCTAAATCCTACAACTAACAAGGTTTCATAATACTATCAAATTCTATAAATATACTTTCTCTTGAGAGTATTTTAATTTTTAATAAAAAAATTAATAGTTTATTAAAATTATGGGTTTTAGGCCCTATCTTCTCTCAAGAGTTTGTACCACAACATGGAATTTCGAGCTACCCACCCTGCATTAATAGTAGTCCACAGAAAGTGGGGTTATTCTTAAACTATCAATTTTTGTACATTTATAAGTGGTCCCAAGTGTGTCTAACATAAAATATTCTCACATGAATTGGATATGCATCAACAATTTTTTTTTGAAAATGTATTTTCATATTCAAAACTACTACATTCATCACTTTCTCGCTGTAATGCATTGTCTGAGTTGATAATACATTCTAAGGGCAATAATCACTAACAGAGGTAGTTTAACTACTCAAATTACCATCCCAATGATTCACTAACTCAATTTATATACCTCACCATGGATTAAGGTTGAAATTATTAAGGTATATGAATTCTCAATTCAACACTTTTTTAGAGAATTTGTGAGGAGGTGATGAAATCCCGCTCACAAGTCAAAATGCATGAAAATAAAGACAAGTAAAAAGACTTTATGATCATTTTGGGGTCACCTAAACATATGGATTTGGGGATGACCTTAATAAATTTATTTTAATTTTTTGTACTAAATAAACTAAGGTAAATAATGAACATTTTTTATCACCTAGTTTCCCTAAAGGGGATGAGGAGAGAGCATAAATGCATCACTCATTTTGCTCAAACAAACAACTTTCAACAAATAAGCATAAAAGTAACAAATCTTAGGAGCATGTAACTAAATGTAAAAGTTAATTTTAGTGCACAAAAACAAATTATGTTATGAAATTTTACACCTTGGAATTATTTTCTTGAAAATTTGACAAAAAAAAATTTCAAAAACAACAAAGGCATGAAAAGAACTAAGTTCATTTTAAACACAAAAAAAACAAAGTGTATGAGATTTAACCATGTTGAAGATTTAGTTTTTACACCTTAGGAATTATAATTTTTTATAGGTTTTTATTTATTATAATCCCAAAATAAAGTGAGAAAATAATTTTTAGGATTTAACTCTTTGGTTTCTTGCTTTTTATCTTAGAAAGATCAACATTGATCCATGCAGGGATCGATGTCAGTCCACAAAGATTGATGTTGATCGACCCATATAGGGACCAATGTCATTCCATATGTATAGACATTAGTTGATACACATAGGGATAAATTTCATTTTGGGATAATTAGTGCTTATCTCTATCAAAATTTGGAATAAACTAGCATCAATTATCTACAACCTATGAGTTGCTAAAAACATAAAATGTGAAAAATGAAGTTAAAACTCAAATTTTGAAGATTTTTAGGCATCCATTAGAAAAACTAAAAGTATAATATCATATTTCTTATTTATATAGGATCATTGACATCCCATTATCAATTCCAACATGTGAATTAGGAATTTGACATTAAGGGTAGGTTAGTCTTGTGTTAGTCTCATAAAATAAATGAAATGAACACACTAAAATCCTAACACCTCTAGCTAAGACACTAGGGAGAGATTAGTAAAAAAATAAATGAAAATAACAAAAACATAAAAGACATAAATTTTTTATCTTCTTTGTGATCTCCTAATGGCTTTGTTGAATGGCTTGCTCGGCTTGTACATCAAGAAGTTTTTAAGAATAGAGGTTTCTTCGCTCCTTCTCTCCTTGGAACCTTGGCTTGTGATTCTGATTGGATTAATATATGGGCATGGTAACCTTAATTTCATGGCATTTAGTCATTATAACTCTAAAATATCCAATATTTTTAGATATATTTGTGAATAATAACTTTACACCAAAATAGCTTATGGTTCAATAGGCAAGGCCTTGTATTTATAGCCTTAGAAATTAACTCTCACCCAAGGTGAGTCAAGGTTGTGTTTAGTCTTGGAATGGGTTCAAACTAAACCTAGGTGAGTTAAAACTAACTCTATTTGAGTTAATATTTTTCATATAATTATGATTTTTAATTACTAGGCATGGCTCTCAAATTAGATATTTTAGGATATTTTCAAAGAGCTTGACAACTCATAAAGGCAATGGTGAAAGGATTTGATATTTAATTTTATGAATTTACATTTTAAAATATTCATTAATTTAAAATGTATAATTCAACTAAGCATTTAATCCTATTTAATTTTTTAATTGATTCTGATTAGCCTTTTAGTTCTTTCAATAATTAATTAAGTGTGTAAGTGCCCCACTTAATAGGTACATAGGAGAAATTGATATTTTTTATACCATGAGGTGATTTAGGATGAATATAAGAGATTTTATTGTTAAATATAATAAAATACCTCAATTAGGGATGTCTCAACATGATTCTGAGCTTTGTGAATGATGTGCAAGAAAATTTAGGGTGTTTAGTGATTCTTAGGCTTGTTTTAAATTGTTGATAAAAATCAATCTAATGTTTAGTTAGAAACCAGTTGTGGCCAGTTTTAGGTGTCTAAAAATATTTGAGTCATCATCTAAAATCTCACTATCATCAAAAGTAATAGAAGTTATTTGAACCATTTGAGGTGTATGTCATGTATAAGTACCAATAATCCCATTTAATAGGTTCCCATAATGTGGTGGAGGAGGATTACATTATATGACATTTGCACTTTTAGCTCCTTCTTAAAATGGTGTTACAAAGGGTTGTTAAATATTTTATGATTCTAGTGAACACAAGGTTTTGAACTTGATTCCTTTGGAGGATAATTAATTTTTTTCTTAATTCATATATGAGGTCTTGGGTCTTATGCTTCAATGTAAAACATTTTCCATTGAATGCCTATGGCCTAGGTGATAATCATAATAAGAATTTACATCATATCCTTTAAATAGAATTCAACTCATATCAACCTCTATAATATGAGGGAGAGATATGAGGTGACACTCCACAATATTTATAAGTAATGAAGTTGGATACTCATGTAATCATGAAAATTATCTCCTTGGTATATTGGATAAGATAAGTTGATTAGGTTATTATGACAATGTAGTAATTGTAATGTTTATTTTATTTTTATGTTCTATAAATTTCGCTTTATAACTTGGTTTTATATTAAAATAAGTATTGGATGTATTCAGTGTGTTTTCTACATACTTAAGTTTGTTTAATAGACAAGTTTCATTTCATGATTACAAAGAATATGGCATAAGTAATTAAAAAAAATTGAATGTTTTCAAAACACTAGATTCATTTAATGTGGCAAGAAAACTTTGATTGAAGATTTTTTGAAGTTATTTATCTTTCATTGGATTGGTAATTTTATAAAACATTTACTTATACCTCAATACATATTAATTTATAGGTTCATTGGTTCCTTGTTTGATATTTGAAATTTGGGCATAAGAAACCTTTTTATTAATTTTGATAGATAAGTGTGTCAAAACCTGATCGATAAAAGGTTTGAATGATTTCATTGGTTGAATTGGTAAACTATATAACCACATTAAATCATAGTCCTTGATTATCCTTACAAATAATTTAGTCACAATTTTATAACTATAGTCATAATCAAAGCATGTCACATAAAAATATCGAATATGTTGTTTAGGATCACCCTCACCATCATAAAATGTGAACTTAGGTGCAAAAAATCCAATTGGTAAGGGGTCAAAATATATTTCATGTGAAAGAGGGTTATGCAAAACCTCTTTTGAATGAATATAATAATGTGACTTCATAGATTTTTTTCTATATTTGTAACCTTAGCTTACAAAGTTTTATAATTTAGACAATATCTTGCACATTTTGATCACTAAGGTTTGAAGTTTGAGAATTCAATCAAAGATTTGTACCCATAGTTTGATTTGATATATGTATTACAACTATTAATTGGGTGCCACCTAATGATTCACCATCACTAAGTGAATAATCCTTGGCCTTAGCATGCTTACTAATTTCATCTATTGTAAAATAAAAAAAATTCATCCATTAAGCCCTTATTTTGATTGAGATGAGTAGATTGAGATGAGTAACTAATACTTATTTATCTTCCATTTGAAAATTATTTTTTTGATTAACATTTTTCATTACTTATAAATGAAAAAAATAGAATTTAAAACAAATTATACCAATAAAAAAAAGGAAACCCTAGGTCAATGTTAGGGTTTTGAGATCAAAGGTTGAGTTCACCAAATTTTTAATTCTAAATTGATAATAGGGGTTAACAAGGGGTAAGAGTATATAAATGAATAAGAACATAGGTGATAAATAGATCTATATCAGGTCAATTAATTTTTAAACTTAGATTAAAAAAAATATTCTAAATATAAGTATTAATAAATGCCAAAAATAAAAAGTACAATTATTGATTTATATTTCAATTAATTGAAAACAATTATAACAACTCCTTTGTGTTTTACCATAATATATTATTTTTTCTTAATTAATTACATATATTCATCTTAAGAATTTCATCATCAAAAATTTAATTAGTGATCTTTAACTAATTACATTCATTTAGCTAACCATAAGGTTTATAGCTAATCCACTTAGTTAAGGATCACCATGAATATATATAATAATCATGAATAAAGTTGAATAAATAATAAATATTGTATCTAAATCATAAATAAAATATTATAAATTTAGTTGTGACTGATATATCATTATAGCCACTATTTTATAAGTATAATGAATGAATATTACAATTTTCAGCAATAAACAATATCTCAATTAATAATACATGATACAAAGCTCCATGGAGCATGAGTCTTCATGATTTAATTATCAATATGCAATATCATGTGTAGTATCTAGTGTAATACTCTAGCTGAGAGGGAGAGCATCATTCTATTGATTTTCCACACCAACCATGGACCATAGATCACCCACACTATCTCCCAACAAGGGGATGGCCCTCCCTTCATGGATGGGTAGATAATGATGATGCGAGAATCTAGAGTGACAAACCAAAAAATTCCCATTGTAGATATCTAATAGATAATGTGTATTATAAATAAATCTATTATAAGATGATATAGCAAAAATATGAAAAATATATCAACATATGAAATGATAATGTTTAACTATAAACATTACTTTAGCCAAAGCTTTCTATAATTTATGATCTATAGGATCAGTCAATTTCATACACACCACTCAATCAAATTAGTCTTCATCTTGCATTTATGGTGATAATTAAGCTAGTGGAATCAATCACACTACTTATTTAGTGTCATAAATGTGAGATTTGGTTAATTATACAATAATATAAAAACTAATAGATTCAATAAAATATTCCCTATTATCAGATAAAAACATGCTAAGTACTATATCATTTATATATTTAGTCCATAAAATGAAATATAATGAATCTAATATTCCCTAATTTATTATATAATAATAAATAGAATCAAATACAATCCTCAATAGAAACATACCACCTGAGAAAGAATCATATCTAGACCTCAAGTTACTAAATATCAATATGTAACTTTAAAAGTTATTTCATCAACTTTTCATATATTAAACAAATATTTTTTTCCTATTCATATTTTACAAATATAAAAAAATCCAATCTATTAACAACTTTAAAAGATCTATATTTAGAATTTAAATTATTTATATATAAATCTTCAACCAACCATCAAACACATAACAAACACCCATAATTCCTTGTTATGTTAAATATTGGTCACAAATATTAAATGAAGTACAAACATCTCTATATGGAATATTATTTCAAATTTAATATATGATCGTCAAATCACATATATATTCCATACATTTATGTATAAATCATAAACACATAGTTTATTATTAATAATCCATTCAAAAAATATTCAAAGTGTGCATAAGGTATACTATCCTCATTGTTTATCATTTATTCTAATAGAATGCATTCAATATGTATTGTTTCATCTAAAACTTCATAACCAAACAATTCATACTTTAGTAGTTTGACTAAAATATGCTCATAATTGTTAAAAAAAATAAAATCATTACTTATTCAAACACAACCAACACGGATTATTAATTATTTTTAATTTGAAATACACTATCCATAATTTATATCTATTTGTTGTATGTTAATTCTATAGTTTTGAACAAAACTTAAGGGCACCTAATATATATTGAAATATTAAATTTGTATACACAGTTGAATACATATAAAATATATCATGATATGTCAAAAGTTTGACTCTATTGATTGGTAATTATGTATCTGAGCATAGGATATATCATATGAATAACAAATCTTTGATCTCATAAAATCTATTCTTTCCTAACCCATTTCACTATGATAATAAAATTTGTATTTAATCCTAGTGCATTTCATTTAAATAGCCATTGTACACACACACACACACACACACACACACACACACACACACACACACACACACACACACACACACACACACACACACACACACACACACACACACATTTCATACCATAATTCTATCATTCATAAATCCAGTTGACTCCCATATTATACACAATCTTACTCAACTCATCAACATTATATTCATGTAGGGTGTATATACACACCCATGCATATATAAATAATAACCCAAATGAATAAAAGAGTAACCCAAATTTCATTTTATACAGTTGAAAAAATTCAATACACAGTTGACCCTTATAAATGGATTTAAATTTGATTGTATCCACCTTCTACCTAGTTTTATGTATATATAACTATAGTCACATATCCTTAGAATAGTAAACTAAATAATATCTCAATCAAAATATTGTATATGCTCTATTAAATACATATAAACCCTTTTTCTTTTCCTAGGGTTTCTACCACACCCATAACACATATAGTTCATTTATATGGCTACCCAAGTTTTAAATTTTAGACAAAATAGATAATTAAATCCATCCCTTACAAGGTTTATGCAAAAATCCAAGTATGCAAAGAAAGAGGGTTCACAACTTTGGCATTTTACCAAATTATTGGGTTATATGATGGGTTTTATGGATGGTCAAGCCATCCACAGGGCCCATCATTTATCCCATTTAATAGTTTTGAATATATAAAAAATAAACCCTTCATGATTTTATTACCATAATCATAATAGAAAACTAATAGAAATCTTAAAATAAAGTGACCTAGTTATGAAGTCTCCTATGATAATGTTAATGATTTGAGTTCTTTTCCCTCTATTAGCTAAAATTTACTCTTTGAATCCATTGTATGCCAGGGATGTCCTCCATGACCTCACCATCATAATTTTATTCATTTGTATGCTTATTTCATGCCACAACTCTCTAATTATTTTTCCATGATTAACAACCTAGCATTCAACTAGGTATTTACCCCATGCAAACCAAACATAGCTCTTCATTTCTTAGCTGGTATGTTTAACACTAAATAAAATTCCAATTTATCCCTAATAATATCTAATGTTTATTCATTAAATAAATAAACTAAATTTATATTATTACCTTCTAACTATGCACATAAAACATTGACTTCACAAAAATCCATTAGCTTATATGAATGTCTCAATCATTATTTAATTCAAAGGTATGTTGACTAGTCTTCAAAACAATTAGGCTATCGAGAATAATATCAAGTCTATTAAACATCATTACCATGACCAAAGCATTCAACCTTATAAATAGTGGTTAGTTTAATAGGTCAGAAAAATAACTTATTGAATCTCACTTATTAGTAATAAACACTTTACTAAAAACACAGTGACTTCACGTAATCATTTAAAAATATAATCATTTTTTAATATATTGTGAATGTTAAAACCTTGGTCAATAATAAATATAATGACATTTGAAAATAATTCTATTAATATATTTTTGATATTAGGATATACAATTATTATAAATGATAATAATATTCTAAATATTATTATCGCCTTAATCCTACAGCTCAAGTAACAACAATATAATCCATCTACACTTACTATAGAAATGCATACATAACATTGCATCATTATACTACATAGTTATACCCAATAAAATAGTGAGACAAGTAAAAAATTTATGAATTCATTAATTCAAATAAGTAATAAAATCATACAAGATAAGCTATATACGATAGCCAAATTAGTGAAGTCACTCAACCAAATCAACACAATCATCAATAGCAATCACAATCACACTATAAATAATATTAATAGTCACTTAAATGAAAGTAACACAAAACATGATACATTTATTTAAATCAAGAAATTAATCATAAAACTTGATATACTACTCTAGTTTGTGTAAGGGTTTCTATTTTCTCTCTCTTTATCATCCCCTAATGCCTCTATCTACACCACCCTCTTTGATGATGCTCTCCCTCCATCACACTCTGAGGGATGGATCTATCTTGTATCCACATCAAAAAAATGAAGATAGTTATCTTAAAACATAAATATATCCATAAAATAATGATGTATAATTAAAAAACATGATCATAATGTATAGAGTATAAAAGTAAAACTAATTCATAGCAAATCAATCATGTAAATTAGACAACACATAATTATCCCATAATCAGTATATGTCATAAATATTAATCAAATAATATTTAATCAACTAAAAACCATAATAATACTTAGATTAAACATGTTTTTCATATTAGAGATAAATTAGGATTTGATATCCTTACCCCTAAAGTTGGTCATCATCCTATGACTCTTATTTGAAAATAAATTCTGAATTTAAATCATTATTGTTAAACAAATTTTAATTTTAGGTCAAATTTGGACCCTTATAGGTAAAAAACTAGTTTTTTAGATGTTTAGGGGTCAAATACTTTGTAATAGACTATATTATAGTTCATTTGATGTTATCTGATGTATTTTTTATTCTTAGTCATGGTCTAACAAGTTCATTTGTCATTTTGGGTCACTTAGTGGGATTTTAAGGGTAATAAATTTAAATGGCATAATTCCCAAGGTACCCATGTGTCATTTTTTCTTTAAAATGTCCAATAAGTGATTTTACCTATCAATGATGTTAGCTATATTAGAATATTATAGGTTATCTAACTAAAGATCAAGTAATCAACTAAAAAGGGTGAGTTTGGTAGTTGTATGACCCATGGGAGAAGGTGACACATGGGAGAAGTTCATGGAACAAATATTCATCTTTTCACACTAATATAAACATTTTAAATGCTTTTTAAGTTCCATTTTTAATCCAAAACCATTATGCTTCTTCTTTGCCTTTCTAGACAAACAAAAGTGACTAGTAGGTTTGTGTTTAGTATGGACAACTCAAGAGGTTTTATGGAAAATGATTTTGGGAGTTGATATTAAACTAAAATAAATTAATTTAAATATAAATAGTGCAAGTATTGACAACTTTTTCTTTATGAATCATCATTTATAAGCCAGTTATTTTTTTTTGCTTGTTATTTCATGCACCTATAGGTTTTGCTCTATTTTGGTCAAGTTCATATGAACCAATTGATGTTGTTGACTTGAGAGTATGATGGATATATTATCAGATGATGTCCATAATTATTTTCACATTTCATGGTGTTTTTATGGGAAATTTGTCTCATGTTGTAGGAAGGTGTCACCATTGTGAAGTTTTAATCAATTTTCCCTTGTTCCAAAATGTTGGTCTTCTACAAAGATTTCATGTCAATGGAAAATGATATTACATAGGTATAAAGTCCATATTACCATCTATTCACATGTTTGATTCATAATATTATTCTTTGGGATACTTTCAATCTTGCCATTCATCTTAGTCAACTCTTTGCTCAATTTCATGTTGAAGCACACATGTATAGAGCTTGTTTTAGCTTGTTCATGGAGTTGCACTCAGGGTATATCATTTTCCCAAGTCATTAAGATATAGAGATATTTAATTTAGATTTTTGGGTAAGTTATAGTTTGTGTGCAAGCTCATTCATCATATCAAACAACCATTAGATACCCTTGCCTACTTTGTTTAGATGTATGTAAGTGGTTTTAACATTAAAAGGGATGTTTTAGAACTTGTATTAATACCTCCTTAATGGTCATAATGTATTTTAGGGGTTAGTATTAATATTTAGTTGTTCTTGAGACCATTCATACATTTTTATTCTCCATTCTATGCCCCTACCTGCATACAACCCATATGCACACCTACAAGAGCCTTTGTTGATGTCATGTTAAAGGTGAAGAGTTGGGATATATCTTAATATCTTAATATTTTTAAATTTTACATTTATATATTATATGAGATAATATAATTTTTATAAACATTAGTATCTTGTATACTATCAAATAGTTCACTTTACTACCTATGCATGCTAATGACCACCTATGGGTGGTACCTCAAAACTTTGGAGGCCTCAAAATGGGAGATTTAGAACATGATAGGATCCTTTTAAAATAATAACATGTGAAGGAGTAATTAAATACTTATAGGATGTTTATAAACTATTTAATAAGGTGTAAAATAGGTTGGAAGGAATAAAGACTAAGTACAGGGGCATTTTCCCTAAACTGAGAAAATAGAGGTCTAAGGGGTTTTGTGAATATCCTATAACATGTTTTCAAATAGATATAGAACATATAGATAGGTGAAACTTGTATCCCTTACCATAGATAATATCCATGGAAAATATTATGGCCATAAAATGAAGATAAGATAGAAGTTTGTAGCCTCAAAGTTGCTTACAAAAAACACTAAAATCATACTTCCTTATTTGCAGGTTTTGAGGTGTGAGAGACAATTGTAGTTGCCAAGAGAAAGAAGAGAATTATATTATAGTTATAATGATCCTAATAATTTTATAATGTGAAAATATTCATTAGTATTATTATCATGATGTTTTAATATAGTATTTCTATCCTCATGGATACCTACAAGTGTCCTATAGAAAAAAAGAGAACATGTAGTTGAGTATGGAGATAGAGTTTTAATATTGGTGTCTTAGTGGTGTTTTATCCCATTAAAAGTAAACACAAGTATGATCATGTTTTAGTTTTTTACCATGCTTAAATAAATGTCTTCCAACATCATGAATAAGGTCTAAAGAGGTAAAGGTAACCTACAATAGTCATCCTAGTAGAGTTCACAGTCAAAACAGGGAATGACTCACTTTATGAGTTTAAATTACATTTAAAAAGCAATGGATGGGTTATAATGATGAAAAAAGTAGGTTAAAACCAATATTAATAAAATTATCAACTTCATAATCTATAAACAATGTAAAATAATCCAACTTAGACCTCTTGAAACCCTATACACACCTACAACTGAGTGTGTAGTCATGTTGAGGGTAAGTAGGTGGACTTACTTAGGAAGAAGGAGAGTTTTTTATATAAAATTTAGATGATTAATGATATATTAATGATTTTTTTTTACATACTCCAAGACCCATTCAAGATGATCACCCACTCTTCCTATTGGCTAAAGGTAGCAGTCTGTACAGGTGAACTAGGAAACCCATGTTGCTCAATGGGTAGAAATGAAGAATCTAAAGGGGAAAAGTTATTTTAGGTGAATTTAAAGATAATTTATCATGAATTTAATTTTTATTATGTTTTTAATAAACATAATATCATTGTATTTATCCTTGAGGGGTCATTCTAAGGAAGAGGTGAAAAATGTAGGAAAACAATCCTTTTGGAGACTTTTTTGGACAAATAGATTTGGTTAGGTGCCTAATTATAGAAATAAAAATAAAAATTTTGATAAAAATTCTAAATATGACCTTAAAAAATCATAAAATCTTCACTTTTCCTTGGGGAAGAGGGATATACCTCACTATTTTGTCTCAAAGGTCAGCCAGACAATAAAAATCAGGGTTTGGCAAAATGAGCTAATGAAGTCAAAATCTGAAAAGGGATTCATAGGAAGTTTTTGGAACCTTAGGAAACATATTTTGAAGTTTATTTAGGTTAAATATGTTTTATTTATCACTAATTAATTCTCATAATTCTAAAAATGATCAAAACACCCTTACACACAGTCCAATTAGACAAGCTCCTATTAGGCCTAGTTGGTGATTGAGAGGAATAAATAAAAAAGGAGTGATTTGAATGTTATGTGATGGTTTTTAAATATTTAATAAAGCATTAAAAAACATGATACACCATCATATACATGATAAATCACTCCAAATATCCAAGACTAACTGGGTGCATGCTAAGCCTATTAGGCCTTAAAGTGACCTATAACCAATTAGGGGTCCAACTTCACTTATAGCTCTTTTTGATTGTTATAAATAGTTTTATTATGTTTATCAGATGAATTTATACATTTATGATCATTTAATATTCAAAGGGGCCTATATAAAAGCTACCTTTATCTCAAAGATAGTTTAAGCATGCAAGAATGGTTGAAATAAGCTCAATAGGGTGATTCCAAATGCTCATATCTTTTATGAGGATATAAATGGAGGCCAAATAAATTTTTAGTGGTTACTAGGGTATCATAAAATATTTTTTGTGTAATTTTTTTTAGTTACAATTTCATTTCTCTATGAACAAATCTTGAGGAACAAAACTATCTAAAACCCTTAGAAAGACCTGATTGGGAAAAGAAGGTTGGAGATGAATATATATGGGATGGAATGGAAATTAAAGTAATTTTAGGTTTTAAATAACTCTTTATGTCTCTTCATAAATTTTTGTGCTACCCTACCTATACAGATAGGGTACAAAATATGTCCTTTTGATTATTTTGTGTATTGTTATGGGTAAAAGAGGTTTCAAGAAATGAAATCAAGGTTGGGGAAAATATTATGAATTTTAATAGATAAATATTACCATATAATTATTTTTAAAAACTTATAATTTTTCAAAAAATATCTCTCATCTCAGCCAGTTAAAGCTAGCATAGTGAACACAATGGTGAGAAGGGTGAAAACTCTAAATTTGAGCCTTTTTAAGGTGTACCTAAGTAGCGTAAGGCCATGGAGAGTATTTCCAAGTGTAATAAACTCCCTCCCATTTATTTTCATGGAATAATAAATCCAATTTTGAGGTCAAGTGTGGGGGGTGACTGAAAAAGTATTTTTATAGACTACATGTAGTGTTGGCTTAATTCTAGGAGATTCCTGATGAGTGGGACTAAAACCAATTCATGGAGAGTAATTTATGAAATATTTCCCTCTCATTTAAATAATTATACCTGTACCTAATAATTTTTTGGATAATCAAACATGTCCAAATCATGAAGGTGGTTTTTTGAGCTAAGATAAGGAATTTCATGCCACTTTTCGTAAGTTTCATGACTTGTATGGACACTTATAATTCCTAAAATTTCATTATTAATTTAACATATCTTTTTAGTGAATATTTAACCTATTTTTTCATCTTTATATGTGTCCAAGTTACCTTTATACTTCCCTTATCTTGTTCCTCTTCCAAATGGTACAAATAGTGACCTTTTTTACTCTTTTGAGCAGCCTACATTAGTTGATGGTGAAACCCTGGCCAATTTTGTTCTTGAATGTCTCTTGAAGAAATAAAACAAGTTAATTTTTCTACTTACATGTTGTATAATTGATTTTTGTTTCAATATTTTTGGTCTTGTCTAGTAGACGATGATCTTTTCTAGTATGGTATCCTTGATTGTTCACCAAATGTGCAGAAAATTAAATATTATAGGTCTTTGTTAGTGTTATCTTTTAAGTGTATAAGTGTTTTAAAATTGATTCATGACTATATTATCCCAAGGAATAATTCATTACCCTCTTAATAATTAAAATACCTCTTGAACCTAGCATCTAAAACATTGATGTAACAATCTATGAGTTGTGAGTTTTATGTGAAAGAATCTTTGTTTTTCTATACGTAGTATAAGTTCAATAAATAGGAGGAAATTTAGTATTGGTTCATCACCTCTTAGTTTTCTTATTTTTTCTTCTTAACCCTTTTCATGCAAATTTTATATGTAAGAAATTTCTTCAAATAGTGCATCAAGGTAACTAGCCCTTCTAGAGATTCATCTCACCAATTGTTTACCCACAACAAGTGAGATGTTTCCATTTTACACTTAGATGAGGAGAGATAGGCATCTCCTCAAGGGGTGAAAATCCAAGTGACAATAATTTTTGTCATGCCTAGTGGGACTCCAAGTCCTAGAAGATTGTCTAAGATTGGTATTGGTCTTGTCATATTTGTAGCTACAAAAACATCTACATTCAGTACCTGGTGACTCTTATAAGTTTTAAACTCTTTGTTTTTTGATTAGTCCTTAATTTCCATGCCAAAGGTGACCACCAAGTCTATAGTTAAAGGTATACCATTTGAGTTTGTGTAAGTGCCTTTGTATTCTATCAAAAGATTTAGATTTGTGAATATTCATCCTTATTCAAAGGAGTTGGTGTTTACGAAGTCCAATTTCCAACTGAGTTCAACCCCTAATACCCATAGTCTACATTCCAATATGGCTAGGAGACAACATTTTGTATCCTTCACCAGATCATCTCCTTTGAATATTGCCCAATATGACCAAATTCCTAGATTAGCCATTAAGAGTGTTCCATGTTTTAGTGGAGAAGGTCTTACTACTCCCATTAAGAAAATTAGAAACATATCAAAATTATACAATATAAATAATATCACTCAATATAATGTATTCATTAGGTTATTGGAATTATATTTCAAAGGGAAATATTTAGATTGGTATGGGACTCTACCTAAAAATTTCATTGCTTCATGGGATGAACTAGGAGATATATTGTCTAAGAGGTTTAAAGATAAGAGTGATTATCTATCACTAGTCGAGAAATTGACCACTATAAAGAGGGCTCCTCAAGAGTTTATGCAATATTTTAACTCTATATTTCAAAAAACATGGGATATGATCCTAGCCCTTGTGTGACCTACTCCAAATTATGCCTTCTTGTATTACATAAAAGCATTGAATAGTGATAAAGCCATGATGATCCAATCTATGAGTTGAATACACTACCTGATACCTATGAGATAGATATTAATTCTGAGAATTGTCTTGTTCAAGTAGGGAATATTTCTCTTATACCGCCAATTCCATTATTCCCTGATTTGTAACCTCCTAGTCAAGTTACATTACCTACCTTGTCTCCTTTGCCTAATAGTCAATAAAAGTATGTCTTTGCCCCTAAAAATGAGATTTATAAATTCAAGAGTTTATTTAAAAGTTTTAATAATTAATTGGTTACTCTTAAAAGGTAATAATCTCAAAGTTACATGCCTTACCAATCCTACAATTTGTTTGGATAATCAAATATGCCTCCTTTTCAAGGTAATGCTCAAGTACAAGGTCAAATCACTAAAGTTAGAACTTACCAAAGTTACAATCCTAATGCCCAATAATATTATAAAGCTCTTTTTCTCACTCAAAACAAATTTTTTCAATAACAACCATGATATCCTTCCTATGACCAAAATCAAGAACAAGTTGCATATGCCAATGAAATGCATAATCAACATCTCGAGTTTCTAGTTTTGAGGTACCAATGAAAAATGGAATGGAAAATGGACAAACACAATCTTATTATACCATTATAAATCATTTTCATGGAGAGTTTTGTGCCATCAATCATCTGGGAAATTAAATTAATATGAATGCTAGTGTATCCTCTAACACTAGGTCTAAGAAGAGGGTTGGTAAAGAGACATAAGGGGAAAATAAAGGACCTATTTTGAGTCCTACATCACATAAAATATTAGTTGGGTATAACTCAGCTCCTAAGGTGTAGGAGAATCATAAATTTCAAAGTTCAAAACTAGCTCTTACACATCCATCTTCACAAGCTACCGTACAAGGTACTAGTTCTTCCAAAGAGCCTTTCAAGGTGATAAATCCTTCTATAAATGTGGTATATAAAATGAATAAGTTACAAATTAATATTTAATTTTTTTATTTATTGAAAATACTATGATAAAAATATATCCTTCAAAAATAATTGCTTGGATTAGGTAAACAAGTTGGATTAACTAGGAATGAAAAGATTGTCTTGGTGAATGGAACTCAGGCCATTAATGGAAAAGTGAAGAAAAATAATAAGACTCCTCTTTTTTATCTATATTTTATCACCATTTATTTCTTATTTAATAATTTTATCATAGATATTAGGGATATTACTTTGGTTATACCCATGTCAATAGAAGATAAACTAGGCCTCAAGTATGAACCAATGGCTAAAAGAGTTCTACAATTAGATGGATCACTAGAAAAGACCTTGGGAGGATTCAAGGATTTGAATTTTATTTTACATACTTTTCCTACTTATTCAATCCCTCATGATTTGGTTTTGGTATATTTACCCCTATAGTTTGCTCTTTGTTTTTTAAGAGAATTTACAACCAAGATAGGTGGATACTTGGTAGCCAATTGTCCTATATGGTTTTTAGGACGAAGTATGGTACCAAGGTGAATATTTAATCAGATCCTATTCATAAAAATAATTTATATTCATATAATCCTAAAGTTTCAAATTTTAATTATGTAATTTTGGATGAGGAAGAGCTTCACATGGATCAATATCCAGCCTCTTCTCTTGAAGGAGTTTTTGATTTTTATCTAGATGAATGGGGACCTGAGCACTTTGAGCATAATAATTAAAAATTCATAGAGGAGGCTATTATTGAAGTTTATTTCCTTCATGAGGAATCTTTCATGCCAAATCTGATGAATCTAATTGAAAACATGGATGGCTTATGGTAGTTATTCTTTGATGGATCTATAAGTAAGTTTGGAGCAAGTGGTGGAGCAATGTTTATTTCTCCATCCAAGGAAAGGTATTAATCTACTTTTAGATTTTACTATATATATAATTGTAATGTGGTATAATATGAGGCCCTCATTCATGGCTTTGATTGGGTTAGGTAAAGAGGTGTGAAAGAGTTGCAAGTGTATGGTGATAGTGAGTTAGTTATGAATCAAGTAAGAGGCCAAAATATGACTAATAACTCTTTGATTAATTCATATAATCATAGAATATGGGATATTGTGGAAGATTTTCAAGAATTAAAAATCCAATCTATCCTAAGAGAAGACAAAAAACATGTTGATAGGTTAGTAGCAATTGGAGCTCAATTTGATGTTCTAAAGGGGATAAGAGAATATAAGAACCAACCTCATCTCAAGGTGATCATAAGGCCCTCTATACCTAATAATGTCACTAATTGGTAGGTTTTTGATAATAACCAACAAATAGATCTTTTATTACAAGATGAGGCTGATTTTTCCTCAAATAATAAGTCTAAACTACAACACCAATATGGAGGGAACATTATACAATTGTAGACAAATAAGCTCCCTAAAAGCGTAGTCACCCTTGAGAGTATCTTCAATGATGATGATCAGTTGAAAAGGGAAAATTTAAGCATGTCTAATAAGAAATAAAACTATTAGAGAGTACAAATATTCAATGATAAGTTTCTTGCTCTTGGGAAGGTATGTAATAGAGAAGAAATATATGCTTTCATTAAGTTATGCAAGAAATTTTTTGATGTCTTTGCATGGGAATATAGTGATTTAAATGGATTTGATCCAAACTTATCTCAACATACAATAGATATAGATTATAATTATAAGCCTATCAATCAAATACAAAGGCTAATCAATCCTAATATTGAGACTCTCATTAGAAAGGAGCTCACATAGATAATTGAGTCTAAGATCAATTTTCCTATTAAGAGTTCATCTTGGTTGGAAAACTTAGTCCCAGTAAGGAATAAAAATGGGGAAATTAGGTTATATGTTGAATTTATATACTTTAATAGAGTTTACTTGAACTATTATTATCCTATTCCTTTAATGGAGTGGATTTTTTAATTTGTGTCAGGTAATGAAAGGTTCTCACTCATTGGTGGATACTCAGGGTATAATTAGATTTTGGTAATGGAAAGTGACCAATATAAGATAGCATTTAATACTGAATAAGGTACATATAATTATATGATTTTTTTTTAATGTTGGGGAAACATTTTAATATTCAATGGATATGGCATTTCTAGGTCTAATAAATGATATAGTGTTGGTGTATCTTGATGATATCACTATCTTCTCCAAGGATGTAAAGGATCACTTGAATCACCTTAGGTGAATTTTTGAGAGATGTAGAGTTTTTAATCTCTCATAATACAAATAAGTGTGTATTTTTTATTTATTAAGGAAAAATTTTGGGACATATAGTCTCAAAAAAAGGCCTATCCATAGATCCTAAAAGGGTGAGTGCAATCTTGGCATTGATTTTACCCAAACATAAGAAAGGTTTGAAATGTTTTTTTCAAAATATAAATTTCATAGTGAGGTTTATTCCTATTTTTTATAATTTTTTAAATCCTCTAACCTCCATTCTAATTAAATATGAAGTGTTTACTTGGACAAGGAGAAGGAAGGAAAGTTTTGAAGAGATCAAGCAAGATACTACTCAAGCCTCAACTCTTACAAGTCCTAACTTATCACATGATTTAAATTTGTATACCTTTGGAAATGAAGAAGTAATTTTTTCCATACTCAATAAAATGAAGAAAATTTAGATCAGCCTATTACTTTCTTTAGTCAAGGATTGGAAGGCTATGAGGTAAGATACACTTATGTAGAGAAGCAAGTACTTCTAGTCGTTAGAAGTCAAAATAAGTTTACGCCTATGTTATCTAAAAAAAATATTCATATATTGGTACCTCATCCTAATGTCAAATACTTCCTTTTGATTATATATTTGAATGAAAAAATCATTGATTGGATCACAAAAGTGATGGAGTATGATGTATAAATCCAGACAACCAAGCTAGTGAAAGGGAAGGGATTATGTGAGCACCTTGATTTAGACTTGAGGAAAAAAAAAGAGGTTTTTTAGCCATTTATGATGATCTTATGACAACTACATCTTCATCAATGAGGATTTGGACACAAGAAATGATTCATTGTATTCAAACTAATGAGTGTCCATAAGGTCTAGATAGAGATAAAAGATGGTACTTCAAATTACAATCTATTCCTTATGTACTTGTTGATGGAGTGTTTTTAGGAAGTATTTATTAGGTATGATTTTGAGATGTGTTGAATAATATTAGGTTCAAAAAATATTACTTGAGTTTCATGATGGGGAAGTTGGTGGTCACTTTGTTCTAATAACCACATCTACTAAGATTATGAGAGCTAGATATTTTTGGCCCAATTTGTTCAAGACACCAATGCTTAGGTAAGTAAATGTCAAAAAATTTCTCTCTTTGATAGTAATCAAAATATTTCAGCCTTGACTCTTCATCCAATACAAGTAGATGAACCTTTTATGCAATGGGATCTAGATTTCATAGGCTTAATCAACCCACCTTCTAGTGTTGGTCACAAGTGGGTTTTGACTGCCATAGATTAATTTAAAATATGGGTGAAGGCTATATATCTTAAGGAATTAAATGAAATTTTAGTTCTAAACTTCTATGAAGGCATAATGATAAGGTTTGGGGATCCTTCAATAATAATTTTAGACAATGTATTAGCTTTCCTTGGACTGAAGACAAGTGAGTGGGATTTGAAGCATGTCATTTATCTTAGTATTTACTCCAACTATTATCCACAATGGAATGGAATATTTGAGTCCACTAATAAGAGTTTAACTAGGATAATAAAGAGGAAAATGGAGAAAAACCAAAGAAATTGGAATTCTAAGTTGAAGATAGCTCTTTAGGTTGATAAAATCACCTCCAAGAGAGAAATTGGAAACTCACCATATACACTTGTTTATGTGAGATAAGATATACTACCTATTTCACTTGAGTTACCATCCTTGGATCTCTTTTACCAGCTAGAGTTGATGTAAAATGAAAGCATGGAGGTTAGATTGTGTGAGTTGATAAAGCTTGAAGAAATAAGAGATCAAGATATGCAAACTATGAGGGCTCATCAAGATCAAACAAAGATATACTTTGATAATAAATCCATGCAAATAAGCTTCCAATAGGGGGACATTATTCTAAAGTGGGATGAAGATAGGTCTATGTCTAGAAAACACACAAATTTTTATGCTTTATGGAGTGTCCCTTATGTCATCACTCAATGCTAGAAATACAATGCTTTCCAAATTTTAAACTTGGATGGAGAGGATCTTCATATCCCATTCAATGAGATATATCTCAAACATCATTACCAAGGTTCTCCTCTCTTCTTGTACATAGTTTCTATTTTCCTTGTTTTCCCTAAGTTTTTATGCACATGTGTGAGTCTTGTTGGTGTTTTGCTTTATTTTATGTTTCCTTGGTGTGTTGTGGTTGTCTGGTGTTTTTTAGGCAATTAATTTCTAGTTGTCTTCAATAAATAATTGACTCCATTATCCCATGAAATGATAAGGCTACTAGTATTTAGTATAGTAGGCATACTTCCCCTATGAGTCACCATTTTGTTGACAAAATTTGACTTTTAGGTCAAATTTTGACCCCTATAGGTAAAAAACCTGGTTATTTAGATGTTTAGGGGTAAAATAATTTATAATAGGCTATATTATAGTTCATTTGATATTATCTAATGTATTTTTATCCTTAGTCATGGTCTAACAAGTTTTTTTCATTTTGGGTCACTTAGTGGGATTTTAGGGGTCATAAATGCAAGTGGCATGGTTCTCAAGTATCCTATTTTCCTTTAAAATGTCTAAGAGGTTAGTTTACCTATTAGGGTTATTAGTTTAATAAGAATATTGTATGTTATCTAATTGAAGATCAAGTGATCAATTGAAAAGGGTGAGTTTGGCATTTGTACGACCCATGGGAAAAGGTGACACATAAGAGAAGGTCATGTAATACCTATTCATCTTACTCAAACTAATATCAAAATTTTACATTCTCTTAAAGTGTCATTTTTAAGCCAAAATGATTCTACTTCTTCTTTGCCCTTTTAGACATACATAAGTGACCAGTAGTTTTGTGCTTAGTACAAATAGCTCAAGAGGTTTAGGGAAAATTATTTTGAGAGTTGATGTTACTCTCAGATACCTTAATTTCCAAAAAAATAGTGAAATTATTGATCAATTATTCTTTATTAATTATCCTTTACAAATAAACTATGTTGTTATACTTATTATTTCATGTACCCTATAGGTTTTGCTCTATTTTCATCAAGTTCATATGAACTAGTTGGTGATTTTGACTCTAGAGGATTTTTTATAACTTATCATATGATATCCATACTTAGTTTCATGTTTCATGGTATTTTATGGGTAAGTTGTCTCACATTATAGGAAAGTGTCACCATTGTGAAGTTTCAATCAATTATGCCTTCTTCTAGAATATTGGTCTTCTACAGAGGTTTCATTTCAATGAAAAATTATGTTCCATATGTCTCAAGGAAATATGATAATCTCTTACCATTTTTTTCATCATATTATGCTTTGGGAAACTTTTAGTCTTGGCATTCATCTCAGTCAACTCTTTGCTCAATTTCATGTTGAGGCACACATGTATAGAGCTTATTTTAGCATGTTCATGTAGTTTTACTTAGGGTATATCAATTTACCAAGTAATTAAGATATGGAGATAACTAATTTTGATGTTTTTGGAAGTGAAATTTTGTGTGAAAAAACATTCATCATATCAAACAACCATTAAATACCCCTACCTACTTTGTTCAGATGTCTACAAGTGGTTTTAACATTGAAATGAATGTTTTGGAACTTGTATTCATACCTACTTAATTGCAATAATGTATTTTATGGGTTAAAATTAATTTTTAATTGTTATTGAGAACATTCATACATTTTTTTCTCCATTATATTCCCTTATCTACATAAAACCCATATGAACACCTATAAGAGCTTTTGTTGATGTCATTCTAAAGGTGAAGATTTGGGAGATGTCTTAATATCTTAATATTTTTAAAGGGTGATTTTTGATATTAAATGAGAGTATATAATTATTATAAACATTATTATCTTATATACTATCAAAAATTTCACCTTACTACCTATGTATGATAATGACCACCTACAGGTGGTACCTCAAAACTTTGGAGGCCTTGAAATGGCAGATTCAGAACATGATAGGGTAATTTTTAAATATTAACATGTGGAAGATTAATTATAAAATAATAGGAGGTTTCATAAGGATATAATAAGGTGTAAAATAGGTTGTGAGGAATAAATATAGAGTATAAGGACATTTTCCCTAAACTGAGAAAATAGACATCCAAGGGGTTTTGTGAATATCCTATAACATGTTTGACAAGAGTCTTAGAACATATAGATCAGTTAATATTGTATCCCATATCATATATATGATCCATGAAAAATATGAGGCTCATAAAATTAATATAAGATAGAATTTTGTAGCCTCAAAGTTGCTTATAAGAATACTAAAATCATGTATCCTAATCTATAGGTTTTGAGGTGTGAGTGACAATTCTAGTTCCCAAGAGCAAGAAATGAATTAATTTATAGTTAAAATTATCCTAATAATTAAATAATTTATAAATAGGAATGATTATCATAAACATGATGTTGTAATATAGTATTTCAATCCTCATAAACATCTATAGGTGTCCTATAGAAAAAAGAGAACCTATAGCTGAGTATGGAGATAGAGTTATAATCTTGGTGTCTTAGTGATGTTTTATCCAATTAAAGGTAAAAAATAGTATGAGAAGGTTTTGTTTTATTAAAAATATTTATTTAATGTATTACAACATCATGACTAAGGTCCAAAGAGCTAAAGGTAACCTATAGTAGTCATCTTGGTAGAGTTCATAGTCAGAATAGGGAAGGACTCACTTTATGAGTTTAAGGTACATGTAAAAATAAATATATGGGTTATAATTATGAAAAAATAATTATAAAAATTACTTAAAATATAATTATAAACTTAATAAGATACAAAAATTTTAAAATAAGCCTACTTAGACCTCTTGAAACCTTGTACACACCTACAACTGAGTGTGCAGTCATGTCAAGGGTAAGGAGGCCAACATACTTAGGAATAAGGAGAGGTTTTAATATAAAATTGATATGATTCATGATATATTAATGAATTTTTTTACATACTCAAATACCCCTTAAATATTATCACCCACTCTTCTTATTGGCCAAAGGTAATAGTCATATAGGTGAGCTAGGAAACCCATATTGCTCAATGGGTAGAAATGAAGAATCTAATGGATAAGAGTTTTTTTTAGGTGAATTTAAAGATAATTTAACATTAATTTAAGGTATAGTATGTTTTTAATAAACCTAAGAGCATTGGATTTATCCTTGAGGGGTCATTCTTAGGAAGAGGTGAAAATGTAGGAAAGTAATCTTTATAGAGACCTTTCTTAGACAAATGGAGTTGGTTAGGTGACTAATTGGAGGAATAAATCCAAAATATTTTGTAAAAATTCTCATTATGACCTTAAAAATATATTAAAATCTTCAATTTTTCTTTGGGAAGAGATCTATACCTCACTATTTTATCTCAGAGGTCAGTCAGTCAAGAAAAATTAGGGTTTGGCAAAATGAACTAATGAAGACAAAATGGGAAAATAAATTGATAATAATTTTTTGGAACCTTATGAAACATATTTTTATGTGTATTTAGGGTAAATATATTATATTAATCACTAATTCAAGCTCAAACTTCTAAAATCCTCAAAATGCCCTTGCACACAGTCTAACTAAATAAGCTCCTATTAGTCCTAGTTGGTGACTAAGAGGAAGAAATGAAAATGAGTTCTTCGGAGATTATGTTATGGTTTTTAAAAATTTAATTAAACATTAAAAAACATGATACACCATCACAGCCATGAAAAATCAATCCAAATAGCCAAGAGTAAAAAGGTGCATACTAAGCTTATTAAGCCTTAAAGTGCCCTAGAGCCAATTAAGGGTCCACCTTCACTTCTATCTCTTGGTTAGTGTTATAAATATTATTATAACTTTCATGAGATATAATTATACATGTATTATCTTTTAATATACAAATGAACCTATAGGAAAACTACCTTTGGCTTAGAGATAGTCCAAGCATGGAGGAAAGGTGGAAACAAACTTGATAGGGTGATTCCAAATTATCATATATATTTTGAGGATATGCATGGAGGAAAAATAAGTTTGGAGTGGTTATTAGGGTCCCATAACATCATGTTTGTGGGATATTTTGGTAGTTCCAATGTCAAGGCTCTATGAACAAAGCTTAAGTAATAAAATTATCTAAAACCCTCACTAAACCCTTGGAAAAACATACTTAGGAATAGAATGATAGAGATGAACCTATATGGGATGTAATTTACATTAAAGTAATTATAGGTTGTATAGGACTATTTGGGGCTCCTCTTCATCAATTTTTATGCTACCCTACTTGTAAAGATAGGGTACAAAATATATTCTTTTTACTATTTTGTGTATTTTATAGGGTATAAGAGGTTTCAAGAGATGAAATAAAGTTTGGGGAAAATATTATGAATTTTAATAACTAAATATGTAAATATAATTATTTTAAAAAACTTATAATTATTCAAAAAAATCTCTCATCTCAGCCAGTCAAAGCTAGCATAGTGAACACAATGGTGAAAACTCCAAGTGTGAGCCTTTTTAAGGTATACCTAAGTAGTGTAAGGAAATGGAGAGTCTTTCCAAGTGTAATCCACTCCATCCCATGTATTTTAATATAAAATTGAATCCAATTTTGAGGCCAAGTGTGATGGGTGATTGAAAAAGGAGTTTTTGAGACTACAGGCAGTGATGGCTTACTTCCAAGAGATTCTTGATGAGTAGGACTACAACCAATGCATAAAGAGTAATGTATGAAATAATTCACTCTAATTCCAATAATCATACCTATAAATAATTATTTTTTGGATGTTTAAACATGTCCAAATCATGAAGGCTATTTTCTAAGCCAAGATAAGGAGTTTCATGCCACTTTCTATAAGTTTCATGACTTGTATGGACACTTGGACTTCCTAAAATTACATGGTTCATTTTAAATCTCTTTTTCATGCATATTTAACCTCTTTTCTCAGATTTATATGTGTCCAAATGACTTTTTACTTCCCTTGTCTTGCCCCTCCTCCAAATGTTATAAATAGTGACCTTTTTAGCTCTTTTGAGTAGCCTCAATTGGTTGGTAGTGAAAACCTAGACAATTTTGTACTTGAATGTATCTTTAATCAATAAAACAAGTGAATTTTCATATTTACATGCTATAAAATTGAGTGTTGTTTCAATCTTGTTGGTCTTGTCTAGTAGAAGATGATCTTTTCTATTGTGTTATTTTTGATTGTTCACCAAGTGTGAAAAAGAGTAATTGTTATAAGTAATTTTTAGTGTTATATTTTAAGTGTATAATTCTTTTAGAAGTGATTCATGACTTTATTCTCCCAAGTAATCATTCATTACCCTCCTAAGCATCAAAATACTTCTTGAACCTAGCATATGAAACATTGATGTAATAATCTGTCTTGAGTTATGAGTTTTATGTGAAAGAAGCTTTATTTTTCTCTAAGTAGTATAAGTTCAGTTAATAAGAGGAAATAAAATATTGGTGCATCACCTTTTAGTTTTCTTAGTTTGTATTTTTAACCCTTTTCATGCAAATTTTATAGGTAAGAAAGCACTTTAAAGAGTTTATCAAGGGAACTGGCCCTTATAGAGATTCATTTCACCAATTATTTACCCAAAATAAGTGATATGTTTCCATTGTTCCACTTAGATGAGGAGAGCTAGGCATCTCTTCAAGGGGTGAAAATCCAAGTGACAAAAAATATTTAGAAGTAAATAAAATAATATTTATGAAAATATCAAGTAAATAAATATGGAAATAACATATAAATCTCATCATAGTCCTCAGATCAACATAACTTTTTTATCCATCATTAGCCTTGAACAACCTCTACCTAAATTTCCTAACTTGGTCTTCAATTTATAAAAGCATCTTAGGCCTAAAGATTACCATGTCTTCTAACCTATCCTAACTAATTGGTTCTCTACATCTTATTTCATATAATGCCTCAAATAGAGACATCTTCAATGTTTATTGGTATGAGTTGTTGTAATCAAAATCAACTAATGGAAGGTACTTCTCCCACTTATATTATTGATTCATTTAATACATAAAAAAGAGATCTTCTAAGACTTGTTTAACTCATTCTATCCATCCAACAATTTGTGATTGATAAGCAATGTTAAATTTAGATTCAAGCAAAACCTATAATTTATCCCCATATATTGATCTAAAATAATCTTCTCTAGAAAAATAGGCAATCTGTATACCCCCTATACAAATATCTTTATAATAATAGATGAATCATTTGTCAAGTTTCCCAGTATGAAATGTGCTACCTTGGTTAGTTTGCTAACTACAACCAAGATCATATCATGTCACTTATATGATAAAAATAACCCTTGGATGAAGTCCATACTAATAAATTACCACTTCCACTCTGGTAAATTATGTGGATAGAACAATCTAGCTAGATGCACATGTTCATCTTCTACACACTAACATTTCATACAATGAGACACAAATTCTATTGCATCTCTCTTGATTCCTTTCTATAAATAGAGTGATCTAAGCTTAGCCATGAGCTTGGTTATACTTAGATGTCCTAAATATGGTGCATTGTATAATTCCTTTAGAATTATACTCCTCAAATTCTCTCTATCAAGAACATACATCCTACTATTATACTATAAAATACCATCACTCTCTAATTTAAATCCTTTATACATAGGATTCTAAGCATTATCACAAAACACTTTCTTACCCTAATTACAGAATTCATCTCTTAGTGAGAATTTGATTACCTGATCTCAAAAATTACTCTTAATAGTAGCCATGACTGTTATATATCTCCTATGGATTAGAGTATCAACTATTCTATTCTCGTTTCCTTTGATATAGTTAATATCCAAATCATAATTAGATAATAACTCTAACCATCATCTCTAATGAGCATTTAGGTTCAGTTGGGTAAACATGTACTTGAATCACAATTTATTAGTCTTGAGCTAAAATGGTTTACCCAATAAATAATGCTTCTAAAGTTACAAAACATGCTTAATTTCTACAAGTTATAGGTCATGAGAGGCATAATTCACCTCATATCACTTCAATATTTTGGACTCATAGGTTACCACTGAGCCATCCTACATAAAAAATCATCTAATTCCATCCTTAGATGCATCAGTTATCATAGAGAGTTGACCATTAGGATTGGCAAATCTTAGCACTGCTACATAAGTAAACCTCTTTTTCAATTCTTGATAGGATATCTCACACTTGTATGACAAGATAAAACTTTGATTCTTCTACTAAAGAGAGGTAATTGTATTAGCTATCTTATTTAAATTTAGAACAAATTTCCTATAGTATCCCAGTAATCCCATGAAACACCTTACCTCATTAACATTTTTAAATACTGGCCATTCCATTATGGCTCTTATCTTCACTAGATTTGTATAAATACCATCTATAGAGATAATATTTCTCAAATACTACACTTTCTTTTGGAAAATGCACACTTAGACAATTTGACATACAACTTATCCTTTCAAAAATGTGGCAAAACTAGTTCTAGATGTTGTAGATGCTTTTATTCATCCTTAGAATAAATGAAGATTTCATCTATAAATACTAAAATAAAATTATCTAGATAATCTCTGAACACATTGTTCATAATATTCATAAATGATTCTAGAGAATTTGTTAATCCAAATGGTAACACTGTGAACTTGTAATGCCTATATAAAGTTTTGAATGTTGTTTTAAAAATATCCTTATCATGGATTCTCAATTGATTATACCCTAATTTAAGATCAAATTATTAAAAGACTATTTCCCCTTGAATTTGATCAAAGAGATCATCAATGCATAAAAATGGATATTTATTCTTGATCATTACTTTATTTAACATCCTATAATCTATACATAAGTGAAGAGTACCATGCTTCTTCTTGATGAGGACAACTATTGCAACCCATGGTGATACACTAGGTTAAATCAGCCATTTCTACAAAAACTCTCAAATTTGAGCCTTTAACTCAAAGAATTTAATGGTTTTCATTCTATATGGTGCCTTGGAATATAGTTCAATCTAGGTATGATATTGATCAAGAAATCAAACTCATGCTTGGGTGGCAATCCTAGTAATTCTTATGGAAACACATCATTAAATCTTCTTAGAAAAGTATAATATTTGATGGATGGTTCCTTATATTCCTCCATATCATTTATCTTAATTATAAATGTCTGACATCCCTTCCTTTAAGCTTTCGTGAGTTGAATTGTATAAATCTACCTTAGCTTCAACTCCCTTCTCTTACCTTGAAGTTATGTCTAATTTTCAAAACTATCTTGACACTCAACCTTTTTTAGATAAAAAACAACCTTTGAATTATGATTTGTAAAATAATTAAATCCCAAGATCACATCATATGACCCTAATGGTTTTTTAAAAAGATTCACTATTGTAGTGAATTCAGGTAACCTAATCTCTACTTTAACTAAACACTTGCCAAATTTGACCTTTAACTCATTCACATACTCTATTGACCATAAATTTACCATAACTCTATCTTTTCTAGAGAAATTACTAAGCATTATATGAACAATAAAACATTATGTATCTCCCATATCAATCAAAATAGAAAGTAGATGATTGAAAAAAATAACTGATAGTTATGTGGCCAAAGTTTGATATTCATCCTAATGATTTTCAACATTTTCATGAATTCATTACTAGAATGTACCTTGATTAGAAGTAGAACCCTTATTCTTCGACTTGTCCCGAGGTCATTCTCAATTATAATGGTCACCTCCACATATAAATCACCTCTAATTGGTCCTTTCTTGTCAAACAGTTGATTTCCCTTGAAACCACCCTTAAAACTGTTACCAAGTTTTTTATTCCCTAAACCACTATTAAACTTGGCATTCTGATTTTTGAACTGACTCTTTGAGTCTCCACTCTATTGATTCTAGTTATTCTTTTTGATATTTGGTTTATAACTTCCAAATTTATTTTTGAATTTATCTCTAACTTGGGTAAGAGATTTCAGTTTTTGTTCCTACTTGACTACCATCTTGGACACCTAATCGATGGTAGATGTACCATGCACATCTACTTCACAACCAATTTGGGGTTTTAATCTCATAATGAATTTCTTGATCTTTAACCTCTCATCGATCTAATATTGAGGTACATACTTTAGGATCTTTGTAAATTACTCTTAGTATTCATTCACTGATAAGTCCCATTGCTTAATATTCTAAAAATCTATAAGCTTTTAAGTGAAATACATATATGGAAGCCATTGTGACCTAAATAGTGTCACAAATTCTTCCCAAGTGTTGGTGGTTAATTCAAGGTTTATCTCAATCTTCTTATTTTCCCACCAAGTTGTTCCTTCACCAACAAGCTAATATTCTCCCCAGACTACTTTCATAACTTTAGAGTAATTCTAAATCTTGAAATATTTCTCCTTTTTTGTTAGCCATGCTTTAGATCCATCTCCCAATACAGTTCCATTGAACTTGGGTGGATTTATCTTTTTGATATCATATGCCAACTTTGCAACTACTTGATCTCTCACATCCTAAAGCCTCTTCATGGCCATCTACTTCATGTTCTAGGGCCATGATTCAGTCCTTAGTCTCTTGCATGGTTTCAAGGATTTAGTCTAACTTGCAACTTATTTAGTGGCAAATTGATTTAGATCAAAAGGATATTGGAATTTGAATTACCCTTTCCTCTTGGTCTAGCATGCATCGTTATTCTATCTTCTTAACAAGATATTAATTTTGTATTAGCTAACACATTAAGTCCTAGAGTTTGATCCTCAGCTCTGATACCATAATGTAATAACCCCACTAGATTTTAATATAATATAGTAAAAAATTAAAATTAATTATACATATTCATCTTACATATTTCACCATAAGGTTTATAACTAATCCACTTATCTAAGGATCACCATAAACAAATATAACATCATGAATACAGTTGGATAAATAATACATATTGCATCTAAATATTAAATGAAAAATTACAAATTTATCCATGGGTGATATATCATTACATCCATGATTGTATAAGTACAATGAATAAATAGAACAATTTTCAACAATAAATAATCTCTCAACTAAAAATACATGATACAAAGTTTTACAAAGTATGAGTCTCCACAATTTAAGTATCAATCTATAATCTCAAGTGTAGTATCTATTATATTACTCTAGTTCAGATGGAGAACATCATTTGAGTTTTTTTCCACACCAACCATAGACCATTTATCCCCATCCCTATCTCCCAATAGTGGATGGCCCTCCTTTTAGAAATGGGTAGATAATGATGGTATGGGGATCTAGAGTGACAAACTAGAACATGTATGTTGTAGATATTTAATACATAATGTGTGTCATAAATAAATCCATTCTAACATGATATTGTACAAATATGAAAACTATATCAACATTTTAAATGACAATGTTTAACTATAAACATTACTTTGGCTAAAGATTTCTATAATTTATGATCTCTAAGACTAGTCAATTTCATACACACCACTCAATCAGATTACTCCTTATCTTTCATTGATGGTGCTACTTAAGCTAGTATAACCCATCACACTACTTATTTACTGTAATAAATGATATATTTGGTTGATTATGTAATAATATAAAAACTAATAGACTCAAATAGAATATTCCCTATTAGCAGATAAAAATATGTTAAATATTGAAATATCATTTACATACATTTAGTCCATCAAATGAAATGCAATTAATCTAATATTCCCTAATTTATTATAGAATAATAAATATAATCAAATATAGTCCTTGATAGAAACATACCACTTGAGTAAGAATCATATCTAGACATCAAGTTACTAAATATCAATATGTAACTTTAAAATTTGTTTCACCAACTTTTCATATATTAAACACAACTCTTTTCTTGTTCATATTTCAAAAATATAACAAAATCCAATCTTTTAACAACTTCAAAATATCTATAATTATCATTTAAATTCCTTATATATAAATCTTCAACAAAACCTCAAACACACAATAAACACCCCTAATTCCTTATTATGTTAAACCTTTGTCATAAATATTAAGTAGTGGATAAACATCTCTATATGGAATACTATTTTAGATTTACTATATGATTGTCAAATCACATATATATTCCATACATTTATGCATACATTATAAACACATAATTTATGATTAATAATCCATTCAAGAAACATTAAAAGTGTGCATAAGGTATATTGTCCTCATCCTTTATTAATTATTCTAATATAACACATTCAATATGTATTGTTTCATATAAAAATGTATGACCAAACAATTCATACTTTAGTGGTTCAACTAAAATAAGCTCATAATTATTTAAAAAACTAGTTATCAATTCAAACACAACCAACAAGGATTATTAATTTTTTTAATTTGAAATACACAGTCAATATTTTATATCTATTTGTTGCATGTTATGTCTATAGTTCTAACCAAGACTTAATGGAACCTAATATATACATACATACATATATATATATATATATATATATATATATATATATATATATATATATATATATATATATATATATATATATATATATATATATATATATATATGTATGTATGTATGTTAAATTTTTATACATAGCCAAATACATATAAAATATATCATGATATATCAAAATTTTGACTCCATGAATTAGCAAACACATATGTGAACATAGGATATATTATACAAATAACAAATGATTGATCTTACAAATGCTATTCTTTCCAAAACCATTTACTTGTCATAATATAATTTTTATCTATAAATCCCATTGCATTTCATTTAAATAGTCAATGTACACACACACACACACACACACACACACACACACACACACACACACACACACACACACTAATTTGGTTAATCGACTACATACCATAATTCTATCATTCATAAAACTAGTTGACTCCCATACTATGCACAATCTTAGCCAACTCATGAACATTATGGGTTTCTATGAAAGTTCCTTAATATATATATATATATATATATATATATATATATATATACATACATACATACATACATATATATATATATATATATATGTATATGTATATATATATATATGTATATATATATATATATGTATATATATATATATATATATATATATATATATATATATATATATATATGTATATATATATATATGTATATATATATATATATATATGTATACATATATACATATATATATGTATATATATATATGTATGTATGTATGTATGTATGTATGTATGTATATATGTGTGTGTGTGTGTGTGTGTGTGTGTGTGTGTGTGTGTGTGTGTGTGTGTGTATGTATGTATATATATATATATATATATATATATATATATATACATACATACACACACACACACACACACACACACACACACACACACACACACACACACACACACACACACACACACACACACACACACACACACACACACATATATGTATATTACTTTGATGTCTATATCTAACCCATATTGTTGAGGTCTTTAAGGGTATACAAAAAAAACCACTATATATATATATATATATATATATATATATATATATATATATATGTACACAACATAAACAAATAAAATAATAACCTAAATTCCATTTTATATGAAAAAAACAAATTCAATGCATATATTAACCTTATATCTATATTTAAAATTGACTGTATCTACCTTCTACCTGATTTTAAGTTTATATAACTATAGTCTCATATCCTTAGAATAGTAAACTAAAGAATATCTCAATCAAAATCATGTATATGCTATATTAAATAAATATAAACCATTTTTATTTGCCTTGGTTTTATACCACACCCATAACACACATAGTTCATTTATATAGCTACCCAAGTTTTAAAATTTAGGCATAACAGGGAATGAAATCCATCATTTTTAGGGTTTGTGCAAAAATCCTAGTATGCAAAGCAAGAGGGCTCACAATTATGGAATTTTACCAAGTTTTATGAGTTATATGGATGGCCAATCCATCCATAGGGCCTATGATTTATCCCATTTAATATTTATTAATCCATATAAACTAAAACCTTCATGATTCATTACTTGAATCATCATAGAAAAATAATAGAAATCTTAAAACAAATGAACCTAGTTATGCAGTCTCCCAAGATAATGCCAATGATTCAAGTTCTTATCCCTTTGTTAGCTTGAATTTTATCTTTAAATCCCCTGTATGTTGGTTATGTACTCCATGACCTCACCTTCATCCTTTTATTCAGTTTTGTGCTCATTACATGACATAAAACTCTCCAATTATTCTACCATGATTAACCAACTAGCAGTCAACTAGGTGTTTTCCCCATGCAAACCAAACATAGCTCTTCATTTCTTGGTTAGTATGTTTAACACTTAGTAAAATTCCAGGTTATACCTACTAATCTCAAATGTTCCTTCATTAATTAAATAAACTAACTTTATATTATTACCTTCGAACTATGCATGTCAAACATTGACTTCATGAAAAACCATCAAATTATATGAAAGTCTCAATCATTATTTAATTCAAAGGTATGTAAAATAATCTTAAAAATAATTAGGCTATTGGAAATAATATTAATTCTATTAAACATCATTACCATGACCAAATAATTTGACTTTCTAACTAGTGTTTAGTTTATTAGGTCAATAAAATAACTAATTTACTCTCACTTATTAGTAATAAACACTTTGCCAAAAACACAATTTCACCTAATCATTTAAAAATATAATCATTATTTAATATATTATTAATATTAAACCCTTGGTCAATAAGAAATATAATGGAATTCTCAAATAATTCTATTAATATCTTTTTGATATTGGGATATACAATTATTATAAATAATAATCTTCTATATAATATTATCACCTTAATCCTACATCTCAATTAATAATAATAAAATCTATCTACACTTACTATAGCAATGCATACATAACATCACATCATTATACTACACAAATATACCATATAAAGCATCAAGGCAAGTAAAACATGTATTTAGTCACTCATCAACAAATAAATAACATCATACAAGATAAGCTACGTATGTGAAATAGATTAGTGAAATCACTTGACCAAATGAAGATGATCACCAACATAAATCATGATCACAATAGAAATCATATTAACAACCACTTAAATAAAAGTAACACAAAACATGTTATAGTTATCTAACTCAATAAATTAATCACAAAACATGATATACTACTATGTTATGTACATAAGTTTCTATTTTCTCTCTCTAACATCCCCCAATGCCTTCATCTACACCACCCTCTCTGATAATGCTCTCCCTTCATCACACTCTGACGGATGGATCTTTCCTGAATCCACCTCATAACAATGAAGGTAGTTATCCTAAAACATAAATATATCCATAAAATAATATTGTATAATTAACAAACATGATCATAATGTACATAATATAAAATTATAGCTAACTCATAGTAAACCAATCATGTAAATTACGTAACACATAATTATCCCATAATGAGCATATTCCATAAAGCTTAATCAAACAATAGTTAATCAACTTAAAACCACAATAATCCTTATATCAAATAGATTTTTTTAGCTTATAGGGAAATCAGGATGTGACATCAATACTTGGTTTATTATTCACATGTATATCTAAGTTGAAACAAGACTAGATTAGGATCCTAGCATAGTCATCAAATTCTATAATTTTGCATTTTATGGCCTCAAATACTTGCATCATATCTAAATAGTTGCATCAAAATTGATATTTGAACTAGATGTAAGTGTCATGTATATAATATTTACTCCATCTAGATGTGACCAACTAGAGACTTCTAAGTTTTTTTTCACCTTTATTTTATTATATTTAGATCATGTGCACAAGCTATCATTCTTTTTTAAATGATCAAACACTAGCTTCCTCACCCTTGGGGTGAAAATGGGAAAAATGGGTTAGTGATAACATGGTGTAGAGACACCCCAAGGACCACTATGTTAATGGGTACTACCTACATAGTAAATACTATGAAGAGGGATTCAAACTTATGTACTTCTCCCCTATATTTTAGCTTGTTTGTGCATAAGGATGCAATGTGTGATAAGTAAGTACATGTAGTTACCTAACTTTTAACTTTTAAAATATGGATCATGGGATGATAATTTAGTACTTTAGACCTATGGGGATACTACTCCTATGCATGATATGGAAATAGGGATGAATAGGGTAGGTTTACTCACTTTAATGCTTGATTTAGTTCTTCTTGGAAGGTTTCCTTTTAAGTTTTTGATAGTTTTTAGGTAAGGTATGAATGAGGTTTGATAATATATATATATATATATATATATATATATATATAATCTATTATTAAAATATATCTTATTGATGCACTTATGATAACTATAAGGATATATTTCATTTTCAAATTAGATGATTTTTGGGTACTAGACACTTATTTGGAAAACAGAAACATGCATTGATGTAGGCATCTTGCTAGGACATAAGTGTCTGAGAAGCTAGAAAATAGGTATAATTCTAAAAATAGTAGAAAAGGGTAAAGATTAGGTTTAAATAAGTTTTCATCATATATAAGGCCTGGTCATCACAATAATAGAGGTCAGACTAAGATATAATTAATTTGACATAAATATATAGTGAACACAAGCCTTTCAACATCAAGAAGGTACTAGAACTAAAGGGTACAGCCATGATAGATGTTTTCTAAATGTATAAGACTATGGTGATATATAATTCATATTTGGTATCTTATCATTTTAGTAAAATACCTCTTAGGACCCTTTACATATAAGACTCCCAAATTTAAATTTCAAAAATTGACTAACATGCTAAATAAACTCAAAATGAATAAAATTATCATAAAAGAGACCCAAATAAAATGTGCATTCCAAAAAGTATAAACAAAATTGTTTTAAAAATACCTATCTAATAGGACAATCATGCAAATTGAAATATTCTAAGAGTGATTTTGTTTAAATCAAGAAGACAATATAAAAGAAGAGATAAAGACCAGGGATCCATGTATCTCAGATAAGAATTCAAATTGAAGAATAATGTAATGAGAACATCAGTGTGAGAGATAAAATTAAAAATACATATGACCAAGACCATTATACACCAATGGATTCTTAATTCATCATTAGGAACCTCCAAATTTAAAAGTCATAAAAAGACATAGTACGTGTGTTTTCTTGACCAAATTTGAGTGTCTAGACCATCCCTACTTAATTTTAATGATGATCTAAAAAATAATTGTAATTATTTCAAGAAATAAGATCCCTTTTGAATAAATATGGAAAGAAATTTAAGGAAGAAAATCTCCCCACTAAAAACGTTCTAATTTATGCATATGATGGAGTTATGAAATTAAAGGTCAAAGAAGAGGATTTTTTGAATTAATAGACATCAATTAAGGACTTAGACTCAAATGAAATCATGAAAAACTTGAAGTTCATCACTTAAAATTTCCAAGCCTTCAGATGTAACATGGAATAACAAGCTGAACACTCTTTCCAAATCTTTGATTTAGACGTGATCTTTGAAATTTTCACTTTATAGTGCCTTGTATACTTACTTTAAATATGTATGATTCACATTGTATTTTAAACATTATATCATTGAGGCATTAATAGAAAAATATTCTATCATATTTAGGATATGTTAAAATATGATTCATATGTGATAAATTGAGGTGATTGAAAAATAATCAAGAAAAATAATTTTATTGAAAGAAACCTCTCAGATATCACCAAAATAGTCCATTAATATAAGTTTATAATTGAGCATCATGTAATAAATATTATTGATCTTCCCATAACAATATGTAAACACCATAAAAAAAGAGGAAAATAATTAAATAAATTTTCAAAATCTCCATCCCATAAAGGATACATCCAAAATTATTGAAATTCTTAATGCATACATTTAGCTAACTTGGAGAACCAAAAATAACTTGCCTCTAAGATTTAATCAGTTGATACCCCATGGGATAAAGTTAATAAGGTCAACCTTAATTTAAATAAACCACCTATAATAGATGTAGTGATCTAAGCTAAATTTGAAGAAAAGATACAAATGCAATTAATGTATTTTGATTTAAGTACTAGAACCCTAAATAGACATGATAAACCTCTTGAATTTGCAAATAATTGTATGCATAATAATTGAAAAACTTATGTAGGACCATCAGAATATAGACTATCTTCACAACATAAATATGTTAATTGTGTAATTGATAATTATATAAAAAGACTTAATGGTCCTTTAGGAATCTATATAGGTTATATTTAGTATTCAATTGGGATCTATAATTCATTTGGTGTAGAGTTTCCCTCCTAAATGAAGAATTTAAAAATTTAAACTACTCATGAAGGTTTGTAGGGATAATAAAAAGTTTTAAAGGACTTAAATCATTAATAATAGTCTTAATAGGTATAGTTACATGTTTTGGAGGTGTCTTCACATATTTTAAAGGTAAATCCTTTTTCAAGTCTTAACTACAAACTAATCCTACGTTGGAAGAAGCTTATTGGTTAGAGATAAGGACTAAGAGAGAAATTATTAGGTCTATTTCAAGACCAAGACCAAATAAATACCTATTATCATGTAGATATGAGTTTGAGTAGAGTAAAATAAATTAAATAAACCATTATAATGTCAAACTAGGGAAGATTGAGTGGTAGAGTAGAAGAGAGGAGTGAAGAAAGCCATTTAGGCTTGCATTTTGTAAATAAGACTATGTTGATCAATAAAGGAAGATTATTGGTGTAAAAGGTATGTTTATTAAAGGAGAGTTGTTTTTTAATGTGTTTTGATCCTTATTACATATATTATAATGATTATAAAAGTGAATATTAAATTTTAAGACATGAAAAAGAATTTTGTTGATAGTCTACTATTATGAACAAAACATTGTGTATAAGGAAATTTAGTTTTATTGTAAAATAAAGAGTTGTGATGGTTTGATTCAAGGTATTCATTTTTTTTACATAGATAAATAGGATTCAAAGTAGTTTGAGGTGAATTTACAAGTTATTTGACACTTATGCAATTGAAACCTTCAACCAACCATATTTTTGTGCATTCACAATCATTACAGTCACTTGAAACACACATACCACATTTCATGAGTTTATTTTGAGATTTATAAAGGTTAGAGGATGTTAATAACTTACTAAATTTTTTATATAAACAAAAAAGGATTTAAACTTCATGAACAATCAGTTATTAGGTTTTAGGTCCTTGTATGTCTATAAAACCCTATAATAGGGTTCTTGAGCATAAACGATTGATAACATGATATATAATTAATGAAATCAGTCCAAATTTTGTATGAAGTTTAAATAGGAGTTTGAGAACCAATCAGTGTTATTAGGTGAAGATATGTTTTGAGTAATAAGATATAATCAACTGTGTATTGAGTTTCATGTAGGTGTCTATTGAGAAACCTCATAAAAGGTAAAAAATTGATTGTTTCTTTTTGTTCTTGGATTCAAACCTTGTATGAAGGTCTATCCATACTATTTGATCATTATAAAATGTTTTGTAAGGTATTTAAATCCATTTTTTATTGATTTTGATTCAAGACCAATTATGAGACTCAAATAGGCCTATATAGACCTAATAAAGTGGAGTTGTCTTTGGGTTATTCTCTTGAGAAACCAATAGTTCTAATATTACTTTATAATTATAATAGGAAAAATATATTAAATAAGAGGGTAATTAATTAACTATTGATAATAAAACAATAAAGAGACATCTTTTTCAAGACCAACAAACTAGGCCTATACAAAATACTATAGTAGAGTTAGGATAAATGGCAATTTCTTGTCAATCCTATGGGCTAATTGAAGGTCTAACATCACTACGTGAGGTATCTTAAAAGTATTGTGATTTAATTAAAGTGAATATAATAAGGTTAGAGGGAATATTTTTTCAAGTCCTTAAATAGATATACTTAGGCCTAATAGGCCTAAGTATAAAATTATTGACATCTAAATTTTGAGGTTGGGATTCTTCATGGTCTAAGAAGTTTGATTTAAGAACATTGATAAGATGCTTATAACCTTATTTGATAATGTATATTTGGTTGTACACAAAAAAGGATATTGTTCAAAGGAAGAATCTATTTTTAAACCATTGAAGGAGTCTTTTTATTAAATTAAATAAATTCAAGTAATTAAGAGACATGAGTATAACATAAAAACTTAAGGATAGAGTTATGGAAAAACTTGTGAAATGGATTAAGGAAAAAAATAGAGTGAGTAAGCTTATAAAATAATCTTTAGGGAGTTTATTAGTCTTTATAGTGACAATCTTAAATATATAATCTATATAGAATATAAAATTATTAAAGATAGATCTACTTGAGTTAAGATTACAAACCTATGGTGATTATAATGGAAATAGTGAAATTAGACATCTTCAAAGGGAAGACTATTAGAGTTTAGATACATCAATATTGGTTATAACTTTTGATTTAAATGAGTATTAAATGTGGGTATTGTTAACCACCAAAATGTACCCTTAGGAGAATATTGTTCAGACCTTTCCATGTTTACGGTAACATGGGATTAGTCCAAGGCTGTGAGTGACATGTGGATGGAATAAACCTCTATTTTTTGGTCTAGTTTCCCTAGTTCATCGATTGTGGCTCAATTCCTAAGAATGATAACTTAATGAAAAGGGATAGAAATGAAACCTATGCTACTAGAAGTGATGCACCAATATGATGTGTCCACTTTAATTGACCTTTAAACAAAACTAATGAACAAGACAAGTAACTAAACAAATAACTCTTAAGGATTATAAGAATTATTTTTTCACATATAGGCTATGTTGTATGATCAAAAATTGAGGTTTATGAATAAAAATCCTAATTTAAAGACACTTACCAATCTAATACCACTCCAATCTCAACCACTAATACCTTCACACACTATATAGCCTACATAGAATAATGTACTAGTATATAAGTGAGATAAGTACCTAAAAAGGGAGATAAACCTACCACTTATTAAAATAAAATAATCATAAACACACTAAAATTATATTAGATAAGTTTAAATAGTCTTTCATTTTGTTCAAGAGGTTACAAAGTAAAAATTTGGGCAAAATTTATTCATACCCAATAGATGGATAAGTCAAATAGCCTTAGATCCTCAATTTATAAAAATTAACAAGAGAGAGAGAAGATAATGTGGCATGGATAATGCATAAATAGCTCATGAATGAACATAATTTTATCAATGAGCAGTTACAACTAGCCTCCATAACTCCCCTCTTGCATTGCCTTAGTGGTAAGTGGTCTTCAACAAGCCTTTTGATCATTATATATCTATTTTTTTCCAAGGTTTACTCCATATACAACATTATAATTCTAAATTGGATAAATTCCTCATCCCATTATAGTTACAAAGGTAGAAATATGGTCTAATTAGGCCTTTATGAAGTATTAAGTAGCCTACCTTTCCCCTTGTGCATGTTAGCTAGGCCTAAAATTACCTAATCATCTATAATGGACATGAATTTGTATATTCACCTCCATGGATAATTCATAAGGATGTTATGACCCTAAAAATACTCCCTTGGCAGCCCTCTATACCAATAGTCATCTTTTCTGATTGACCAAATAGGCTTACTAGGCAACTAGGCCTAGTCACTTAGTGTTTGTTGTTTAGATGGACATGAAACCTAAATAAGACCTTAATAATGGGAAAATTATAATTTTTAAAGTATGAAACATCATATTACACCATGACACATCCCTTTCAAATAGTGCACACCTACAAATTTTACTTTTTTAGGTGACTAGGTCACCTCTCACTTAGGATTTATGGATTAGCTCTTCAGCTAATACCTATAGGATAATTTATAAGATGGAATGAGAGTGGTTTTTTATTTTAAAATATGAAATATGTGTCACACTACCCTCCTCAATGATATGCATCATCTCAATATGCTCAGAACCCTATATTTTTCCCAAAACCCTATAAAAGTATAAATTTTAATGAATTTATACAGGTTTTTATATAAAATATTATCATGAATGGGACAAATTAAGAGTTAATAATGAGTTTAAAGTATATTCCAATCCAATTTAGGGAATTTGACTGAAAATATCTCAATTTTTCTTCCATTAGATCTCAATTAGGGTTTATGAAGGATTTTATTGGCCTACCATTTTAAGGATTGTTCATAGAGTACATGCCTCAAATATAGAAATATTACCATGGATGTTGAGTCCATATACCCATTAAAAAATCCAAAATATATCTTGGTCCCATGCACTTTGTACATTGAGTTGTGAGTGAAAGTTGGCAATCAATAATTCTTTGTTAAGCTTTCTATATGGGTTGCATTGTTAAGGATTGTTTATAGAGTTGGGATTCTAAATATAACTATTTACTTCATGGATAGTGATTGAATAGGGGTAAAAACACCCAATATTATAATTGGTCTTGAATCATCTTTCCATGTGAGATATGAGTGTTTGATTTGGAAGTTTAAAATGGAAAACTAGGGTAACATAGCTTAAGAGGGGTAATGAGATCAAATGTAACCACTTCTTAGCCTTCCTTTGTCTAAAAACTTCTCATCAGGGTCTATATCATAATCACACACCCTCTCATTACCTTAATTATACTTTTTGTATTTGGGTATGCCATAAGGAGGAGGTTAGGGGTCTTGATGGTCAAGGAGGGCTTTAGGTCTTATAAACTTATACTATGTTTTAGAACCTTGAGTCACATGTAGGTGTATTTGTGGATTTAATGTCACCATAGTACCCATTTACATATTTTTTCACTCTTTTATACTTGTATTCATCGATATATATTCTCCCATCTCTACCCCTTTCTCTTGTAAGTCTACCCTGAGCAACATTTTCCTGCCTAAGTGTTTGAATAGTTGGTGTTAAAGACCCAAGTAGTCTATTATCTCATTATATAGTGCTGATGGAGTTGGAATATCATGTGAAATTTTCTCATGGTCTGATATCACCTTTTTATGCACTTCATTTAATACTATTTTATAAACTCATTTATGTATTCAAGCACACAAGCCTATGACTACCTATTTAGGCCTCTTAGGCCTAATAGCTTGTTAGGGTTTTTTACTTTGTTGTATAAGAATAGAATATAAAATTGGGACTAATAACTCATATAAAATAATTTATGATAATTCCTTACCTTTATTTCACTTTACCACTATGTAGGGTTCTTGAAACTTTCACCTTCTTATCTAAAGATCTTGCATGTAAGTCGTAGTCCTATGTCTTGATTGGGTAAGTATGGGTTCCTTTACTTCATTAGCAATTTGATGTCATATTTATCATTGGGATCATGGGGTTATCATACAAAAAAATTCATTATAGTTTATAACCTCTTTCAACTTAGTCACTTTGGTCTTTATGACTGCCTATATAATACAATTTTGGTTTGCTTCCTGTGTGATGGAGTGAGCTTTCCTTTCATGAAGATATTCTCCAAAATTTTCAATGGTCACATCCTTCCTATGAATTTTTAAATATTTTATCACTTAATACAATTTAGTACACACTAAAATGGGCTCCTTTTCTCAACTTTACCTTCTTTTATGGTCATGCTTGTAAATTCAACTTTGAGCTTCTTTGACAGTGAATGAAAAGGTGATAGGTGAGGTTTATTATATAAATGAGTATTCCATAGTCCCTTTTGAATTTTAATATAATTTTAACTTATTCATATTGTCCCTTTTATTCCTTTTCTCACCTTTTTAGGACTTCTTTAATCATCTTTCTCTCCATCTACAGTCAAGCTAGTAGGTACTCAATTCTAGGCTTCTTGACAATGAGTGCTCATTTGAGAGATTATTTGATGTTTAATTTTTCCCTTGAATGCCACCAACATGTTGATGACACTTAATTTTTATTTATAACCCTCTTAAAATTATCAATATCATGACATTAACAATGTTCCTTCAACTCTACAATCATAGACATGTTTGTATTGGAGCCTTGATCGAACCTATCATTTTGAGGTGGGTTGATGGTATTGGTATATATTTGACCCTGATATATCCATCTACCATACTTATTCATAGGTCCTTATCATTACCCTTGACACCTCAATGTATTAATAACCCATCCCAACAACCAATACTTCATTAGTTTAGTCCACATAATAGGCCTATAGGCACCTAAATGAGAGCTTGTCTCTTAAGGGCTTAAGGATGGGAATACGTCTTTTGGGTATGAAAAAGTGAGGATAATGAGGTAAATATTACAAATTATAAATAATAGTTGAATTAAATTTATGCTTAAACATAACCTGATATTTTTCTATAGATACCCTACTCACACTTACAAAGGAGATTACATAATGTACATGGAAGTCATATTAGAATGGGGACTTGAAGGAGTTGTTTAGTCATTTGGTGGATCCATTATAATTGGGAGATAAATAATGCTTGAGTGGATCCAAAAACCCATAATCCAACATTAAATCACTAATCACTTCCATTTTCATGCCTTGAATTTTGTATAACATGAAGAAACACTACCTATAACCTATAAATGTGACATCATGGAGGTTTTCTTTCTCTCTGATACTGAAACATGTGAACTAGTAGTGAATAATTATGAAGATGAACTATGAGGATCTATATAATACCCTTAAAATCCTTAATAAAATCAACCAAGCTAATAAATGATCTAAAACTATTGCAAAGTTGAACCTATATAGATGAAGAAGACCAACTTGACTATCTAGTTTCTTAACCATTGTTCATACATCATGGGCTACCAATATATAAACCAATGATAATGATTATAATGACATTATACCCCATTACTTTGGCCAAGATCTCAAGTCACCATCTTCTCTCTCATGTTTTAATTGATCAATGGTTGTCCAAATCTACCAAGGAGAATGGTGGAGAGGAGTCAATTTTTTCCATGTTTGACATTAAAACTCATAGATTATCTTTATTGATTCCTAAAATAAGTTTCCCATGAATATTTATTACTTTTTATGACCATAACCATATTGTATATATTTATACAAGCTTTGAAATTCTTTCAAAACACTAATTCCCTATATTTTCTTAGGTTTTAGATCTTGAAATGCCATTAGTGGGTATGAAAATGGAAATAAGGAGGTCAAATAACATTTTGAAACATAATTTATTGTTAGGGGATGTTGAAAAATCACATTTCAAAGCGTGTTGGGACCTTATGGTGAATGAAAGATACATTTGACTTCTAAAAGGACTCTTTTATGCATAAAAACACCTTGTCATGACATTATGATGGTAATGAGACCTTTTTGGAGACATTAATAATATAATTTGACACATAAAAATATATTTTCCAAAGGTTTAGAATGTGTATTTTGACTCATATGATATGTTTGAAGGGTCATTTAATGACTTAGAGGGTTAATTAAAGATTAAAATAGGTTTGAATAAGTAGACCATGGAATACAACCTTAGATATATATTAGACCTCATGTTATGACTTAAACAAGGTTTATACACCCTTCACATATTGATAGAAATTTCTCTCATTAAGGAGTGGATAAAATAGGAATAAATGCAATGAGAACTAGAAAACTTAACTTCCCCAAATATCTTAATTTCTACTAAATATCCTTATCTTTGTCAAACAAGATTTTGAACATTATCTAGGTCTTAAAAGTCGCTTGATACCCCTCCACTCACACAACATTAACCTATGCATACCAATACATCATTTAATTACTAAAATAGGCTATCATATGATGATCCCTCAAGTAGTGTCTAACACATGCATTGACACCTTAAACAATGCTAAAAGGCTCAAAATGAGACCAAAAGAGGACACAAAAGGCATTTAGAATACCATGTATAAGATTAGGGAGGGTATTATGAGAATTTTTTGGATTTTATGGGTTTAAATTTGGCCTGAGAGGACAAATTATCAACATTCTTAGTGACTCATAAGGGTTGATCAGCCTACGGGTCAAGTCAACCAACTATCTCATTCTTTTAGGCACAAGAATCATACATGAAAACATGTCTTGGATGACCACTTTGATTAGACTATAAATCAAATTTAGTATATTTTAAAACTTTTAAGGAATACAATAACCTCATACACACACATAAAGACACAAAAATAAAAAAACACCTAAACCCCTAATAAAGCAACAAGATAGGATAACAAAACAATTAAGGTAGATAATACCACACTTGTGTTGACAACACTTATTAGAAACAAGACAAAAAACTAATACAAATAACTAATATTAACCCAACTTATTTCTCCTCTAAGATCATATGGGAATGTTTTTTTATCACCATGGCACCTTGAGATCAGATATCATTTGTTGATTGAAGTCCAATCAGGTATTGCTCATGGAATGAGAACCTCCACTTACATCTAGAGATGTTCACATGTTGATGGCCTCTAAAAAGATAAAATAGACCTTATCAATCCATTATCAGGTGAATAAATTGGATATGTGAATCAAGTACCTATTCATACTCATTCTAAACTTGTGTGCAATGTATGAATAGTATCATGTCTAACTTAGTCATAGGCTACTCCTAATCAAGTTGAATAGTTTGAGGTAGATCTTGTGACACGCTTGAAGGATTGACTTAAAATTGAGGTTAATCTTGGTTCATGAAATATTAAGGCCAATGAAGTTTAGTTTCATTCCCCAAGAGTGAAGAGACACCTAAAAATGGAATGAGGGATTGATAACCTTGTTGAAAGACCTCAAAAAAGTAACCTTCAAATGAAATAATTTTATTGGAATGGCATTCTTGGAGAGTTTACTTCCTCTTGTTTGGTGAAATTACCTTATTAAACCTAAATAGGATCATGGCATGCATGAATAAGAAAGTAACCTAATTTTATTATCTCAAACAAGTCTTTTGATTGATCCTCACATAGTTTTAGTTTGTTTGGGCTTTCTTGCTTCATAGGATTTGATGTAAAAATAGGCATAACATACTTTGAGAAGGATTTGGGAACTATAACTCTTTTACCATGATCATATAATTCTAATAAATTTTATGTCATTTATGATAGATCATTAGAATTTCCCTCATCCATCATAACAACTTGATCAACTTATATCTCATCAAAGTCACCTTAGTGAATATCTTCATAGGCCATCTTATATCTTTCTTGACCCACTAAAACCTATTGAGGGATATATCTTTGTTATAAAACTATTACAAGTTATAAAAATACCCAATTTCCATATTGTTTAGGATTATCATGAAATATATCAACTTCTATGTCATCAAGGATATCTTGAAAATCACCTTCTTCTTGGCCAACTGATATGTTTTCCTATTATGACTCACCTTACTCTTGAATTCCATATTATTTTTCATTTTGAAAGAATGATATGTACCTCTCTTCACCAAGAGGCATCCCAATGGAAATATATTATTCTAACTCACCTAAGTCACTTTCTTCTATTTTTAATATAGCTTGACTTTCTTCACTCATTTCCCATAAGAAAAGTTCTTTCTCTAAGAGGTTGAGGGTGGGGGTGATGGATGTGTTCATGAATTATGTTAGTAATTAAGGAAAAACCCTTATTTCTTTGAAAAACTTCTTGGATAGACCTCCAAGATGGGAAATATTTAAGTTATTGGCAAGGAAGGTGTTACGCCCCTAACCTATCACATGTATGAGGATAGTATTAGCCAACTTATGGCTTACTTATCCCTCTTTGACATTATATTGTGGCCGACTTGTGGCAAAATTGTGGCTTTCTTTAGATTAGTAGGTCGGCCTATGGAGTAACCATGGCCTAGTTAGACTATATATAGGAGGTAGTGGGTAATCATTTATCATCATATTGTGAATTCTTCTCTTATTGAAGCTTGTGGAGGTTGCCCCCTTGAAGTGGATTATATATTATCATATATTTGGATATATTTCAGTCATATTTGGATATAATTCTGATGTTATACTTAATTCTTGAAGTAATTTCATTACAAGTGGTATCAGAGCTGCGATTTGGGCAATCTTGTGGGTGAAACACTAATTTTGTGATATATAAAAAAAGGTTGAGAATTTCTACGAAATTTTTTTACTAGAAGTGAAAAATAATCACATTAAGCTTCCATTAAAATTTCAGATCATTTTGATCTATTTTTCAAAAGTTATCTCTATTTTATGGTTTTTCATAAAATTGCTCTATCATGTGCAATTCAAAGAATTTTTCTGAGTTGTTTACATTTTTTGAAAGATTAGAAAAATTTGTCTATGGTTTGTTCTTTTTATATTTTGAATTGAGACTGAAATAATTCCAAAATCACTTGGTCAAAGTTGGGTCAAAAGTGTAAATAAGGGTCGACATCGTAAAACCCTTTTATGGCAGGTCCACAAACTCGGGGCCAAGGCAAGGGTGCTGAAACTCCAGGAAAAACTCCTAACAAGGATGAGATGGAGTCAGAAGGGGGTGTAATAGACCCTTTATACCAGGGTTTTCTGACATAGATCACAAAGTGAGCCAGCTTGACTATAGTGTGTAAGGCATTCAGAGTGAGGTGGATGACATACAATCTAATATGCAATCCATATAAGATAGTTTGGGATATATCATGATAGATTTGAATATTAATCAATAAAATCATCAATCTAACTCTATTTCACAAACCCACCAGGGTGGTTCTCCTAACCAGTCTACTTCAAATCCAACTCCATGGCCACAGAAGAACCTATTACCAAAAGTGGATATGCGCAAATTCGATGGAAAAGATCCACTCAATTGGCTCAACCAAATGGATAGTTTTTTTGACCTACATCAGATTCCAAGTGGACAAAAGGTTACCATGGCATTGTTGTATCTTGAACCTAATCAATTCATTTGGTATCGATGGTTGTGTGCTCAAAAGAAAAAGATGAGTCTCAATGTCACCTGGTCAATTTCTACAGAGCAACTACAATTACACTATGGCAATAGTGTGACAGATAATTACTTCAACCAACTGGCAAAATTGTGACAAACTATCTCCATCAAGGATTATATTCATCATTTTTAGAACCTATCCTTACATGTGGAGACAATTTTTGATGCAAACTTGAATGACCTATTTTTGGGTGGACTCAAGGACCACATTCAACATGAGGTATGCATGTTTAATCCACTTAATATTTTTGAATCTATTATCCTAGCACGTAGAGCTGAGGAAAAATTCATAGCCAATAAGAATCAGCCATTCACTCACTTCAAAGATCGTAGCATATCATCATCAACATTTCCTCCACCTACTAGATTGACCCCTCAGCAAATTGAAGAAAAATGTGTAAAAGGATTATGTTTTGGTTGTGATAGCAAGTGGAGTAAAGGACATAGATGTGCTGAGAAGAAGTTATTCTACATTAAGGGACCAAATGAAAATGAAGAAGCAGATGATGCCTCTAATGATGATGAGGAAGATATAGAGGAGGTACCTAAAGATTCCCAACCTAAAATCTCTTGTCATGCACTTGCAAGTATTAGCACTCCACAAACTCTTAAGGTGATGGGTTTCCTCAATAAATAGAAGGTGACAGTGTTGATTGATTTAGGGAGCACACATAACTTTATAAACCATAAGTTGGCCACTCGATTGAACTGTTTCATCTACCCAGCACCAGAATTTCATGTCATGATTGCAGATGGTGGCACAATTAATTATTTAGGCAAATGCCATAGTATTAAGCTTACTATGGGTGGGTACAATCTTGACTCTCCTATGTTTGTTATTCCCATGGGTAACACAGACATTGTTTTGGGATTCCAATGGCTCACAACCTTAGGTACCATTGAGATGAACTTCTAAGAACTATTCTTGCGCTTTCATTCTAAAGGTAAGAAAATTGAACTACATGGATTACATGCAAAATATCCATAATTGGTTAGTTCACATCAGATGACCAAGATGCTAAAAAAGGGGGCAGAGGGAATTATTGCACGATTATGCTCTATATAAGTTCAACCCCCAAAGGTATCTACACATCCTGATCTACAAATAATTCTTGAAGACCACTCATCTATTTTTGGGGCTATGCCAACAGGACTACCACCAAAAAGAGAACATGATCATGCCATTCAACTAATTCCAGGTAGTCAACCAACAAATATTAGACCATATAGATATCCATATGCACATAAGAGTGAAATTGAAAAGATGGTCCATGAGATGCTGGAGGCAGGGATCATCAAGCATAGCCAAAGTGCATATTCATCACCAGTGGTCATGGTGCAGAAGAAGGATGACACATGGAGGATGTGCCCTAATTATAGGGAACTCAACAAGTACACCGTCAAAGATAAGTTTCCTATTCCAGTCATTGATGATTTACTTGATGAGTTGCATGGTGCTAATTATTTTACAAAATTGGATCTTTGCTCGGGGTACCATTAAATTAGAATCAAGGATGAAGATGTTCATAAAAATGCTTTTAGAACACATGAGGGCCATTATAAGTTTTTGGTAATGCCCTTTGGTCTTACAAATGCACCATCTACTTTTCAGAGCTTGATGAACACTATTTTTAGGCCTTTTTAAAGGAAGTTTGTGCTACTTTTCTTTAATGATATATTGATTTATAGTCAGACATGGGAAACACATCTGCAACATGTGAAATAGGTATTGATAGTTTTGGAGAAGCACCAACTTTATGTGAAGCCATCTAAATGTGCTTTTGGAGTATAGGAGGTAGAGTACCTTGGTCACATTGTTTCCCATGAAGGGATCAAAGTTGATCCTCAGAAGATCAAAGCGATAATGGAATGGCCCATGCCAAAAAATATCAAAAACCTTCGAGGTTTTCTTGGACTAACAGGTTACTGTAGAATATTTGTGAAAGGTTATGGCAGCATAGCAGCTCCACTCACTACATTGCTAAATAAGGATGCTTTCCATTAGAATGATGATGCCACCAAAGCATTTGAGAAATTAAAAGTAGCTATGTGCACCACTCCAATTTTGGCTACTCCAGACTTCTCACAAACATTCATTATTGAATGTGATGCTTCCAGGTCTAGATTGGGGGAAATACTAATGCAGGAAGGAAGACCCATTGCATTTAAAAGTCATCAATTCAAAGGTAAGAATCTACAAAAACTTGTCTATGAGAAAGAAATGATGGCTATTCTTCATGCAGTTAAACAATGGAGGCCTTATTTGATGGGTAGACACTTTAAGGTGAAAACGGATCATGATAGTCTCAAAGATTATCATCTAAGGAACAACAAAAATGGGTAACCAAAATGTTGGGTTATGATTTTGAAATCATCTACAAGAAGGGTAAAGATAATGTAGTAGTAGATGCACTATCTAGACGGGATGCATCTACAGACGCATTACTTGGTGCAATGTCCATATTGCAAGCAGATTGGGTGGATGAAGCTAGGTTAGAATGGGAGCAAGACATGGATACATAGGTTCTAATTCAGAATCTCCAGCAAGGTAATTTATCCTCTGACAAATTTTAATGGAAAGGTAATGTCCTATGGTATAAGGGTAGGTTATACTTGTGCAAAACTTTAGAGCTTAAGCATAAGATTCTTGCAGAGTTGCATGCAACTCCACTTGGGGGACACTTATGGTTCTTGAAAAATTATCATAGAATTAAGAAAGAATTATTTTGGGAAGGACTCAAGGGAGATGTACAAAATTTTGTGGAAGAATGCATGATATGCCAATAGAATAAAGGTGAAACATTTAAGACCCCAGGTTTGTTACAACCATTAGCAATTCCTAGTCAAAGGTGGGAGGAGGTTTCCATGGATTTCATCATTGGGTTGCCTTGTTTTAAAGGTAATAATGTTATTTTGGTCATTATGGATAGGCTTACAAAATATGCCCATTTTTGTGCTCTCTCACACCCATTTTCAGCAAGTACAGTCACGACTATTTTTATGGAAGCAGTTCTCAAATTACATGGAACCCCAAAAATAATTGTAAGTGATCATGATCCTATTTTCACTAGTAATTTTTGGACTAAACTATTTTCTTGTTTGGGTACTCAGCTAGCTCATAGCTCATCTTACCACCCCCAATTTGATGGACAAACTGAAGTGGTTAAAAAATGTTTAGAGGGGTATCTCTGTTGTTTTGTATCAGATAAACAAGAACATTGGGTTAAATGGCTACCACTTGCAGAATGGTGGTATAACACATCTTTCCATACCTCTTCTAAAATGTCTCCATTTCTAGCACTATATGGTTACCATCCACCTTCCATCACTTCTTCATTAAAGGTGCACACCAAGGTTTGAGATGTGGAAGAGCACATTCAACATCAACACGAGGTTTTGGCTAGTTTGAGAGAGAATTTGGCCTTGGCACAAAATAGGATGAAGCAACAAGTAGATCAACACTGAAGTGAGCAAAATTTTGAGGTGGGTGATTGGGTATTTGTTTGTTTGTAACCTTATAAGCAGATGTCCTTGAAGCAACAAAAAAAGGACCACAAACTTGCTCCAAAGTATTATGGCCCTTATCAGGTTCTACAAAAAATTGGAAGTGTGGCTTACAAGCTCAAGTTACCTCATTCATCTCACATACACCCAGTATTTCATGTTTCTTGTTTGAAGAAGGTCATTGGACAGAAAGTTTCTGCCCAAACAGAGCTCCTAGAACTAGATGAAGAAAGATGAGTCATTTTTGAACTAGAGAAGATCCTCCAAACACGTACTAAGAGGTTGACAACTAGAGAGATTAAGGAATATTTGATCAAGTGGAAAAACCAAAGCAGTGAAGATGCAACTTGGGAAGGTGAAGAATTTCTGTAACAACATCCATAATTGTTTAACATTGAGGAAAACATTGGTTTGAAGGGGAAGGGCATGCTACGCCCCTAACCTATCACATGTATGAGGATAGTATTAGCCAACTTGTGGCTTACTTATCCCTCTTTGACATTATATTATGGCCGACTTGTGGCTGACTTGTGGCTTTCTTTAGATTAGTAGGTCGGCCTATGGAGTAACCATGGCCTAGTTAGACTATATATAGGAGGTAGTGGGTAATCATTTATCATCATATTGTGAATTATGCTCTTATTGAAGCTTGTGGAGGTTGCCCCCTCAAAGTGGCTTATCTATTATCATATATTTGGATATATTTCAGTCATATTTGGATATAATTCTACTGTTATACTTAATTCTTGAAGTAATTTCATTACAAAAGGAGTGAAGTTTGACTAGGATATTTTTGATCTTGGCTCTCTTCTCCTTGTTTTCTCCTAAGAATTCACTACTTATCTCTAAGTTGGGATTTTGACACTAAAAACATGTGTTTCATCTTGAGGGATGAGTAGATAATTGGAAAAAATATCCACCACATTCTCTTGATGTTATAATATTCTTGTTATTTCCATTGACTGAGACAAATGTTCATTTGAAAGTTTAATCTCTCTAGTTAGGTGAACTTCAAAATTAAGCCTCATTTGATCACACATATCCTTAGGTGGATTAGGAGGGGAAAGGCTCTACTAGGTCTGATTTGATCCATCATATTCAATCCTCTACACACACACTTCTTACCTCTTTTGCATAGTTTTTTAATAGACTTACAAGTAGGGAAGGATTGAGGATATTGTGGGGAACTTGGAAGGTTTTGACACTCATTTGACTTATTATTTTGAGGAAGGATAGGCTAATCAAAAGAGGATTGATATAAAATGGGGAAGGGAAAAAGATGCTAATGACTCTATATCTACTTCCCCTCATGAACCACTAGCTTCTCTTTTATACTTTAAATCACACCACTTATATCTAACATATAATTAGTGAGCCTTGAATGATTCTTCCTCATAATAGATTCCCACTCTATCTTAGCTTGTTGAAATGAGTCTCTCACATTCCCAATTAGGTGAATAGGGACCTCTTGGTCATAGCCCTTTTAGGTATCAATCCCAATCATATATCTCTCAAAACCTAAGATATTTTGATTAAGTATTGAGATGAATTGATTTGGAACATGGATATATTGACTAGGAGAATCATGATCTTGCCAAGACTAATCAAGATGATAGGTGGGATGCCAAAGCGGATGATATGGCTCACAAGGAGGGTAAATATAGTATTCTTGGAAGTGAGGTAGATCATAGGACTGATGTGATACATCATGTTGATGATAGGGATAAATATAAGATAGGTAAGGCTCATGGTGAGGTAGGTATAGGTCATAATGTTACTAATAGGGAGTTGTAGGATAGAATTTTGCTTCATATGAAACCATTACACAACATGAGACAAATAAAGAACAAAGTGAACTATTAATAATAAGATTTTCTTACCCTTAAGTGGATACCTTTTTATGACCCTTGACATGATATCTTGACCACAAATATACCACTATAGTTCTTGAAGATCCATGAAATCATTGAATGATGAGTGAGTACTCTAATTACTTAAATCCTAGTCCCACTGGGTGTGCCATAACTATTAAACACTAAAATAAAACATAGGATTAGTCCAAGGATATGGGTTACTTGTGGATGGAATAAAACTCTATTTTTGGGCTATCTCCCCTAGTGCATTATTTTTGTCTCAATTCCTAATACTGCTAACTTGTTGATGAAAAAGGATAAAAGGAAAACGCAAAATGAAACCTATGCTACTAGAGGTGATACACCAATATAATGTGTTAACTCTATTTTACCTTTAAAAAATAATAATTAATAATAAAATTAATTGAAACACTCTCTCTTAGGTCTTATAAGCATTAGTTTTTCACATAGAGGTTGTGTTGGATGATCTAAACTTGAGGGTTATGAATAGAAGGCTTGATTTAAAGACACTTATCAAATGACACTCTAATCTTGACTACTACCACTTTAACACATTATATGACTTAAATATAATAATATAAAAATATGTAGGTGAGTTAAATACTTGTAAAACGAGATAAACTTGCCACTTATGTAAATCAAACAAGTATAAACATACTAAACTAGTATTAGAGAAGCTGAAATAGTCCTTCCTTTAGTTTAAAAGGTTAAAAAGTACAAATTTAGGTAGAATTTATTCATACCTAGTAGATGTATAAGTAAAATGGCCTTAAATACTAAATTTATAGACATGAGCAAGAGAGATAAGATAATGTTACATGTATAAGGCATGGATAGGTCATGAATGACCATAATTCACTCAATGAGTAGTTACAACTAGCCTCCATAACTCCCTTCTTGCATTGCCTTGGTGGTGAGTGGTCTTTAATGATAATATTGGGCCTTAGATATCTATTTTTAGACAAGTTTTAATCCATATAAATCATAATCATGAAAACTTGGACAACTTCTTCATCACATAATAGTTACAAAGGGGAAAATATGGTCTAATTAGGCCTTGATAAAACATTAAGTAGCCTACCCTTCCCTTTGTGCATGTTGACAAACCTAAAACTACCTAATCCTCAATAATAGACATGAAGTGTGTTTTATAACCTCCATGGAAACTTCATAAGGATGTTATGGCCCTGAAATTATTCCCTTGGTAGCCCTTTACATTAGTAGTCATTTTCTCTTGTTTACCAATTAAGCCTACTAGGCAATTAGGCCTAGTCACTTGGTGCCTATTGCTTAGATGGTAATGAGACCTAAATAATACCTTGGGAATGGTAAAATTATCATGTTTAAGGTATAAACTATCTTATTACACCATGACACATCCATTTCAAATAGTGTGCACCTATAACTTTTCCTTTTTTAGGTGACTAGGTCACCTCTCACTTAGCATTTTTGGACTAGATCTTTACGTCATAACTATAATATTATTTATAGTATATAATGAGAGTGATTGTTAATTTTAAAAGGTGAAATATTCTTCACACTACCATCATCAATGATCTACATCCACTTAAAATGATTAAAAACCTATTTTCTACCCAAAACCCTACAAAAGTATAGTTTCTAATGAATCCATATAGGTGTCCGTATAAAATACTATCATGGATGGGACCTATTAAAATTAAATAATGAGTTTTATATATCTCCCAAGCCAATTTAGGGCATATAAGTTAAAATATATCATTTTTATTCCATCATGTCTCTATGAGGGTTTAGGTATGGTTTTAGTGGTATATTATCTTAACGATGGTTCATAGAGTACATGCCTCAAACACAAAACTTGTTTCCATGGATTTTGAACTTATAGAATCCTTAAAAATTCCCTAATATATCCTGGTCCCATGCACTTTGTATGGTGAGTTGTGATTGAAATTTGGTAATCCTCAAGTCTCTATTAAGCATTTTATGTGGGTTGTAGTATTAAGGATTATTCATAGGGTTGTGATCCTAAATGAAACTATTTCCTCCATAAATAGTGAGTGAATATGGGTACCCAAATCCCCATAATGTCACTAAGATTGAATCATATTTACATGTGATATATGATCATTTGAGTTGGCAATTTGAAATGGCAAGCTAGGGTAGTAGAGGTTGAGAGGGGTAATGAGAGAAAATATGACCACTTCCTAACCTTACTCTATCTAAATAATTATCTTCAAGGTATATATCATCATCATCATCATCATCACACACCCTCTTATTAAATTAAGTCTACTTGGAGGGTTTGGATATGCCATAAGGAGGAGGTTGGGGATCTTGATGGTCAAGGAAGGATTTAGGTCTTATAGGCTTACACTAAATTTTAGGACCTTGAGTCACTTGTAGGTGTATTTTTAGATTTAATGTCACCATAAAAATTTTTACATATGTTTTCACTCTTTTACACTTGTCTTTAGATATTTAAACTCCCATATCTACCCCTCTCTCTTGTAGGTCTACCCTAAGCACCATTACCCAATGTGAGTGTTTGACTAATTGGTGTTATAGACTTGAGTAGTCTCTTATCTCCTTAAATATTTTTGATGGAGTTGGAATATAATTTTACATGTTCTCATGTTTTGGTAACACATTTTTAATTGGACTTCCTTCAACCCAATATTCTAAACTCATTTATGCAATTAGGCAAATAGGCCTCTGACTACCTATTTAGGCCTACTAGGCCTAATATCTTGTCAAGGTTATTTAATTCATTATAGATGTATAGAGTATATAATTAGGAATAATATATATTTTAAAAAATTAAGGATACTTATTTATATTTCTCTCACTTCACCACTATGTAGGGTTCTTGACACTTTCACCTTCTTATCTAAAGATCCTACCTGTAGGTGGCAATCCTATGTCTTGATTGAATAAGTATGGGTTCCTTTGATTTTTTATTAATTTTATGTATAATTTATAATTTTAATAATTTTATTATACCCTAATATACCCCTAATATTTTCTAACCAATTTCAACATAGTCACTTTGGTTTCTATGACTATTTATAGAATGCATTCTTAATTTATTGCCTATGTGAGGGACTAAGATTTTATTTCATGAAGATATCCTCCCCACTTGTTAATGTTCAAATAATTTATATGGTTTTTTAAATATTTTTTCACTTCATACACTTAAATACACCCTAAAATGTGATCCTTTTCTCAACTTTCCCTTTTCTTGAAGTCAGGACTATAGATGCAACTTTGAGCTTCTTTGACTGAGTGAAAAGTTGGGAGGTGAGGTTTATTCTTAAAATGAGTCTTACACAGTCCATTTTGACTTTTCATATAATTTTAACATTTTAATATTTTCACTCTTATACCTTTTGTTACCTTTTTATGACTTTTTTCCTAAACTTACTCTCCATCTATAGTCAGGCCAGTAGGTACTCAATTATAGGCTTCTTGATCATAAACTCTCATTTACAAGATGATTTAATATTTAATTATTACCTTTAATGACAAAAAAAAATTTATCATCCTTAATTTATCTTTTTAAACCTATAAATCTTTTCAATATCATCAAGTTAACAATGTTCCTTCAACTCTACAGTCACAATCTTATTTGTATTGAAGCCTTGACTAAGCCTATCCTTTTGGTGTGGGTTGATGATGTTGGTATTTATTTGACATTAATTTATCCATATAAAATAATTATTAATAGTTAATTATGAATCCCCTTGAATAATTAATTTATTAAATACCCATCCTAATATCCAACACTTCATTTTCTTAATCTGCATAATAGTCCTATAAGTGCTTAAATGAGATCTTGTCTCTCAAGGGCTTAAGGATGGGAATGGGTCCTGTCACTATGAGTCAGTGAGGAGAATTAGGGAATAAGTATAGAGTATGATTAATATTTTAAGTACATGTATGATTTACAATAACCTAATGATTTTCTATAGCTACCTTACTCATACTTGTAAAGGAGATTACATAATGTACATGGTAGTCATATTAAAACTAGGACTTGAAGGATTTATTTGATCATTTGGTGGCTCAGCTATAGTTGGGAGACAAAATATACTTTAAATTATCCAATAACCCATCATCCAACATTAAAACATTACTTACTTCCATTTTCATTCCTTGAAGGCTCTACAATAGTAAGAAACATTGCATGTACCTTGCAAATGTGACATCATGGAGATTTTCTTGCTCTTGAGGGAACATACATATGAACCAATAGTGGATAATGATTGATATGGATTGTGAGTACATTTAAAATACACTTAAAATCCTTAATATAATTAACCAATCTGATAAAAAAAATTAAACCATTACAAATCTGACCCTATATAGATAAAAAAGACCAACTTGACTATCTAGGTTCTTAATCATTGTTCATAAAGCATGGGCTACCAATATAGAAACCAATTATAAGGATTTCAATGCCTTATACCCCATACCCCTACCTAATATCTCAAGTAATTATATTTTCTCTCCTATCTGTACTGAGTAATAACCTAACTAGTTTATCCAAAGCTTCTAAAGAAAATGATGGAGAGTAGGGGTTAGTTTTTCCCATGTTTGACATTTAAACTCATGTATTCTATTCCCTAATGCCTGATATAAGTTTTATTTGAATATTTATAACTTTTTATGACCATAAAAATATAATATGGGTCTATACAAACCTGAAAACACATGCAACACACTATTTCCCTACATTTTCTCAAGTTTTAGATCATGAAATGCCACTATTGGGTAGGAAGAAGGAAATAAGGAGGTCAAGAAACATTTCAAAATATAAGCTATGACTAGTGGAAGTTGAAAATTCATGATCCAAGTGTGTTGGGCCCTTTTGGTAAATTAAATATATGTTTGACTTCTATAAGGACCCTTTTATGCATAAAAACACCATGTCTTGACATTATTATGGTAATGAGACCTTTTTGGATACATTTTTAATACAATGTGACATCAAAAAATATCTATTCCAAAGTTTTATAATGTCTATTTTGACTCATATGAGATGTTTGAAGGGTCATTTGATGACTTGGAGGGTTAATTAAAACTTGAAATAGATTTGAATAATTATACCATGAAATACAACCATGGATACATCTTAGACCTCATGTTACAACTTAAACAAGGTTTGGACACCCTTCACATCTTGATAGGAAGGTCTCTCTTTAATATTTGGATAAAACATTCATAAATGCAATGAGAATTAGAAAACTTAACTTCCCCAAATACCTTAATTTTTGCTAAAGAACCTTAAATTTGTCAAACAAGTTTTTAAACATTCTCTAGGCCTTAAAATGCACTTGAAACCCCTCCACTCACCCAAGAATAACCTATGAAGACCTAATACATTATTTAATGACTCAAATAGGCTATCATATAACAATCCCTCAAACTGTGTCTAGAGCATGCAATGACACATTAAACAATACTAGAATGCTCAAAATAAGACCAAAAGAGGACACACAAGCTAGACCACCATGTATAAGCTTAGGGAGGGTCTTATGAGAAGTCTTAGATTTTAGGGGTTACAATTTTTCTTGGGAGGACAAATTTCAATAGGTATGGGACAAATTGTATCAAATTAAGCCTAATAATTTAAGAATGGATATTGGGTATGAGAATGCAAGTGTGTGATTGTCATCAATTTTTGGTATCAGAGCTTTAGGAAATATTTTAAATAGATAATTAGTTTGTATGAAGGTTATTATTTGTAGGTGAAAAATGGAAAATATTGATATATATTGAGGATAAAGGAATAATAATAATAATGTAAAATAGATTGAGTGGTAATCCCCACAACCTAGTGAGGTTGATAAATATAGAGCTAGTGAAAGCTCAAAAGAGAGAGAAATTCAAAGTCAAAGGACTTGATATACCAAAATACTAGGTAATAAGAAGAGGAAACCTAGGTGAGGTATAAGATGAGATAAATTTGAAATAAACTTGCTAAGAGAGAAAAGATGAAGGGCATAAAGACTAAGAAATCCACAATAATATGGAGAAATAAGAGGTTAATAAAAGATAGTTAGATATGGAAAGATAAATAACTAAGATAAGGTTTATCTTGGAAGGTATGGAGCAAGGCTTTGAGAAATCAAGATAGAGATTATTTTTACAAATTAAGAAAATATTAAAGTGGTTGATCAAAGAGATCAATGAGAAAATAAAAAGGCAAAAAAAATTAGTAAATGGAGAACACAAATAAGGCAATCTAAAAAGACAATCAAAGGGGAAATTAAGCCTCAATATTTTAAAACAAATGATTTATTTTCATGTGTGTATGTATATGAGATGGTAGATGGAGGTGATTCTCAATTTAACATCTTAAGGTCAAAATATACAAAAGAAGACAAGATATTGGCAGAAAAAGAGAAGCATGAGAAATATGCTAACCTTGAATTAACGTGGACATGACAGTAGAATATGAAGAGGTAGAGCTTTACTACCTTGAGGAAGGTGAGATGATAGGTGAATAAAATTCTCAATAATAATGTCTTAATAAAGACATTAATGATGAAAGATCATTTTCAGAAGCTCAATAGCCTAAAGTTTGTATATCTTACATTGATTTTGATGATGAAAATATTGATTTTCAAGAGATTAAGATATTGTATACAAATAGATAATTGAAATATTGAATAGACTCATGAAAATAAATAATGAAGCTAAATATCCCCAAAAAGTGTTTATGGAACTTGATATGTAGCAGGAAAATGTGTCTAAATTGACACATGTTGAAAAAAAAATCAATAATAAGTTATGAAAATATAATTCAATGAAGAAGATGATTTGATTTGGCAAGATATTATGCAAGGATCAAAAGACTTGGACCTCATATGAGATGAGGAAACAATCAAGGAAGCTAAATTATAGTTTTTAAAGATTCTAAGCGAAGAAGATGATGAACTAAGAATGGAGGAGATAGTACCAAGTGAAGATGAAAGGAATACATTGAATACAACCATTGGAGAGGAAATGTTTCCTCAAATTTTTATAATTGATTATGATTATAGTTTTATGTGTGTTGTCATAAAATATCATGAAGACAAAGATATGGAGTCCTTTCTATTGGACTTCAACAAGGAGGATGAAGAAGATAATGAGTCATTTGGGATCATGCATCATGAATAATTGAACAATAAATAATAGGTCAAGATTAAATCAAGATAAAGAATAAAATGAAAAATTGGAAGAACAAGAAGGATACAACATTATATTTAAGTAGGATCTCAAATATTTTCCCATCAGGAGAGTCTAATGTAGGAGTATCAGAATATGAACTATATTCATAATGTAAATATGTTAAATGTGTACCTATTCATGATCTATAAATTATTAAGGGTTATTTAGGAATAATTAATAAGTGTTATTTAGTATTCAGGTGTAATCTAGAATTCATTTGGTGGTGTTTTGGATTTTCCCTCCAAAATGAAGATTTTGAAAATTTGAACTACTCATGAAGGTTTGTAGGGATAATGACAAGTTATAAATAATTTTAATAATTGCTAAATAGTCCTAATATTTATAGTTACATGTTGTGGAGTTGTCTTCACATATCTTAAAGGTGAATCCTATTTCAAGTCTTAACTATAAACTAATCCTATGTTGGAAGAAGCTTATTGGTTAGAGATAAGGACTAAGAGAGAGATTCTTGGGTCTATTTTAAGACCAAGACCAAATAAATACCTATTATCATGTAGATATGAGTTTTATTAGAGAATATTAAATTAAATTAACTAGTATAAGGTGGAATTAGGGAAGAATTAATGGTATAGTAGAAGAGAGGAAGAGTGAAGAAGTCCTTTTAGTCATGTGTTTTATAAATAAGACCTTGTTTTATGATCAACAAACGAAGATTGTTGGTGTAAAATGTATGTTTATTAGAGGATAAGTGTTTTTAAATGTTTTTATACTTATTACATATATTAAAATGATTCTAAAATTTAATCTTGAATGATATGACATGAAATAAAATTATTATGATAGTCTGCCAACATGAACAAAGCACAATGCATAAGGAGATTTAGTTTTCTTGTAGAATAAAGAGTTATGGTAGTTTTATTCAAGGTGTTAATTTTTTTTTAATTAATAAGGAGGATAAAAATTATTTTGAGTTGAATTTACATGTTATTTGAATTTTATGTGATTAAAAACTTTAACCAACCCTATTTTTGTGCATTCATAATTATTAGTCACTTAAAACATGTATAACAAGTTACATGAGTTCATTTTAAGATTTATAAATGTTTAATGAGGTTTTTAATAACTTAATAAAAGTTTTGTATCCATAAAAAATGTTATAAACTTCATGAACAATTAGTTATGAGGTCTTGGGTCCTTGTATGTCTGTAAAACCCTGGAACATGATTATCGGTCATAAAAGATTGAGAATTCAAGATCTAACTGGTGAAATCATCCCAAATTATGTATGAAGGTGATTAAGGTGTTTAATAAACAATAAAATTTTTAATTAGTTGAAGATAAGTTCTGATAAATAAGATATAATTGACTATGTATTGAGTTTCCTATAAGTGTCAATTGAGAAACCTCAAAAAAGGTAAGAAATTGATTTTTTTTTTTTTTGTTATTGGCTTAAAACCCTATATGAAGGTGTATAAATAGTATTTGATCATTATAAAATGGTGTGTAATGTATTTCAATCCATTTGGTATTGATGTTGATTCAAGACCACTTAGGAGACTCAAATAAGCCTACATAGACCTAATAAAGTAGAGTTGTCTTTGGGTTATTCTCTTGAGAAACCAATAGTTCTATGATTGGTTTATCATTATAATAAGAAAATTATAATCAATAATAGGGACATTGAATGATTTATTGAGAATAAAACTAGAAAGATACATATTTCTCAAGACCAACAAACTAGGCCTATATAGAATATTGTAGTAGAGTTAGGATAAATGGTAGTTCCTTATCAATATGATGGGTTAATTGATGTCTTGAAATTGTAAAAGGTAGAACATCAAGGCATGAGATATATTACAAGTATTTTGAATTAATTAAATTGAAGAGAAAAAGGTTAGAGGTAAATTTGTTTCAAGTCCTCAAAGAGGAAAAATTAGGCCTAATAGGCCTATAAAGGTGAAATTGCTAACATATAAATTTTGAGGTTGGGAATCTTCATGGTCTAGGAAGTTTGATTTAAGAACATTGATAAGATTATTATAACCTTATTTGATAATTTACATTTTGTTTTTTACAATAAAATGATATTATTTAAAGGAATTCTCTATTTTTAAGCTAGTGAAAGTGTCTTTTTATAAAATTACATCGATTCAAGTAATTGAGAGAAATGAGTATAGTATAAAGACTTAAATAGAGAGTTATGGATATAATTGTGTAAGGGACTAAGGAAAATAAAAAAGTGAGTAAGCTTATGAAATCATCTTTAGGGACCCTATTGGTCTTAATAATACCAATGCTAAAGAAATAATCTATATATAAGATAAAATTATTAAATATAGATATGTTTGAGTTAAGATTGTAGACCTATGGTGAATATAATGGAAATAGTGAAATCAAACCTCTTAAAAATAAATACTACCAATGTTGAGATACATCAAGATTGGTCATATCTTTTGATTAAAACTAGTATTAAATGTGGGTATGGGACAAATTATATCAAGTTAAGCCTAATAGTTTGATAATGGATCTTGGGTATGAGAATGTAAGTGTGAGATTATCATATAAAACAATAATAAATTATCTATGAGAAGGCATGGTATACTCATGATGACTCTCTTATTATCAGATTTAGAAACCCTCATGATAGGCTCCAAATATTTAAATTAGGGATATTATTTTCACCCTCTTTGATATTATTTAGATGGATGAGTACCTAGACATAATTTAATATGATGATTTGAAGGAGAATAAGGATAAAATGGTTGAGATAAAGAGGAAGATAAAATGGCCTACCATGTGAAGTGGAATAATTTGTATTCAATATGCACCACCCCCTATAAGTTATACCAAACCATAGATTTCACCATCTTCTTTATCATAACACTAGACTTCAAGTCTTAAGTTTGTGATCTCAATAATAGTTTGAAATTGTGATGGATCACTCTTATTCTCACTAGGGTCTTCAAAGGACTTGATTCACACTAAGTTTACTTTATGGAATCATATGATAAAAATTAGAAACCACTCCCTATTTCCTTAATTTAATCTTGGATATTAGTTTATAGACCAAAAATTCATCTTATCTTGAGATTTTCTAGTGGGATAATATATATTAATAATGACTTCTATTTTCCTATATCCTTTTATAAGGACCACATGTCCAAACTAGGTTCTTATGGGTATATTTTTTGATAAAACCCCATTTTCAGTAAAATTTTATTTGCTTCATATTATTTTCATCTAACCTCATCACCTTATGTTATTTAAGATATTGGTGGAGTAAAACTTGAAATCATAATTTTTTTGTAGGAGTGTTCACATTAAACTATGTTTTTATTAGCTATTTGTATCATTATTTATGTCCCCTTGAGTTATTTAAGCTCTGTTTAATGAGTTATTGTGTGCACATAGGTTTAGTGAATAATATTATTTGTGTGTTTACACATGGGTTAGACATTTAATGATGAGGTTTTTATAACTAAATATGATTTTTATAAGCCCACTCACTCTCCTCTATATTTTCCTCTCTGTTAGTGTATATGATATAATGAGAGGATAAAATTAAAGATTGTAATAAGTTGTTTCTAGAGAAATAGTTTATTTTAGTTTTTCTATTTAACTTGAGTATTTTTTTGGCAAAAAGATCACATTTTCTTATTACAGTCTACTATATAGAACCTTTAGATCTATGTATCATCATTTCTCATAACCATGATATTGTATCAAAGCATTAAATTTTTTATAGAAGTCTTAACCCATAAATTTTTCCCATACTCCATTATAATTCCTCCCAAATCTAGTTATATGTATTCATCAAACTTTTTCATTGATAAATCCAATTTTTGCATGACATATAATTTTGATCTTTAAATTTTTTAGATTTGAGGTTTTCTCTATTTTGAAAAAAATCTATTTATTGGTTGGCCATATAGTTACTTAGTGTATTATTTTCATTTATAGGAATTATATTAAGTTTTGTCATGATATTTAACACTTATGATCATTTTTTTCAAGTCATAGAAGGTAGTTATTAGTTGGGATTCAACATCAGATATGGTCTAGCAATCAATTTGCATTGTAATATCATTTGCATGCACCAAATTATAATTTGGATCAATCAACAAGTATGACCCAATAATTAATCCATCAACATTGAATTAGACTCACTTGGAATATTATTTCATCAACCTCAAATATTTTTCAACTTGCATAGGCAATGGATATTTATATATTTGTTTTAAATAGTTTTTTTGAAATATTTTTATGTACTTGACATTGTATACCTCATCACCCAACCCAGCCACTCCATAGTGAAGATCCTTCACAGATAGTTTCTAATTAAAATATTATATTATTTCCCTCACACCTACCTTTTTCTTAGATCTAAAATTCTACCTCACTAGCATTTGAACTCTCCTAACATAATTTATTAAATGATAGTTTGAATTTTGAACTTAGGAAGCCATTTAGAATGGAGGGAAAAGCTATGGTAGGTTAGAAGTAGTTAGAATGTAGTAGAAGATAAATGAGGATAATGATACAAATTAGAGTGTAATAAGTGGTATAAAAAGTGTTCAACAACAACTTTTGAAAAGGAGTGAAGATATAATACAGTGAAAAGAGTAGGAGAATGCATATGATAGAAGTCTGAGCAAAAAGTGTGTGAAATATTGAGTAGAAGGAGAAGATCTATAGTATTTAGAATATAGAAATTGTAGTAGTATATGTGAAGAACAAAATAGAATGGGGGAGTAATAATAAAATATCAAAACAATAGTAATAAAAAGAATAGTTTGTAAGAGTTTTTGTAATAGTTGTAGTTTTAGGTATTTAAAAGTTATAATCAATTTTTAATAGATTTTAGAACCAATATAATATATATGAATATTTGAGTATTTTCATTTTGATCTCTGCTTATTATGTTTTTAGTGTTTTAAACATATCATTAAGTGTGTTTTTTGTCTCATATTTTTGGCTTCAAGATTTGTTAGGATCCATCATACACCATAGTTTTCTATCTCTAGAGATATCCCATAGCTATACCATTAGGGTGTTTTCTTAACTAGTTTTAGTGGTTACCACTATGGCATTGGGTGTTTCCAATAATTGATATTAGAGACTTAGGTCTATTAAGAGATGGAAACAAGAAAAAATTTATGGTATCAACCTCCTAAATTTTACGGAAATAAATATGACATTTAGTGTATTATATGAAGACTCTCTTTCACTCACAAGAGCTATGGGAGCTTCTAGAGGGTGGATATATAGAAGTTTCAAATATGGAAACATTTAATACCCTCACCTAATAAATTAGAAATTTATTTTTAGATAATATAAATAAGGATTCCAAGGCTCTTATATACATCCTAATAGCATGAAATGATTCAATTTTTTCAAGAATAGTAGTAGTTGTCCATTATAAGAAAGCTTGGGACATTCTAAAAAATTCTTAAAAAATTAGTGACAAGGTGAATCTTGTCAAGTTATAGTTATTGAGAATGTATTTTGAGACATTGATGATGAAGCAAAATTATTAAATTAATGACTTATTCACAAGGACTATGAGCATAGTCAATCAAATAGAGACACTCTTGAAGTTCATATAATCATAGAGAAGGTGTTGAGGAGCCTTCTAATTAGATTTAACTCTATAGTGATTGAAATTAAGGAGTCTAAGGAATTTAAATAAATGAAAAAATATGAGGAAATGGGTCCATTAAAAACCCATGAATAAAGGTTGAATAGGTCAACCACCTCCTCCCATGAACAAGCATTCAAGTCTAATGCTAATGTAAGAGATAGGGGGAGAGGAGTAAATAACAAATTTATAATAACTTATAGTGGTAAATAATGGGGAAGACATAATCATCAATAATCACATGTAAGAGGAAGATGAAGAGGAAGGAGAAACAAAACTTCAAGACGTGGTTATACACAAAGGGATGATAAGTCAAATGTACAATGCTATTATTGAAATAAGTATGGACATTATGGTAGTGAGTGTAGAAATAAAGAGTAAAATTTGAATATTAAAAGATAAAATTTATCCAATACACAAAGGATAAACCTATTAGGAATGAGAAAGGTGGAAATTTGTTTGTAACATGTAACATTGTCGAGCAAAGTAGTAGAGAGATATGGTATCTAGATAGTGGTTGTAATAACCACATGAGTGGGAATAAAGACATGTTCAATCACATTCATGATTTAATAAAATAATAATTAAATATGGGAAATAATGATAATATCCCCATCATGGGTAAATTAAACATCTCTATCCACACTAAGTAAGGTGATAAAAGTCAAATTCAAGATGTTTACTATGTGCCAAGATTGAATCACAACCTACTCAACACAAGGTAACTTATCCAAAAAGGGTATAAGGTGAGATTTGAAGATTTTTAATGCATAATTTATGATATGAGTGGTTTTAATAGGTATATTCTAGTAGGAAATATATTAACTAATAGTATGTTTCCTTTGAAGATGTAAATTGATCTCGTAATAATGTTCAAAATTGTGGTAGTAGATGAGTCTACTCTTTGACATCTAAAGTATGGCCATTTGAGTTTTGGTGAGTTGAACCTTCTTCAAAAGAAGTAAATGATGAGATATATTCCCCTTATACAATAGGAAAAAAAAGTGTGTGAAGGCTACATATTTTTAAAGTAACAAAGTGCCTTTTTTATGAATAAATCATAGAGAGTAAAAAATCCTCTTAATCTAATAAATTCATATTTGTGTATCCCAATGAATACTCCATCCTTATCTAATAATGTGTATTTCATGACATTCATTTATTACTTTAGTATAAACACATGGGTGCATTTTATAAATAAAAAATCAAAGGCATTTAAAAAATTTAGATAATTCAAGGCCATGTTCAAGAAGTAATGTGTCGTTTACATAATTTTTTTGAGAATGGATAGAGGGGAGAATAAATATCAAATGAGTTCATGAATTTTTTCAAATATAAATGGATAAAGAATCAATTTATAGTTAGGTATTCATGGTACCAAAATGGTGTGGTTTAGAGAAATAACCTAACCACCCAAGAGATGGAAAAAAGCATGCTAAAGGATAAAGGTTTATCCAATGAGTTTTGGGCTAAGGCTATAACAATAATAGTATGTTTTCTCGATGTATAGCCCAATAAGAGTGTTATGGATATGATCCCTCAATAATATTAGAGTAGCCAAAAACTAGGTGTTTAACACCTTAGATTATTTGGATGTATGACATATTCACATGTGCCCAAATAAATAAGGTCAAAGTGGGATGAAAAAGGAGAGAAATTCATATTCATTGGGTATATTGAGAAATCAAAGACTTAACAAATATAAAATACCATCACAAAGGAGTTAATAATTAGTTAGGACTTTTAATTCATTGAGGATGTGGCATGGTAAGAGATAAAATAAGATCAACAACTAAAAATAAGGGTTAGTGGACCCTTTCTTGAAACTGAAATAGCATCTAGTACATGCACCCATACACCAAGTTGGAGTCCTATTTCACAAATTTTTGATTCATATAGTGGTATCAGATAATAAAGAGTTCAAGGATCAAATCATGAATCAACATCATCCTCCTTCATGATTCAACGTCATCCTCCTCCAACTCAAGTGAACACTTAGAAAGGATAATGATCTTGAAATAAGTTTATGAATAGTCAATCTATGAATAAAATCAATATGAAATAATGAAATTTGCACTATTTTTACTAGTTTATCCTATATATTTTGATTAGGCAATAAAGAATATAAAGTGGTGAAAAGTAATGGATGATGAAATGCATGCTAGTGAGGAAAATTAAATAGGATAACCAGTAGACTTTCCAATAGGAAAATAGGTCATTGGATTGAAATAGGTTTACAAAATCAAAATAAATGTCATAGGCAAGATAGAGAGACATAAACCAAGGTTATTTATTGATCAATATAATAAAAGTCATATATGTGATTAAAATGAAATTTTTATACCCATATAAATGTTATAATTGGTGATAGCAATCATAGCTCTAACTTCTCAACATAAGTGGAAGGTGCATCAAATGGATGTTATGCTAGCTTTCTTGAATGGAGTGTTATAAGAAGAGGTTTATGTGGGATAGACACCTATTTATGAGATTATCAAGGATGAGAACAAGGTATATATGTTGAAAAAGTAATTTTATAGTCTCAAGTAAGCATTAAGGGCATGGTACAATTGAATAGACACCTTCTAAATGGTTACCCAATTGCAAAATTCAAATTATTGTTCAATAAATTATGTTAGGTGAGTTCAAATATTTGTGAGTTAAAACTTTAGAGCTAGGATAAATGAGTAGAATGAGACAAGTTATAAGTTGATAAGGGGTATAAAAAATTCATAGTAGTAGCTTGTGAAAAGTATTGAAGACATAATAGAGTGAATAGATCAAGAGAATGTATATGACAGAACTTTGAGAAAAATGAGTTTTCAACAATGAGTAGAAGGAGAAGATATATAGTAGTCAAAATATATAAATTTTAGTAGTTAGTGAAAATAACATAATATAATATGGGAGTAATAATAAAATATCATAAAAACATCAAGAGGAAGGGCATTTTTAAAGATTTTTTGTAATGGTTGAAGTTATTGAAGTGTATAATTTATAATAAATTTGTAATAGAGTTTATAAGCAATATCGTATATGCATATTTGAGTGTTTTCAGTTTAAAATCTGCCTATTATATTTTTATTATTTTAAACTTATAATTTATTATGTTTATTGTCTCATACTATTGGCTTTGGGATTTCTCAGGAGCCATCCTGCACCATAATTTTATAGCTCTAGAGATATCCTAAAGTTGTACCATTAGGGTGTTTTCTCACTTGGTTTTAGTGGCTACCACTTTAGCTTTGGTTTTTTCAAACATTACTCACTTAAGGCATACTGTTATTCATTGTGTCATCTCTCTAATCACTTTATATCCCTTTGATCTCCTTTCTCAAGCTCAATCCCAAGTTTTCTTAGCATTTTGCTTGCCTCCTTTGCCCTTGTCATTCACTACTCTCTACCTTATTTGTTGGGTTCAATCCATAATCTTACCACTAATACAAACCACCTTCATGATTCACCCATTCATCCTCCTTTTTTTTCACTCTCATCATCCCTTCACTACTCTTTTCTTGTCAATTATTATTTGTCCCAAATTGTAATCTCATAACACCATGTCATCATCTAACACATCACCAAAATTATACATAGCCTATGATTATAACAAAAATTATGTTTTACTTTATTAAATAAAAATTCACATTTTTTAAATTTAACTATATAAAGATATTTTATTGATAATACTAGATCCTTGTATAGGAGGATTGTTGGCATAATCTTTTACTATAACCTACCTCCTATAAAGGTCGATGGTTCAAGACCACCCTTCTTTTGTGCAGTGATTTTTTAAATTATTTATTTAATATAAAAAACTAATATATTTTAGCAAAGGGTGTTGTGTTTTTTAATAATAGCGGTGTTTTTAAGGGGGTCTATTTTTCAAAAGCAAGAGGTGTTTCCTTAAAAAGGTAATTTTTTGCCAAATATTTGTAATGGAGAGATTTTTTTGTAAAATATTAATTTGTTTGTGTCATTCAATATGTGTGATGTTATTCCATCAAAAGATGCTAAATTTTAGGGTAGGATAATTTTATTATCGAAAGATGTACATTATAATGGGTTGATTATATTGTCACTTTTTGAAAAGAGGGAAAACATATTTATTTTAGAGTGGTTATTGGTCTTCATATGTCAAGGTCCCTCTACTCCTCATATTATTTTTATAATTAAAAAATGGATACCCATATATTTGAGCCGCTCAACACCTCAAACTACCATGTTTGGAATTCAAAAATATACCAGCTCCTCCAATCTAAAAGATTTTGGAGATATTTTTCAAATATAATTCCAACATTCACTTTGGAGAAGGACAAGTTGTGTATACATGTAATCATGATGAGTCCCTTGGCTTGATTAGTCTTAATATTTAAAAACATTTGTTGTTCCACATTAAAAATGCCAAGCCCCTAAATTAATTCTAGGAAAAATTCAAAGATTTATTTGGAAAGGTTAATGAGTTCAAAATGTTACAAATTGATGTTTAATTATCTTCACTTTCACCCTCTAATTTTCTCCTTATTGAATAATTTATTAAAAAATTTAATTCCATTAGATCATAATTAAAATCTAGTGGAAAAGATAACATTGATAAAGAGGTTATTTTCCATATTCTATCAAACTTAAGGGTTCTTTTAGGGTCTTTTCTTCCACTTTATATTCTACAATAGATGTCTATGGTAACCACTTATAATGGCCTAGTTTTAATTTGTTTTGTGAATGACTAACTATATATCAAACTAATTTGGTGTCTATTGATGTTCTCCCTAGTAATAGTCATGCAATTTTTATAATCTCCCATAAATGAAAACCAAAACTTAAGACAAATAAAATACACTTAAACAACCCTCTAGAATATATTTCTTGGTTTTCTAAATCTTCTGAGTCTCCTAATCCCTCTAATACTTCTACATCTAAATATAAATTCAAAAAAAAAAATATAGAGATGATTCTTGTGGATTTTATGGTGGAAAAAATAATTAGGATTATACATATTTTAAAAAATTGAATCTTTAGAAGCAACCGTCAAAAGGCATAAGATTTCTATTCTTGCTCAGTTTTCTTCAACTCATCTATTAGGTAAGGGGAAAGTACTTGATATAAGGGAATTATCTACATCACATGACATTTAGATTATTGATTTTGTAACTTTACATCATCTCACTCATTCTCATGATATTTTATCTTTTGTTTTAAATTGCATCACTTCTCATATTGAAGTTGGAAACTCTTATCAAGTTACTATTTTGGGTTCTATCACAGTTTAGATTTAGGATGGATGCATCACTAATGTATTTTTTATTTTCAAAATTTATTCTAATTTATTTTATATATATCAAATTTTTAATGTAGGCACTAGGAATATTGTGTAATTATCTCCACATAATGTTTTAATTAGATAACTATAAGATCCACATGATGTAGTTGAAATAGGTATTATTGATCATGGTTCATGTCTCTACAATTTTAATATATTTGAACTTAATGTTGGTTATATTTTTTTTCCCATGATGATTTATTGAGAATGTTATGGCATGGACACTTTGACCACCTCAACTTCAAGTGTTTTTATAATATGATTACATAAAATCTGGTGATAGGCCTTCCTAAGGTCTCTTATGTTAATGATGTTTGTCATGGATGTATGCTTGGAAAAAACATCAGGATCCATTTCAAAATAAAAAGGCCTCTCGATCAAAGTCTCCACTTGAATTGGTAAATAGTGATCTTATGACCTTTCCCACTCACACTTTTTTTGGAATAAAATAAGTACTCATTTTTACTTATGATTTTTCTAGATGAGTTTGGGTCTATTTTCTTAGGTATAAAATTGAAGTGTTTGATAACTTCAAAGCCTTTAAGTACTATTTAGGGAAGAAATAATCTCTTATACTCAAAATTATCTTCAATTATAATGGGGGAGTATGTTTTTAACACATTAAATACATTTTATACTAAACATGGCATATTTCACCAATTCATAGTGCTCTATAATCCTCATTAGAAGGTGTAGTTGCATGAAAGTAAAGTTTAAAAGGAAAATTAAAATTGTATGATTAATTAAAAGGATATGGATCCTCAATATTTGGATAAAGTCGTTAATTTTGAACATTATATCAAAAATTTCATACCCCTCACATCAATGTGGAATAAAACTCTTCAAGAAGCTTGGTCATAAATCAAGCCTGATGTATTTCAATTTCATATATCTATAAGTAAAGCATGGGAATTTTTTCCTAATGAAAAACATAATTCTATGGATAATAAAACACAATATTTCATCTTTATTGCCCATTTTTATGATGTAAGGCTTATAGCCTTAAAAATAATATCACTCATGATGTATTTTTCTATTAGGATGTCAGATTTGATGAAGGTTATTTTCCATTGTATCCCTCATCTACTTCTTATCCATATTTCATTTTTATTCATTCCTCTCATTATGAGGACTTACTTCCTAATATTTTTTATGACAATATTTATTCACCTACACCTCCTCCTCCTCCACATGATTCCAACACCCTACCCAAGTTCACTCATTCTACTTCACAAGAAATAAGTTATTTAGTTGGTTATCCTTCATATCCTTGGAATACTTGATCTCTAACATCCAATGTTTCTCCTTTAAGTCATGTTATTTTTGAATTTCTAGTTTTATTTTATTAGATGATAGGAAAAAAAGAGTGGGTTATTTTTATGCAAGAGTAATATTCATCACTCATGAAGAATCATATGTGGTATTTGTTGCCTCTTCTTAAGGGAATGGAACTTTTGCATTTTAAATGGGTATATAAAACCAAGTATGTAACAAATTGTTTTGTTTATAAATATAATGCATATTTGGTAACAAAGGGCTTATCATAGGTTAAATTATTTGACTACCTTGAAACCTTTACCCCCATTGCCAAGATGGATTTTTTTTACCTTGTACTTTCCCTCATTATAATACACCATTGGTTTGTATACTAAATAGATGTGAAGATTGATTTTATACAAGTGGATCTTCAAGAGAAGATATATATGAAGCAACCAATAGGTTTTGTGCAAGATTATTAACTTGTATATAGGATTTGTCATTCTTTATATGGTCTAAAAAAAGTTTCTTCAACTTGGTATGAGAATATGGATATTTTTTTCCTTAGTTTTAGTTTCACATATTATTCATCCAACCCTAATGTACACATCAAAAACCATGGGGATAGTGTTTTTATACTAGTTTTATATGTTGATGATCTCATTATCATGGGTAGTTTAGACCCCATTATTTAGGATATTAAGAACAATTTGATAGATCACTTTGAAATAATATATTTACGACTTTTGTATTATTTTATTGGTATTAATATTCATCATTCTTTTGAAGTGGTCTCCATTAGGCAACATAAGTATGTTTGTTATTTTTTTTCATCCATTTAGCATGGCTAATTGTAAGCCTGTACCCACTCCATTTTAGTCAAGTGTTGTTTTATTTACTAGTTGCATGACTCCTCTAGATGATTCAATTGTATATCAACAATGAGTGGGTATTCTTTTATACCTAAACCACACTCACCCTAATATCACATTTTATATTACCTTGTCTCTCAGTTATTTCATTATCCTTATGAGTGTCATTGGTAAGAAACAAAGTGTATTATTCACTACATTCAGGGCACTACACACCTTATAATTTAGTATATACCACAAAGATCATAAATTATGAGATATACAGACTATGATTGAGTAGGATATGTTGATACTCATTATTCCACTTACATATTTATATAAATCTTGGTTTCAATATAGTTTCATGGAATTGTGAAAATTAGAAATCTATTGCATTGCCCTCCAGTGAGGTTGAATATCAGGGTATTGTCAAATATATTCAGAAAGTATTTTGGCACTAATAGTTTTTGGAAATTTTATATTTCCACAAGACATTCCCATTGTTATTTGATGTGTCACCTAAAATGTGATTGTGATTTCATGCAAAATTATTGAGCCTTAGTTAAAAAATCACATTGAGATTCATATGTACTTCATTTGATAGTTTATTCAATATGGAGTTCTTTCATAAGACTTTATACTTACCTTTGACTAGGTTGTCAACATATTTACTAAGCACTTGACATCACATCATTACATTTAGTTTTGATTATTACTTGGGGTGAAATAAGTTTTCCTTAGGGGGGAATCAGCATAAAGTCCTTCCTTATTTTATTTTGATTATACATGAATACATTGTCAGGTCTAGTATTTGAGACCCATATTTGTTGTGTTTTCACTCCCTAACTTTTTCTTAAGGGAGGGTGTTGGATTGTTCATAGTATTTGAGGTTGTTATTATTTATTTATATTTTTATTTAAGTCCACTATATTTATTTAAGATCTATTTATGTAGTTAATTTTATTCAAATAGGTTTAATGCCTAGTCTTGTGATTACCCATATTGATCTGTGTGCACATTTTTGGGCATTTACCTATGAGGTTGGTAAAAATAAATATGAGTTTTCCAAGCCCATTCACTCTCTTATATATTTACAACTCTTATAGTGCATATGGTATAATGAGAGGAGAGAATTATTTTTAGATAAATGTCTTATTTTGGTTTTTCCATTTATCTCGAGTGTTGTTTTTGGCATAAAATATCACTTTTTTATGGTTTTCAACTACCAAATAGATCCTATAGATCTATGTATCCTCCTTAATAATAAACACAATATTTATTATCTATTTAGAAAATTATTATTATCAAATTATTCAATGCACAAATTAGATGTATGCAATGTACAAAGAATGACATTTATTCATAACCATTCAAGACATGGCCAATTAAATTTTAGGGTGATGTTTTACACTAAACTTCATTATATATAATAGTCACTCCATATTTAAAACACTTGGATAACTTGGTAATTATTCAAAAACTATGGAATACTTACATTTTTTATTGAAAATACTTTAAAATACATTTTATTACTATTGTCAGGTTATACACTCATGGTCAATCCTATGATTGCTAGCATGGAATAACCAATGCACTGAAAGTTTGATCACTAACATCCAAACTAGGGAGTGTGAAATATTTTTCTATTCATTTCATTAAGTTTTTTAGACATCCATCAATCAAGAAAATTATATAAGGGTTACCTCTATATTTTATGGTTTAGTATCCATCACTAAGTGACACTAAGAAGCCTATGTCCCAGATGGAATAAATAGATTACAGCCAACAAAATATAAGTAATAATATTGTTGTCTTTGGGTTGATACCTACTTTTCTTATGTCATATGTATCCTAAATAATTTTAACCATTTTAATCTATTCACCTTTTTTCATTAATTTCAACCCTATTTAACATGCTACTTTTTTTTACCTCAAAATCCCCACATGTTTTCATATTTTTATCATTGTGCTAATAATTTACAAAACTTTAGTATTTATTTTATATTATGATTATTCAAAATTTTCTTACATTTAATAATTTATCAATAAACATGACTCATTTATCACATGATTTGTTTTTACAACATAATGAAAATTTTCAAATGATAACATTCAATATGATGTTTAAAATTATGACATTTCCCACTATACATAGTTGTAATGACTAACATTACCTAAACATTAAAATTATATAAAATTACAAAAATAAATGGTAAATCTACTAATTATTTTACAATGCGATAAAAAAAAAATGCAAATAAAAATGGCATGCCATCCAATTTTATATAATACCAAATGACTAATATTCTAATTTTTAATGTGTCACACAAAACTTCTAAACTATGCTATTTTATTTATACATAGAACCAAATGGTGTAATGTACAATAATTTTTGAAACCATCATTTATGGCAAGCAATTTTCTATTTTATTTACTATGACCTTACTCTACAATTAATTTTTCATGTGAATTGTATTACTTTTATTCATCATAAATGATTTGTTTTGCACACCACATCTACCCAAAAAAATCAAATTCTATTACATTTCAACAACATATATGAAAAATAATGTGTGGAAGATACATTAGACCAATGATATTAGTATTTATCCTAAGGGGGAGTATAGCTTTTCAAACATATAATAGGTGTCAGCTTATTACACTTTAGTATTCAACATCACCTATAATTTCGCATATATAATATGACTTGTTAAAGGGATGCACACTCTCAAAGTAACATGTACACCATTCAACAAAGGTGAAATATCTTTGTGTTTTTATTTATCTCATTGTTATTATATGTTGTCACAACTAGATCATATGGTTGATATGTTAAACATGATCCATCAATTTTAATTGGGAAATTATTTTACAAGAGTGAATAATGATCTCATATATATCTAACGATTGTTGATGCATTCCAACAAACCTGAAGCATAAACTAGCTTATCTTTCAAGGTGAGAAGAGAAATACCTATGATTTAGACATGGAATAGAACTAATTACTATCATAGTTTGTACCACTCTACCATTTTAGTGAGAAAATGGATGCATAATTAACTTCTTTTAGATGATAATTTTTTGTGATTTCATGGGTGTTAGTGTTTAAATGTGGTTTTATGAATATATCATTTGATGGTATGGATGCATCATTTGGACAACTACTTATATTTTTCACCTTCCTAATTTATATTTTTCATGAATATGAACATCTTATAGATGATTACACCTATACATGGGGAGTTAAGCAAACTTTAAAGAGGAATTCTAATTCCATGTAGTGCATGGAAGGAAAAAATAATATTTTTTTTCATTAATTTTCCAAAAAAATCTTGTGGAAACTTTCAAACCTTCTCAAATAATCTAATGCCAAGTATGTTTGGAGAGGAAAAGCATTAGTGTTAATGCCAAAGATATGAAGAAAATCACACTCATACTAGTATTTTTAAAACTCTAATGATCAATTTCACATTGAAAAAGAAGGTTTGGATTATAGATACAAGTGTGTTTTGAAAACATTATGCGTGGATTAACAAAAATAAAACTATTAAATTGAAAATTGGAAGGAATATATTTTTCTAATCCTTCCATAATGAAAAGTTACATAATTGTTCTTACTCATAGAAAATGACAATTTATACTCATGATGAAAACTATATACATATGCGTATGAAATAAATAATGCCAATGACATGATAAAAATAATAGGAACATATAAGAAATAATTTAATGGGTTAAACATAAATAACATCCACATGGATAGTGGTGGAGGATCTATCTTATATGAACCAATGACTCTCAACACCATAAGTAAAAAAAATGATAAATTGACATAAAGTTTTTAAAGATAACACAAAGGAGTGAATAAAATACAAAATTTTAATGGTATGATATGTATGATATTAAATTTTCTTACATATTAATCACAACATGGGAATTCTTGCCAGTGTGGGACTAACATTTCAAGATAACCTCTAGAGTTAGTTGGTTTTGTTTCCTAATATAGTGTCATTCTACCTAAGATAAATCTACTCCTAATATAATAAATAAATCCTTTGATGTGAAAATGGAATATAATTACATAAAAAAAAAGAGTGATGATGCACTAAAATAAAAAATAGGTTGATTTCCTATTTATATAAACATAGATCTGTCACTAGAAAGAATGGAAATGAACACACATAAAAAAAGTGCAAGTGGAAAGATATAACTTATATATGACCATTGAGTTTCAAAAACATGATAAGAGCCAAGGGATATAAAAAAAATACCCATAATAGATTTTATCAATCATAAAAATTATGCACAATTACAGTATATTTCAATACGAGGGCTCAAAATATTATTTACATATAAAAATAGTAGAAGCTTGGATATGAATTATAGGAATTTAGGGGACTTAGAAAGTCCAAATAATCCACTCCTTTCTCAAATGAGTTATTTAAAAGTTATAATGAGGAAGGCAAATTAGGAATGAAACACTATTTATTGATGAGTATATGAGTAGATTAAACTCTTTACTTACATGTCTTATTTTAAAATTAATGAATTATGTGTAACTAGCTCAACTCAATGTCTCTCAAGTTGTGTCTCTTTGTATTATTCCTTTATTCTAGCTTAATATGGTCCCATAAAATAATTTGGCATATCCAACTAGTCTACTTGGAATATCCCATGCCACTTTTATGAACTTTATTTCTAAGAAGGAATAACTCAATGTCCCTTTATCCTTTTCCTGAATATTAACATGGAGTTATATAATTGCAATAGACATTAAACAATATAATCTAATTTGGTGAATATTTTAAGTATATATTATATGGGTGTACCTCCAAGAAACTCTATAAATTTATAAGGGGTAAAATATTGTTTTTACTGAATAAAATCAACATGGGTTTGAAATGTCTAATCAAGAGCTTTTCATTGGGAAATAATTTAAATAAAATGGCCAAATGTAGTAAGAGAAATAATTTTTCAATCAACTCTTTGTATTTCATCTATGTTTTTTTCAATTATTTATTAGATGATTTGAGATCAAAAATAGAGGGTTAATCTAAAGGCTTGAGATATTTTATGAATGTTTGCATCATCTTTTTTATTTCAACATGGCTCACATCATTGATCAAGGCTTGCTCAAATGGTTGGAGAATCATTCTGAAATGATATTATAATTTTTTATTTATAAAATTATCTAAGGTTGAAGCCTTATAATAAAATATGGATCAAACATTTAGAGATTATAGCCATGGGATTGATCCATTGGCAGGATATCTATACATAAAATCCTTATCATGTAGTACATGTTTGTCACATATCTCTTTTTAATTTTAAATTGTTTGTGGGTCCCACCCTACATAAATTTTAATATCAATGTTTAGTTTCTAAGATTAAACAATGAGAGATTAGATAAATAAACAATGTGAGAGTTTTTTATAGATGGCATCACCCACATCAATTTATTTAACTCATGTCATTGGATGAAATAATATCTAATGATGTGAGATCAATGTTGAAGGGATTTAATTCTAGCTATAGTAGATAGCCATAGGATTTGAAATTTAATTATTAAAATAAGATAAGGAAAAACAATATAATCAAATATAAGTACTTGCTTATCTAATTTTTGCTTATAGGTGACTCAACTAAATACAAGTAGGAAATCACTTGAGCTTGTCAATCTTGTAGAATGATTTTTAGTTATTTTGGAGATACATTATAATTTGGAAAGAGCATGACCTTTTATGTAGCTGAGTTATTTTTTGGATATCTTGAAACATGCCTTACTAAGGTTGACCTTAATTTAACACAATACATAGAGTAGTGAGACATCTCTACTATATATCACTATAAATCTAAAAAAAATAAACACAAAGGTTATATGCTAATTATTTGACAAAATTCAAAAAATACATTTTCTTCTTCTTTATGCACACAAAAATTAAGAAATATATAACATTGTATCCAAAGATAGAAAAGATATGAACATCAAAGATAGAGGAACACATATTTGTCAAATTTATATTTGATATTATATGTTTGACAAAATTATAAATGAATAGATAAAAAAAATATTGATAGTATGGATTCACCTAAAATCAATAAGGTTGGCCTCTTTTAAAAAAACACAATATTTGACAAAAATCATCTCTAACCAGAAGAGGATGTTTGAATAATAATCAATAAACCTAATATTACTATAATGAATCATCTCAAATCTCACCTAAATAATCCATGAATAGAAGATTGTAATTGAATATCATGTAATACGTAGTACATATTTCTCCAAAATAATGTTATAACAATATAACAAAATAAAATCCCAACCAATTAATATTTCAAACCTATGTTTTGTTATTGTTGATCTATAACTCCCAAAGGATACATCAAACATTATATAAATTATTATTGTAGACATTTAAGCTATATTCAAGAACCAAAAAGAGATTGCCTCGAAGATTTAACTAGTTGATATCACATGGGATAAAGTTAATAAAGACAACATTAATTCAAAAAAACCATCTATTATGGATGTAGTGATCTAAGACAATTTTTAAGAAGAGAAACAAAGCCAAAATAAGGCTTTCAATTTAAGAATTAGAGACCTAAATAAACATGAACACCCATATGAATCTATGAATAAAAAATTTCAAGCACCTTAAAACAACATAAAATTATTCCTAAGAGGGCATGATATACCCATGATGACTCTCTTCTTGTGAAGTTTTACAGACTTCATGATAGGATTAAGAACATAATATCTAAAATAAAATAAAAATCATGCTTCCTAAAAATATTTATAAGGGTGGATACCTAACTAGAATTAAATACAATGACTTGAAGGAGAATAAGGATAAAGTGGTTGGGGAAAGGAATAAATTATAATTAAATATCATTTGAAATGGAATAATTTAGATTCAAGTTCCCTGCCCCCCCCCACTCCATGTTGGATAAAACCATGGCATTACCTACCATCCTCCTCAAGACACTATACTTCAAGTCCAAAGCTTATTCTCTAAATAATAGTGTGAAATTTTGGTGGATCATTATTCTTGTCACCAATGTTTTTAGAGGACTTAATTTATAAATCAAACCTAATTTAATTTATCGAAATACATGAGACAAAATAGAATCCACTCCCTATACTCATAGGTTTCTCTTGGATATCATGCATATATTGGAACTTCATCTTGTCTTCAGAGGTTATGTTGGGATAACATGTCTTTACAAATATTACCTAACTTCATTTATCCTCCTTGAAGGATCAAATTTCCACACTAAGTTCTTATAGGTATCTTTAGCAAGAAAACCCCCTTCAGGTAAATATTTTTTTTCATGTTATTTTATTCTAAATTCATCACGTTATGCTATTTATGGTATTGAAAACTCTCACTTTATATTCTTTAAACCTAAAATAATAATTTTTTATATCTTGGGGGCATTCTTCTTAAAGGAGGATTCAATGCACAAACTAGATGTATGAACTTTATATGGCATAACATATATTTAAATCCATTATAAAAAAAAAAGGTAGATAAATTTGAGGGTGATGTTTTACACTAATATTCATCAAATAAAATATTTTATCCATATTTAAAACACTTGGTTAACCTAGTAGATTCCCATTATTTGGTCATCCTCACTAGCACTATTTTTTTCATGATCCAATAGCCTAAATGCTTCCATTTTATTGGTGGCTATTTTGTTTTGGATTATATTTTTGTTAATATTTATATTTTACTATATATATAAATAATTTAGATATCCTCCACACATCCTTCCCTCACCAATCAAGTTATTTTACCTTTTCAAGTTCATTGTGTTTACTCTCATGCTAGTCATTGTCCTAATTAGCCTCTCCAATCTACCATGATTCATTTTTACCATAAAATTGATGAGTAATACATGAAATTACTCAAAATAATGCTATTATCAATTTATGATACACATGGCCCAATCAAGCACTCACTCTACTTCACCTAGACCATTTTGTATTTTGTGTTAAATACTTTCCACCATTTTATACAAATTTTCCACACTCTTAGAAATTTCCATTATCCTAAAATTGCTTAGTATGACTACTAATAGAATAATGATAACATATAAAAACATATTATGATTCATATATCCTCCAAAAAAAAAAAAATACAAAGATCATATATTAACATTCTTAGGATAAAAAAGAGAAATGATCTTTTGAACATGCTTTAAAATATACTTAACTAAATTTGGTTCACTCCTAAATTTTTTTTGAGAGTCTTCTTTCCTAATAAATTAGTATATTCATTATCTTATCTTCCTATTTAGTTTGATTAGGATTATATCATATAAAATTCCCCAAACTATCCATTAATTCAAGTCAAACCAAAACTCATTAATTTTAATTTATTCTCTATTCTCTTAATCCTTCATGTCATCCTTAAACTCCAATCTAACAAAGATCATGATGTGGAGAATATTAAAATTATTTTTTTAACATAATATATATGTATTAACATTCCATATCAAACACATGTTTAACTAAATGGTAATCTAATATGGCACCTCCCATACCATCCATCCCATCTATAAGACTAGGGATACTAATGATCCTAGTAATTATTGTAATATCATGGTTGGACACACATTGGTTAATATATTTTCCACAACTCTAGACATATATGTATCTAGATGGGTAAAGATAAAAAGATCAAGGACCAAATAATAAATAAGTTTAAATAAGAATCACCATAGCATTGATCATATCTTCACTTTAAAATCTATCATTGAGGAATACAAGACAAACTAAAATGGAGTTGTAGACACTTAGTTTTGGCCAATTTCATGCCTAAACCAGGATTCAATTCAGTTTATAGAAAATGGAACATTTTAAGCCTATAAATCACTTGAATTGTCTAATTTCATCCATGTATGGGATTAAATTTTCTAGTAATGTGATAAGGCTAGTTTATTTGGTGTATTATCCTGTATGCACCAAAAACCTAGTTCATTTTTAACCTTAGTCAAATTACGACCTACTAATTTGACACTTTTTGTCTTTCAAAATATTAATTCATAATATTTAAAACAATTTCCAAAAGATAAAAATCACTAAGCAAGACTAATTATATTTCAAATCCTAATTAACTTGCCTAAATAAAAATTCTAAATCAAATTAGTAAATTTCATTTACTAAAAAAGGAATTTTTAGCCAAATATGAAGTCAAAGGTAAAATAAACTAATAAAGCTATTTATTATCTCCTAAATATTCAAAAATATGTGTCACACCTCAAAAATATCTAAAGTGAGTTGCAATGCCTCGCAAATATTTGAAACTGAGGTGTTAAATTTTCATAAGTGGTTTGATCTATTCCAAGGTTAGCCTAACTCAACCTAAGTTAATTTATACTCAACCCAAGTTAGAATTTAACCTAACCTCCCTATTGTTAGAGTTAGTTATTAGAGATATAAATAAAAGTGCCTAGACCATATGCCAAGAAGCTTTTATGTGTAAGGTTTTTCTATTGGAATACCTTCTTGAAGACTTTGAGAGTACTATTATAATGCCAAATTTATACCCAGATTCACACCAAACCACAAGTGACTATTGGAGAGATGATGCCACCATGGAAGAGAATCACTAGAAGAGTCAAATCATCATAGGCTGATCACAAAAATATTTATACCAATAAGTAAACATTAAATTCAAAAAAAGAGGTAAGAAAAATGTATTGCCTTTATCTCTATTTTATGATCTTGCTTATTATGTTATGATCTCAATAGTTATTAGGAAAGAGTGTTTAGTCATAGTGTATTTTTATGCTTCATTTTTGTCATTTAAACTAACAAAGGACTAATCTACATTTTATTTACTCTTCAAAACTTAAGGTACATAATGGCATACCTGATGGAACCATGCATTCCATATGTCCAAGGAGAATGATATGATAATGTTAGTTTTAATAACAAATGCATTTAATTCTTCAAGTTTAGAGTTTTATCCTTAAAATATATGTCATTCTATTTTTCTAGTAAATGTAGGATTCACCTTGTGTAATAGTGGCTTCACCATTTCCATGTTTTTTTCAATCTTTAGTTTTGCAAAAATATTTGCTTTGTAATAGTGTCTTTGGCCTACAAAATGGTGGATTTGTAGAATCCATAGTTTAACTTATGTTGAATGGTAGATTTAAAAGATGAATTTCATGTATTTTTCATAATTTTACTGCTTATTTCAATGGATTTACCTAAACTAATTGGTGGCTTCATCCTACTAAATAGTGGCTTCAAAAAAGTTTCTCTTTGTGTTTGTGTTTGCATATAATCATCATCTTTGACCTGATAGATGATGGATTCACTCTATATTTTTACAAATCCCAAGAAATTGAAATGGATTATTGTTTACTCAATTTTTATCTTCTAATTAAGTAATCCTCCTAATATTTTATAGGACCTAAGCTAGACAGAGAGAATCTTAAGCATGGTTAAAAACTCACATACATTTTTTTTGGTGCTTAAAATCCACTTAATCACACTTACCTTTTAGTTTTTGAAGTTTTTTTTACAAGTGAAAATAAGTCCAAGGGGAGAAAATTTCAATCACACTTTGATTTCATGCTATTAAAAGGAACACACATTTTAGTTATAACTCTTAAGAGATTTTTCACTTTATGTTTATTTTTCATTATTATCTAGATTTCAACGTTTATTAAGATAAATTCCTTATTTATGGAATCATATAAACTATTTCATGTATGCTCCCCCACCCTCCCCTTTAGGAAAATTGAATGAACAAATGTGCTTAATTTATTTCCATTGTTTGAAAATTTTTACCGAAAAGAATGTCATGTATGTTCTCCCCAAGATCCAAGTGACTTAGGTGACCTATAAATTACCTCTAAAGTCTTTCCATTTTCATTTATCTCTTTTTATATATTTGGTTTCTTGTAAATATATTTCATCTCCCTCACAAATTATCTAGAGGAGCATTAACCTGGGGTTTCATCTCCAAGCATCATACCAACCCCACTCCATTGTGAGGTATACAAATTGGGAAAGCTATTAGATGGAATAGTGGTGATTGGTTATCCTAAAAATTTAAATGGGTACCCAATCCATGTAGCATCTAGACATCAAAATTCACTAAGAATTACATGGATGAATTAATTATGTAAAGGACTAAACCATTACATAATAAGTTAGGCAGTTTAGACTCAATTGAAATGATTACGCCCTTATGTTAGCCACACTTGGGACCATTTAGTAGAATTTAGATTTATATATTTTATTCAAAACCACACTTACCATATAATTTATTAACAAATCTCAAGTGATCCTCACTTTATGTTCATACCATGTATCAATGCTTGAGAGATAGAGGAGGGCATAAAAACTGTACCTACACATGTAATTTAATTTTTAGATTCACACTTAATTCCTTAAAATAATTGGTATATAAATGGAAAATTTGGTAGAATATACACAAAAACCCATGTCAAATTTATATATAGGATGAGCCTTTAGTGATACTTCTATTTTCATTGATTTACATGTGTGTGTTTAGACTAAAAGTATTTTTTTGGATTGTCGCATCAAATACAATTCCAAAACATCATGTTTTTTTCACACCACTTTAGCCTTAGAGGTGTTAATATATCTATTATATGTCACACTTTTTACCATAGATATTTTCATTCCAAAACCGTTTGTGTGTCATTTTTTAAATGGGGTGTCATTACGCTACCCATTTCATCCAAAAATTTTGTGTTAAATATTTTAGTCCAAAACCCTTTCTCATGAAATTTGTTTGAAGGAAAGTTTTTACACTACCTAAATCATTCCAAATCTCTTATCAAGTTTGAAACCAATTTCCAAACTATTATTACCTCTCTTGTTTCAAACATGTAGTTACACTACCCATTTTATCCTAGCTCGTTTGCCTTATAACATTTGAGTCTTTTTATATTAAATCTAAAACTAAACCATTCAAAGTGAAAATCCTAAAATAATCAAGTTTATACTAAATATTATTCTTATATTGTCTTAGGTTGTATACCTTTTGTGTTTGGATTGTGTTACTTGCGTTGATTTACTATTTGATCTAAAAGACCCCTTTTTCTAGAGCTTAGAAGTTGTTATTTTTATTGTACCTTGTTTGAGCATCCTTAGAGATAATTTATCTCCACTTTTGAGATTTTGGATTAGTTTTTCCACTGATTATAACCACCTTTTGAAAATAAGTATCATTTTTTAGCCCAATTTCAAGTTTATTTTATTCTACCTTTGCCTAATTAGTTATTTTACCCTTTTAGCCTCTTTCACAAATCTAAAGGTTTTTTTTTGTTTATACCTCAATTTTTTTTACCTTTATACCCTTTATTTTTCATGTGACCTATCCATAGATCTTAACATGCCTCGTTACACACATAGCGAGACCATGTATAATTCAAGACATGATAATTTTGTGACCAATGACCCTTTTGTTCAAGAGTTGTATGATGAAGTAGCTTACGAGATGGATCCTTATCCATATTATAAAATCTCATATGTTGAATAAAGGCATGACCCTTTAGCATAGTATTTGGTGACTATACCTCCTTATCTAGGCCAAGAACCAAAGCAAACAACATAGTACCTTACTCAAATGATGCTTAACATTAAACAAAACCAACAATAATATCCCTACTTTGTTATGATGTCAATGCATACAAGCTATGATCCATACTTATTTAAACATAATTTATTATATAAAAAGAAATATTTATTATTAGAGCTATCAAACTAGAAGCCAAGATTCTACTAGAGTTCCCACATGAAATTTTAAGCAGTTTGATTAGAACTCCTAATAATTTTCTTCAATCAACTAGTTATAGTTAAGCTATAGTCCAAATACCACAACAAGACCAAAATACACTTGAAAAAGGGAAAGGTATTATTGATGAATAATTGGAAAATTTACATCTAGTATACCAAAATTATCTAAATCTAGCTCATAATCTTAATGTAAGGGTTTTTTCAGTGTGCCACTTATTGAGATAGCTCCAAAAATAGGGCAAAAGATAAACATCTAGGGCTATGTAAGCTAAATCATAGACACATTTAGCAAAATAATGTTGGTTGGTGATATGCTTAATGTTCATATTTTGATAGAAGAGAGTTATGCTCAAATGGAATACCTCACTCAAAATTTTATAGATATAATTCAAGTCCATTCCAATTTAAACCAAAGTGGGTCTAATATACCATCAAACAATACACAACATATTCCTCTAAATAGCACTATGAGTGGATTTAAATAGTAGGGAATAAGTATGACTATTTAGAAAAAATAACAAGCAACCTCCATTCCTCAACTAGTTGCTTCCTCAAATGTGCAATATGGGGAACAAGATAATAGCATACCAACATACCACCACAACAAGTGAAAAACACTATGCCACCTCAATATGTTATAATTAATTTTCTATAAAAATAAACACAAATAAATATACCTTATCCATAATAGCTATTACCTAAACAACAATGTATTCCTATTGGTAGGAAAGTGTTAGTTGGTCAACAATAACAAATTTCAATCCCCTAATAATTTCCTATTCAATAACAAGTGTCCCTTTAGTAGGTGTTGATCTAAAGATAAATGTTTATCAAACAATAAGTTTATTACATAAATTAGGTAATAAGTGCTCAAAAATAATTTCCTCTCACCCAATGAGTATCACACATGCAATAATGATCCAACTACCAACACCTCCAATAGTAGGGATCTAGTCAAAATGTGTTCCCTATGTACAACAAGGTTCAACAAGTAGATAGTAAGTTCCCTTCTAAACCCAACAATACCAACACATTTCAAAGAGACAAATTCCATTACCACAACCTCAATTCACTAACCAAGGGTATGTATCTAACTCAAACTATAATTTTATTTAATAGCAACATATTTTGTACATAGTATAGTCATAACATATAGATACACATACCCAGTTATCAATCAAATTCAACTGAATTCCATAATATGCATACCCTATCGAGTTAATCCACCTTTAATTATGTAACCTAAAAATGACATTAAACTCCCTCTGATTTCTTTGACCAAGAGTTGAAAAAAATGAAGGATGCAATTCAATTTATATAATCTAGAAAACAAACAAATGAATTCAAATTGGATGAGATATGCTCTTACCCATTCAACCTAGAGTATATGTAAAGACCATTTCTACTAAGTTATGATCCACCTAAATTTGATAAATAAAAATTCAAAGGTGACCCTAAAGATAATATGAAAGGATTATTTTTTTCCTTCTATTTTGTCATATATAGCAACATATACTTGTTTGTACTCTTCTTTAGGAGTCTAGTTAGACAAGCCTTGGAATGGATGTTGAAATTATAGAATAACAATGTACCTAATTGCAATGATCTCTTAGGTAAGTTTGTATATCACTTTTCATATAATCTCAATCATGAGATTAAAGTTATGGATTTATACTAGGCTAAATAGAAGACTCGTGAAAGCTTCACTACATACTTGTAATGTTGGAGAGCACTATCAAGTCATTTTACTCACAATCTTCTAGATAAAAAATTGGTCATGCTATTTACTATGAGATTAAATAGTGATATATCTTACCATATCAAGATTAAATGTGCTCATATTTTCGAAAAGGTTATATTAAAAGGAATATAGATTGAGAAATTCCTTGTCAACAAAGGCATAATCAATTTATCCTATGTTAATCAAAACCAAAACTAGAATCAAGGCCAAAACTATAATTAGAACCTAATTCAAATACTTTCTTCCACACCACCTCAATCCAAAAATAATGAGATACCTAAACCCTAAAATTTTATTAAGAATGTTGTTGGCAATGGGGTTACTTAATCATGCCATGTTCAGATGGTGAAAACACCAATTATTTATTTACCTCTACCCACTCAACAACCACCTCCTTCAAAAATTTAACTTAGAATTTCACAAAACTCAACCTCCAAAAAATCAAAACCAATTTTAATCCCCTCCTTTGAGGAAAACACCACCCATTTTCTAAAAAAATAGTGACCTTGGTGAGACTATTGAATTTATGTTATAAAGAATGGTTCAAGCAAATATGATCAATTAGATGACATTTAATCCATTTCTTGAAGGGATTATTTTTATCTATCGATATAGGGAACATGAATTTTATGAGTACCATCATGTCAAAGGACATTACATAAGACTATGTATCCAACTCACACATCTAACTCATAATATGCTAAAAAATGAAGAGATAGAAAAAGACACCCATGTTGTTATGAATAATTGTAACTTGAGGATCTACCAAATTCTATTTCCCTAACATAAAAATAAAAATAACTAGTATCAGTACCAATAATAATAACAATAGAGGTAGATAACTCTACCATAAAATCAATAATAATAATAATTCCAACTACAATAAAAACAATAGTAGAATGGTCATAACTAAGGGTAAAATGATCAAACCAACCAAGGATTTCATTATGTTATTACATATACTTATAATAATGTTATAGAACACATTTTTTTTGGTCATGTTACCACCATCACTATTACCCCTAAACCCACTACAAATAGACCTAGACCTTAACCCAACAATGCCTCTTTATTGAGTAATACCTACTAACCTCCTATGTTTTTGATTATTCTACGGTCCATGTTGATAACCCTAATTTGTATCATCTTATGATCATCATTTTGAACATCATTACCCACTTAGATAACTAATAAATCCAATTTATAGATTGAGATTGAACAATCGTAACTCGATGAGCTAGGGTCACTATTAAAAGACCATAACCAAATTCCACAAGTAATCTTAATCAGCCTTCCATGGATATAATAAATAAACCAAATGATAAAAATGAGGGTAATACCTATGATATTGTATAACAAATAAATAAGACACTTGTGCACATATCCATCATGGATTTATTTCATACGTCTACCATCTATAAAGACATATTGAATGAGTATTTGAATGAATCCATTATGTTAGATGATATCACTCCATGTAAATTCCAAGCCATGGTAGGACACTTGGTCCCTCTCCAATGTATGACCTTTAACCAATGTCATATGTCTTCTTTGGGTCCTCTACATAATAACCTATTGTACATTGAGGTCAATATGAGGAACCATAGAGTTAAATGTGTCCTTATAGACATTGTTTTGGGTCTCAACATTTTGTCTCTAAAGTTGGTTAAACATGTTGGATATATAGTATCTAACTTATAAATAGATACCTTTGTTATCAATGCATATGATAATAAAGAATGGGAATCTCAAGGTGCTATTAGATTGCCATTGGTCATTAGGCCATTGACCCACGATACTCTATGCCATTTTTGGACCTAGAATTATCTTAAAATCTATTATTGAGATGACATTGGATCCATGAAATCAAGGTTATACCTTCTATAATATATAAATGTATAAAATTTACACATTCAAGAATGGAATTGACTATACTAGCTGATCTTTAACCATATCAGTATTGGAAATGCCTTGATTATAAGTATAAAATATACAACTACCAATTTGGTATGAATCATATGCTTAAATAAGAAGGAGAAAAATCTAACAAGGGAAAATCCATTAAATCAAGCCTATAAACTATTAAATTGACCTAGATAGCTTAGCCTCTACCTCAACCATGCTTCCACCAGAAATTTCCTATAAATTCTATATAAATAACAAAGGTCTTGGAGAATATAATACCTATAATGTATTACATATTACCAAATTTCCCAAAAACCATAAAGCTTATGGGAGACCTTAGGCCAAAACTATGAGTATGGAGTGGCAAACCAAAGGAAAATATCAATTGAACAAGCCCATTATTTTTAAACTAGAATCTAACCTAGAATAGGACCCCTTAACAAAAGATAATTCATGGATCTACATTAATGAGTTAGCCAACTATTACCAAAGTGAAAAGTATCCTATCCTTAACCTGATTATGGATCACCTGGCTTATGAAGGCATAGGCTTGGGTTTATATCAACAAGGAATGATCAAACTAGTATTAATGACTAAATACAATGAAGCCTAAGGTATTAGATTTAAACCACCTAGGGGTGACCCTGCACACCTTATTCACATTCCAATACCAAAGACTAGTAATGATGATGTTGGTAGTGATGCAGGGTCTAATTTTAGTATCTATAATGACCTTATTTATACAAATTTGTTTAAACCCCATACCATTTTCACTATTATCCCTATTTTTTAACCTTACCATTTAGTACTTTACCATCCATAGTTGATAGACTAGGACTATCAAAAGTCAATAATTCCATTATACGAGTTTGAAAACAATGAGACCATATAATACTTTCTAGGATTAAGGAGTCACATTCCTCTTGGAGACCATAATAAGGGCTTTTTTATTAGATTAGATCATGCTACCTACTTAAAGAGTGGGTTAACATATCTATCCAAAAATAAAAATAAAATCAAACATTGAGGTTTTGAAGTGAAAACTTCTTTAGGGAAAATTTTGACTAGGGAAAAAGTAAAGAGAAAGGCAAGTCTCTTGGTGAAAACTAGTTTTTGGTACCATTATATGGGGATTCTCACCCTTATTCCTATGAATCATAGGAGACATGTAGCCTTCAGTCTATTTATGGATTTGATATTAGTACTGAGGAATGATAGATTTTGCATAGATAATTCAATAGTGCCCTAAGGTATTTGTATCATGGTTGATGCTAGCATTGGGAGATTTTGATTCATCTTATTTGGGAGAATTAGATGAGCCAATATATCTAGAGTAATTTACCATTTTCAATCATTTCAACTCCTTACTAAATATTCTAGATGATGGTTTTACACTTTTTATGAAAGAAAATTTAGAGGTGAATATGGGGACTATAGATGACCCAAAGTGGATTAAACTATGTGTATCCCTCACTGAGGAGGAAGGTGAAGTTTTTATAACCCTTTTAATGGAATTTGTTAACATATTTTCATGGGATTATTCAGACATGTCAGGTTTGGACCCCACCTTGGTTATACACCATCTTATTATATATCCTTATGCCAAGCCCATTAAATAACTTTTTTGTAAGATGCATCATCATCTTGTTGTGTTAGTAAAGAAAGAGTTATAAAATTTATTATATGCAAAATTCATTAGGATGATTGACTATTCAAAGTGGATTTACAACATTATTCTAGTGGGTAAGAAACTAGAATGTATTAAGATTTGCACTAATTTTAGAGATATCAATCAAGCCTACCCAAAAGATGAATTTCCTTTGCCTAATATTGGAATGATAGTCAAATCAATGGCTGTATATGATATTCTCTTTCTAATGCATATATTTTATGGTATAAACAAATCATAATTGCACTAGAAGACTAATACAAGACAACATTCACCACTTTGTGGGGAATGTTTTTTTATCAAGTGATGTTGTTTAAACTTAAAAATGTTGGTGCCAATTACCAAAAATCTATGATAGTTATTTTTTATGACATGATGCATGACATATTTGAGGACTATATTAAAAAAACTTAAGTAAATTAAAGACCCATGCCAATCACCCAATCATACTACAAAGAATCTTAGAGAGACTTCATGAGTAAAACATCAAGTTTAATCTAAAGAAATGTGTATTTGGAATCATTTATAAAAAACTATTAGGTTTCATCATCTATCACATGGTCATTAAATATGAATTAGTTAAAGTTTTTCAAATTACATAAATGCTACCACCATCTAATTTGAATAAGCTCCATAGTTTACAAGGCAAGATTCAATTTATCAAACACTTCATCTCACAATTAGCCAAAAAATTCCATCCATTTATGCACTTTCTAAAGAAATACATTATATTATCCTATGATGAAGAGTGATAAAAGGTGCTCAATTAACTTAAAGAATATCTTTCCAACCTACCTATTTTTTACCACCAACACCAAATAAAAAGTTTACTTCTTTACCTATCACCAACCAAGAATGCCTTAGGACAACTTTTGGCATAGCACAAAAAATAGGAAAGGGAACATGTCATGTATTATTTGAGATGAGCATTGGTCATGTATGAACATAACTATATGTTGATTGAAAATTCATATTTATTAATGGTGTTCACATCCAAAAAATCATGCCCTTATATGATAAAAAACAAGACCATTATTATAACCAAATTACATCCACTCAATTATATACTTTCCAATCATCTCTACAAGGTTGTATGGTAGAGTGGATCATACTATTGATCGAGTTTGAAATTGAATATGCCAACTAGAAATCCATTAAAGGGTAAGTACTCACATATCAACTTATTAAATATCCTCTTAAAGATACTCAACCTATTACATTTGGATTTCTATATGAGGCCATTATCACCATTTAAGAAGTAGATGCACCTCCTAAAGCTGAAGAGTGCAAGATGAACTTTGATGTAACCTTCACAACTTGTGGATTAGGGACCAAAATATTATTTATTTCACTACAAGGGGATATTATTTTCAAGTATTTTTGTATTGGATTTACCTATAATAATAACATAGTTGAGTATGAAGTGTTCATTTTAGGTCTTCATCAAATAGTACAATGGAATATTAAACATTTAATGGTATATGGTGATTCTCAATTAACCATCATTTAGATCATGGCTTAGTATCAGACCAATGATGAGAAGTTAGTACTCTATAAGGACATGGTTGATACTCTCAATCAGTAGATTTTAAACATCCCATTTGAGAGAATACCTCAAGATAATAATAGAACAACTAGTTCTATGGCCACTATTAGTTTCATGATCTAGATCATAGATAGAGTTAGGGATTATCAATTTCTTATTGAAAATTTCATAGTACTAGCACACAAATAATCAATCATTGATATAGTTTATAACATAGTTAGTCCCACATCTCCCTATTAATTATATATATGCTTATATTTAATACCAAACTATGCCTCTTAATTTATCACATAAAAATTAAAAATACTTCACCCATAAAGCCTCTCGCTATACACTACTTGGACTAACCTTGTATGATAAAAGTTATGATTGAAATGTGCTTCTTTATTTCTATTTGGTAGAATCTAGATTAGCATTAAGGGAAGTCCATGAAGGAGTGTGGGATCCCACACCAATGGGTCAATCTTAGCCAAAAATTTACTATGTACTAGTTATTAATAGTCAATAATGGAAGTAGACATAGCTACATATGTGAAGAGGTGTGTCAAATGTCAGAAGCATGTTAATTTGATTCATGATCTATCCAAGGCACTCAAACCATGACCATTATAAATTTAGGGACTCAATCTCATTAGGAATATGAATCCCATATCTTTATATGGCCATAAATATGTCTTGACTACTATCAAATACTTCACTAAGTCGGTTAAAGATATTCCCCTCATATCACCAGTAAGAAAATATCCAAGTTTATATTTAACCATCTCATTTACCACTATGGTATCCCATCCAAAATTATATTTGATAATGGTGGATCATTCAAGAATAAAGATGTGAAAGTGCTTTATTCTCATTACCACATTAAATAACATTTCTCTATTGCCTACTATTCAAAAGGCAATGGCCAAGCTTAGGATTCTAATAAACCAATTGTTAATATTTTGAAGAATATTCTTAATGAAGTTGGTTTTAATTGACACTTGTACCTATTTAATAGCCTCTACGCATACCATACCACATTATATACTCTAATAAGAGTTATACCTTATTCAATTATTTATGTAATTGAAGCCCTTTTTCCCATTGAGGTCAAGTTGCCTTCTCTTTGAATTTCATTGCAACACATCATCGACAATGAAGACTATAGAGTCACTTGCACTAGTTATAACTACTTGATGGTAAATTATTGGTGGCCTTCAATAATATTTAGGCTTATTAGAACTGATTAAAAGGCCAATAAAATAGGCAATTTAAGCATCATATATCTATGTTTGGTGACCTAATGCCAAAATAGAATCCAAAAAATGTAAATGTTGAATCCAAGAATAAAGGAAAGTTCCAACTAAACTGGTTAGGATACTATGTTTCTATTTCCAACTATAGTTCTAGATCATATAGGCTCATACACTAGAGGGAGATGAAATTGATGAACTAATGAACATAATGCACCTCAAATATTTCTATGCTTGAAGGACTCAAATTATTATCTATAAGGATCATATAAGCTATGCATCATTATACCTATCCTTTATACTATACACCTTTTCATTCTACCATACATTTAACCCTTCAACATCCATTTTTTAACATAACCCCACCTATCCATTTGGCGTTAGTTCTGATTCATTTTTACTTTAGGCACATTCAGTGGTTGGTGTTAGATTCAAATCTAGCACTTTTTTTAGAATCAAACATTTGAATGGTAGTATATGAAAGAAGTATGAAATTAGACTTGGGAATTGCATCCTTCATTGATTGTTATATTCCCACCTTGTGCTACTAATTATAACTACCTATGGGAAAAAAAGTACCACTGACTCTTTGTCATTGTTTCTTAATTATAATTGCCTTTGGTAAAATTAATAACAACACCTTTACCATGAATTTCATAATCACTTTTCCATTATTATTATCATTTTCTTTGCCATTTACCTTTATCTAAAACTTACTAGTACTTAATGGGATGCCTTTTGTGTAGGTAGAACTGTAGTGATTTGAGGTTATGCGAGACTATTTATGAGATTCTTGATTCATGTTGAGGTTAGCTCAATCACCCCTTTACCATGCTCTCACCATTTTATGAGAAACCTAAGCCATGCCCTCACCATTTTTATGAGTTACACCATTATGTGTCTCATTATTCTTGATTGAGTTGAGATGCTTAGAAAATTCCAAAAATATTTGTAATAATTTCAAAACCACTAAACATTTGTAAAAGATCTAGAAAATCCTAAAAATTACAAAATCATGAAAATTGTCTTATAATTTCCATGTAAGATATAAATCCATCAAAGTTTTTTGAGATGGACCATATTATCAATTTAGTTTATTTATAGACCACCTTGGTCATTTTCCTCCCATTTTTGGGAGAAATACATTGCCCTAAGGTACACACAAACTATATAGGTAGCATCTGGATACATGGGGTATCTTAAGTTAGATCGACCACAACTTCCTTTATTTTTGACCACTTATTTGCCTCAAGGATTCTAGGACCCCTAACTATCTCATGAGTAACCACTTATCATTTAGTTTCCCCATATTTTTTGGCCTAAGCCATATGCTCTCATTTTTTTTGAGTTCATGTTGTGATCATTATGTATTCAAATTTGATAGATCAATGACCACCTAGCTTTATTTATGGTCTCATTGTTTTATGAATACTCTTTATCTCTTACTCTCTTTCCATTTTGTGAGCTCATGCTCATTCCAAACCTTAGATATAGTAAACATTATTAATTACCATTTTAGTTCATTAGTAGATACTCATCTCTTGACTTTTAGTGTTGTTTTAGCCTAAACCAGAGTCTCAAATTTGCATGATTTGTTTATGTTCACATTTTCATGATTGTGGAATGTTATCCCCTCTTTTCTCACACACTTACCATTTTGTGAAATCATTCCTACTATCCTCTATGAGTCAGTCATATTTTATTATCATCCATTTTCTTATATCCCATATCTTAGGAGAACTACATTTGGCCTGAATTTCACATTGGATATTGTGTCTCTAGAACTATGTAGGGAACATTTAGTTGCATAGTGCTTTTGGAGTCAGCTCAGTTACCCCTTCCTTTTTATTCTATTTCCCCCATTTTATTTATGTTTTTTTGTTGTCTCCTAAAGCCTAGGGTCAAAATTTGTGCCAAATTATTTGTTTTGATGTCTCCTATAGCCTAGGATTAATGTTATTTTTATCTTCTTCTATGTTTTTTTTATCTCCTATAGCCTAGGATCAATGTTATTTTATTTTCTTATGTGTTTCATTGCTTCCTATGGCATAGGGGAAATTTTTTTGTCTTATGTGTGTTTTTGTTTCTCTATAGCTTAGGGGAAACCATTAGTCTATTATTCTTATGTTATTTTACTAGTGTCATTGATATCTAGCTTAGGTATTACCTTGTTTCCAAGATTAACACCTTTATTACACATGCACAAAAAAATTGTTTTATGTTTTTGCTAACATTGTGATTAACCATTGCAAATGTATTGTTATTTGTTTAGCTTAGTTTGTTTATTTTATGTGTTTAGAGTAGTTTATTTCCTACACTTTGATTTGTTTTGGATTATTTGGTTATTTTGATTGTTTTGTTTACTTTGTTTGTTTTGTGGTTCATTTGTTTTGTTTGTCCATTTATTATATCTATCTTTGTTTATTTTTTTATTGTTTATCTATTTATAAGTTGTTTGGTTTTTTAAATTATTGTGTTTGTTTATTTATTTTTGTTTTTTTAGTGTTTTATTTACACATTTAGCCTTTTATTATTTTTATTATTGTGTTGTTGTTGTTGTTGTTGTTTATGTTTATTTAGTGGTTTTTTTGCTTGTTTATTTATTTTATTTATTTATTGATGTTTTATTGTGTTTTTATTAGTGTTTTGTTGTTTATTTGTACAGTTATTTATTTTAGTAATTTTGTTCATTTATTAGTTTGTTTTTTTGTTTATTAATTTATTTGTATTTGGTTGATTATGTTGTTGTGTTGTCTCTTTTTATATAGCCTTGTGTATTTATATTTTTTTTATTGTTTTGTGTTTTGTTTGTCTATTTTTTTGTATTTATTTTTTTATGTTTTTGTTTGTTTTTTTATTTAATTTTTCTTTTGTTCCTTGATTGTCATAAGATTATTACATGTTTTCACTTAAGTCTTGATTATCCATATCATGTACTTAGGTTGTGAATTGTTGTATTTAGTCTTACATTTGATTGATTTGTTATATTTACACTTAGGATTTAATTATCCATATCTTATTCCTAAGTTATTTATATTTACACTTGAATTATGTTTTCCATGTTAAGGGTATATATTTTCATTTTAGTTAGACATAACTATCATGCATAATATCACAAGCTAAAGAAAAAATTTGCTCACATGGAGTTTGTTCTAGCAATGTAACGACAATAATTCTACAATATAGAAAAAAATAACTAGATACCCTAACACATTATTAAATCTAGGAGTAATAAACAAGATCAAAAAATGATTTATTATGTGTTTATATAGACAAGCATATATGAATAAGCATCCATATAAATCATATAATATAATCAGATGATAACCAATAGGACATCTCATAAACATGACATAAGCAATATATAAATAAAGCATATATGAGCATAAACATCAACAATGTTAAACATCCATAATGATTATCAATGCTAAACATGAAATAAATAAGATAATAAGCATGACATTACACACACACACACACACACACACACACACACATGTATGCATGTATATCAAAGGAATGTCATATACATATACATCAACCTTCAAGGACACAAAACTAAATGTTTTTATAAGTTGTTTGTTTTCTAAAATTATTGTGCTTGTTTATTTAAATTTTTTTTGGTGTTTTATTTACACATTTAGCCTTTTATTATTTTTATTATTGTGTTGTTGTTGTTGTTTTTTGTGTTTATTTAGTGGTTTTTTTGCTTGTTTATCTATTGTTTTATTTATTGGTGTTTTATTGTGTTTTTTATTAGTGTTTTGTTGTTTATTTGTACAGTTATTTATTTTAGTAATTTTGTTCATTTATTAGTTTGTTTATTAATTTATTTGTATTTGGTTGATTGTGTTGTTGTGTTGTGTCCTTTTATGTAGCCTTGTTTATTTATATTTTTTTATTGTTTTGTGTTTTGTTTGTCTATTTGTTTGTATTTATTTATTTTTATGTTTTTTTTTGTTTTTTTATTTAATTTTTCTTTTGTTCCTTGATTGTAATAAGATTATTACATGTTTTCACTTAAGTCTTGATTATCCATATCATGTACTTAGGTTGTGAATTGTTGTATTTAGTCTTACACTTGATTGATTTGTTATATTTACACTTAGGATTTGATTATCCATATCTTATTCATAAGTTATTTATATTTACACTTAAATTATGTTTTCCATGTTAAGGGTATATATTTTCATTTTAGTTAGACATAACTATCATGCATAATATCACAAGCTAAAGAAAAAAGTTTCTCACATGGAGTCTGTTCTAGTAATGTAATGACAATAATTCTACAATATAGAAAAAAATAACTAGATACCCTAACACACTACTAAATACAGGAGTAACAAACAAGATAAAACAGATAAGCATATATGAATAAGCATCCATATAAATCATATAATATAATCAGATGATAACCAATAGGAAATCTCATAAACATGGCATAAGAAATATATAAATAGAGCATACATGAGCATAAACATCAACAATTTTAAACATCCATAATGATTATCAATGCTAAACATGAAATATATAAGATAATAAGCATGACATTATACACACACACACACACACACACACACACACACACACACACACACATGCATACATGTATGTATGTATGTATATCAAAGGAATGTCATATGCATGTACATCAACCTTCAAGGACACAAAACTAAATGTTAATGTATTTCAAATGTCCTATACATAAAACATATATACATATGATTATGGTGTCTCAAAAATACCTAATTATACTGATATAATGAGTACAATGCCATAAGACAAAATAATTCCCAAATGCGAAGGTTAATGTAATCAACATTGGCTTTGTGTATCTATGAGACCTATAGTTGGAGGTAGCCCTAGTGGTCCTAGTGGTGGTGGTTACAGCTGATGAACTAACTATTATGAAACACCTAAAACATGAGTCTTGGTTTGAGACCAATAAAATATTCTTCCTACCCTCTCTGTATCCTAGATCTCAAAAGTAACAACTTACTGCTCTCTAAGAATGGTAGACTCATAGGCTTATCTATAATAGGATGACTCATACTTAGCTGAAGGATATCTAAAATCATCCATGATAATTTGGCATATGTGCTGGCTCCTCAAGATAAATCATGCTCTCATCTCATTCTATCCATAGTGGATGGTGCTTGATCCCACTCACTAATGGTGTAATCTATCTTTACTATGATATGGCCTTTCGTCTTTACCAAATTCACTATTTTAGTCTTTAGTAGAGTGATCTCTACCTATAGCTGAGTCATATCATCATTCCTCCTATCACTCAATAATTATGCTAATGTAATGAGTACAATGCTATAAGCCAAAACTTTTCCCAAATGCCAAGGTCATTATAATCAACATTGGCTTTGTGTATCTATGAGACTTATAGTTGGAGGTAACCCTAGTGGTCCTAGTGGTGGTGGTTACAGTTGATGAACTAACTATTCTAATGCACCTAAAACATGAGTCTTGGTTTGAGACCAATAACATATACTTCTTACCCTTTATGCATCTTAGATCTCAAAAGTAACAACTTGCTACTCTCTAGGCATGGTAGACTCATAGGCTTGTCTATAATAGGATGACTCATACTTAGCTGAAGTCTCTCTAAAATCATCTATGATAATTTGGCATATGTGCTGGCTCCTCAAGCTACATCATGATCTCATCTCAATCTATCCATAATGGATGGTTCTTGATCCCACTCACTAATGGTGTAATCTCTCTTTGATATTATATGGCTTTTTGTCTTTACCATATTCACTATTTTAGTCTTTAGTAGAGTAATCTCTACCTATAGCTGAGTCATATCATCATTCCTCTTATCTAGGGTGCTCTACAAATTAGGTAGATGATGTTATAACCATGCTACCTACCATACCTAGGAATGTATCTCCTACTCAATCATATGAGTATCCCTACCTATTATTTCCATACCATAAGGCCCTACCTAGTTTGTATCTACCTGTGTGCCCAAAGGCCTTGCCTAGCCTAAGACAACATGTGTAACTACCACCACTATCAAGCTAGGGTGTGTATGTGTGTGTGTTTATACACACACACACACATACATATATATATGTGTGTGTGTGTGTATATATATGTATGTATGTATGTATGTATGTATATCAAAGGAATGTCATACACATGTACATCAACCTTCAAGGACACAAACTAAATGTTAATGTATCTGAAATGTCCTATACATAAAACATATATACATATCATGATAGTGTCTCAAAAATACATAATTATGCTAATGTAATGAGTACAATGCTATAAGCCAAAACTTTTCCCAAATGCCAAGGTCATTGTAATCAACATTGGCTTTATGTATCTATGACACTTATAGTTGGAGGTAACCCTAGTGGTCCTAGTGGTGGTGGTTGCATTTGATGAACTAACTATTCTAATGCACCTAAAACATGAGTCTTGGTTTGAGACCAATAAAATATACTTCCTACCCTTTATGCATCTTAGATCTCAAAAGTAACAACTTACTACTCTCTAGGCATGGTAGACTCATAGGCTTGTCTATAATAGGATGACTCATACTTAGTTGAAGGCTCTCTAAAATCATCTATGATAATTTGGCATATGTGTTGGCTCCTCAAACTACATCATGATCTCATCTCAATCTATCCATAATGGATGGTTCTTGATCCCACTCACTAATAGTGTAATCTCTCTTTAATATTATATGGCCTTTTGTCTTTACCATATTCACTATTTTAGTCTTTAGTAGAGTGATCTCTACCTATAGCTGAGTCATATCATCAATCCTCCTATCTAGGGTGCTCTACAAATTAGGTAGATGATGTTATAACCATACTACCTATCATACCTAGGAATTGATCTCCTACTCAATCATATGAGTATCCCTACCTATTGTGTCTATACCATATGGCCCTACCTAGTTTGTATCTACCTGTGTGCCCAAAGGACTTGCCTATCCTAAGACAACATGTGTAACTACCACCACTATCGAGCTAGGGTCCAATGTCATATATGGCCCCTCATCTTCATCTCATTTGTAGTCTCCTCTATCCCAACCACCATAATCATCATCATCTCCAGCCTTAGTCTCCTACCAATTGTTATTGCTTATTCTCAAGGTCTTAGCCTCTATCTCCTTGATGTGCATAAGAGCCTAACTCCCTGTTGGTAATGGAGCTATTAGCCTCAAAGGCCATACCTATACCCACCAATACATGAAAGCTATAGTAACCCCTACATCTACATATTTTCCTACATAGACCTAAAAAACTGATGGTATGTTGAGATATATCACTATGGCATCTCTCTTTATGATAAATAGACTATCCTAACTAATCTCTCACATGATATGAGTAAACCGCCATTGCCCCTCAAGTCTATCTTATGTATAAATAAACTACCTAAGTACATGATTTTAGAGGTACTCATTTATAATATGAGACTACCTCCCAATAAAAAAACATTTGGTGGTAATGAAGCCCATGTACCATCCATCCCTAAACCACTATAGTTGATAGGTGAGGTATGGCCTCCAAATAAAAAACAATGGTGTCAAACTATCAAGCATTTGATGATAGAAGTAGATGTCTCCTCTGAGCCCATGTCTACCAACTCTTGTCTAAGCCTAATCATAGACTATTGGATCCTTAGGATCCTGCATCATGTGCATCCCAATTGGTTACTCAATAATAATAAGATCCCTACCTCATACCATGAAAAGTGTGTAATTAATATTGCATCCACTATGGTATGTTATCAAGTGTAAATCTATATATAATTATAAAAAAATAATTGGTCCCCAAACAAAATGTATGTAATCAAAATTTCATGATGTACATGAATTAATCATGGATCAAATAAAATAGAGGACACCTACACTTTTGATTGGGTATACACTTTTTAAGTGGGAGCATGACCAATATGGGGATCTGATAAACCTGATTAGGGGATCACTTGTATTACTTTTCACAACACATCATTCTAAGAAGGGTTCTAAAGCCTACCATCTAACATAATTTCACAATAACCCTAAAATAGTCCTATGATTTAATTTTTCACCTATGTTAATACACAAGAAAGTAAACTATTCTAATAACAAGAAAAGTAAACTAATCTAGTGTGTACCAAATCTTGTGGCATAATGTGAGGGGTTAGATGAAAAACAATCACATATGTATATGGAACTTTAAATAAAATAAGTATGATTAAGACCTTAATACATAAAATATGAAGATTAATATTATTCAAACCAACACTTATGCTACTTTTATCTAATAAAAGAGAGGAAAACAAAGTTAGAATATACTTGCCTAAATATGAACTTGTCATGATTCAATCTCTCCCTTGTCTAGTGAGGCTTTGCAAGAGGTTATTTTAGTTTGTAAGGATCACTTTGTTAGGCCAAAGCATCCAAGACCTATCCACAAGACTAGATTATCCAAAATAAGAAACCTAAGCTAAGATTCCTCAAGTAGAATGGTGGAAGAGCAGATTATGAAGAAGCATGAGTGAATAATAACTCTTGATTACATATATATCATAATGATTGAAATGATCTTGTATATATAGGAGTATTTTACCTAAAAATAATTTAGACATGTTGGATATGTTAGGTTAACCTAGTCAACCTAGCATATTTTTGGGAAAATTCCTAGTCTATACTAGGTCAACTGAAAGGCTAAAAAACCTAAAAATCTGAAGTGACCCTAAAACATACTAGGTCAGCTAGGTTGACCTAGTTGATTGAATAGGTTAAAAGGGTGCCAAGCAAGGAGAACAAGGATATAAAGAGGAAAATACTAGAGGAATGTGAAAGGGAGGATAAATATCTTAGGGAAAGGTTTTAAGATCTAGTTGGATTGGTAATAATGTGGCAATAAGGAACAATAATCCTATGAAGCACTAAAGGTCTTCCCACCCCTTTCCTATTGCTCCCCTTAAGTCATGCACTTAGATAAATTGAGTCATGACAGGTTCTTGCAAGATTTAAATCATTATTATTTGATAAAAGTTAAAAATATTATGTGTATACATATTCCCCATTTGAATCTCATCATGTGTTAGTAAGGTGTAATGGGGGATGGTGCTTTGAGAAAGAACATAAGGACACACACAATGTTGATGAAAAAAAAAGTTGTAGTATTTCAAAAAACATAAAATAACTAAAAGTGAATGATAGAAAGGGAAAATAATCTAAAAAAAAGTAAATAACTAAAAATTAAATTCAATGCATACCTTGACTTACCTTTATCATGGGATGATTGTAAATTGTGTTTTTAGTTTTGATTATGTAGGGCATAGAGATTGCTTTTTACAAACCCAAAAATACAAAACTAAAAAGAAAAAACAAACAAACATAAGAAAATACAAGATAACTGGTGCTATGTGGATGGGACATACTTAAGAATTTGTCAATATGGGTAACATGTGATATGTTAGACCAAATGACCATGTCAAATAAGAGTAAATTGGGTAACTGAAAAGCCAAGGATACTAGAGACCAAAAAAATCAAACAAGTAAACCTCAAGTAATAAAAGGAAAACTTACCAATTCAAACCAAGGATACATGTTTAAAAATAAATGATAATAAAGATAAATAAATAGTAAAAAGAAAAACAAAATGGTAAAACAACATTGATGAGTGAGTAGTAACAATCCACATATCACTCAACAATGGAAAAAGGGTATGAAATTAGGTGTTTATAATAGTAAGACAAAAAGGAAAGTAAAGTAAGTCTAGTAAATGTAAATTTTATGGTTTAAAATAAAATTGTGATCCATATTTGCTCAAACATGTTATTTTGCGTCTAAAGATAGATAAAACTGAAACAAGGTAGTGTTAGCATGTTTTTAAGAAATGAAGAATAAGGAATTTAAAGAAGAGGGAAAAAAATTTAGAATCATAATTTTATTGTCAAGGGGGGGAAATGAAATGGGTGGAGGGGAGAATGAAGTAAAAAACAAATTAGATAAACTCTTTATCAAAGTCAAGACACTCAAATTCAATTTGTCAAAATAAGATGATTGTCAACCTTAGAGAATCTGAAGAACTCTTAGCTACACAAGTCTTAGGTCAACAAATGGAGTATATATATCATCCCCTAAAGTTTATATGCTTTAAAATTAAAATGAACCTACCTCCTCATGATGTCTGCCCCATTCTTCAGGATCCCTTATAGATTTGTTGGTCCACTATGAATATTGGGTACTTATGCAAGAAAGTAGGTATCACCATAGATTGTTTTGAATTCCTCTATTCCAATATATTAGCCTATTACACCCCAAATGACTTAAAATCTATGTGAAGTTGAATGTGGGTTTTGAGCTTCGATTGGAGATAGGAGATGTGTTTTTAACTTTTTTGATGGCTTTTTCTATTCCTCCTCTATATGGATTTAGAAAACCAAACATGGGTGCTAAAGATGAATTTCATTATAAAATTTGGGACAAGGTTGCTAAGAGAGAGAACATCATAGTGCATGGGGTCTAAGAATCTCATAAATCTAGGTGAAATAAAAGTGCTATATTGAATTTGACCTTGTTTTATCTAATTTGGAGATGAAATAAAAGGGAAATCAAGAGGAATGACACATGGAACAATTCAAATTGCTTCAAATTGTAACAAATGTAAGAAAGGGAAAAGAGGGATATAATGACATAAAAGGTGTGATTCATTATCATAAGAAAGAGAGAAGTGGAGTAAAACATGCTAACATAGATTTTTATGTAGATCCCATCTAGCAAAAGAAGCAAAAACTAATGTTGAAGAGTAAGGATTAAGAAAATGAAAAAAAATGGTAATTTTATGAGGAGGGTTGGGTCATATCCATAGTATTACAAATTAAATCATAAAGGAGGGACCCACAAGGGTTCTAATACATAATATAAAATCAAAGTGAGGGATCCTTTGTACAAAGCACCTCACAAAAGAAAAACCCAAAGGATGCTAAAATAACATTGGCAAGCAATATAAAGAGAAGGAAGATAAATAAAAGATGGTGATTTTATGAGGATGTCAGGTCCTATTCATTGTCTTACAAATTAACTCAAAAAATAAATACCCAAGGGGCACCAAATCAAAATTGGTAAATATAAGGGGAATGAAAAATAAGATAATGAAGACTATGGTACATCAAGAAACCAAAAGACCAAATAGGGAGGATTAAAAGTTTGTGAATAAGAGGGAAATATTGTAGAGGGAGAGACCCATGCTTAATTAACCTACAAAAAGTTTTATATAGGTATATCTAGAAGCATGTCAAGAAGGAAATGATTATATAAAGTGATTTTTAAGGAATTTAGCATTTGTGGGCTCCTTGAACACATGGCCTCCATTATTTTGAAGGTGGTAAGTAATTGGACCAAGGATATCTTTAAATAAGTATGGGCACCAATTTTTTAGGCATATTTACCTTTATTTTCATGGGTGTAGTCTAATTTAAGGATAAGATCACTAACATTAAATGTGCATATTTTAACATGTTTGTTATGTTATCAGGTAATGTAAGTTTTATATTGGCATTTATGTTGTAAGGGAGAGAGACTACATTCATTAAGTAGATCAAGGGAATGAAGGTGATCCTCATGCAATTATTCATCAATAATGATGCCATGAAGAGATAAGCAAAGATAAATAATCTCAACTTTAAGAAGAAGAATCGACTCAGAACCATAGACTAATGAAAATGGAGTTGTCCCAGTGGAAATACGAATGCTAGTTTGATAGGCCCAAAGTGTGGGATAAAGATGAAGATTCCAATACATGAGGGTTTCATGAATTGTCTTTTCAATAATTTTATTGATAATCTTGTTAGTGGCCTTAGCTTAACCATTACACTATAGATGATAAGGAGTGGGAAACTTATGATTGATCTTAAATTTGGTATAAATTTGTTTAACATGTTTATTTTTGAAATTACCACCATTTTTGGAAATGATGGTGTGAAGAATTCCAAAATGGAAAATGATTTAGTTAAGAATAAACATAGATATGTTAATATTGGTGACATTGACAAGGGGTATGGATTCAACCCACTTGGTAAAGTACTTCATAGCACTAATAATAAAGATGTACCCATCTTAGGAATGAGGAAGTTTACCAATGAGATCAAATCCCCATGTGGAAAATGGATATGCATATTCAATAATTTGAAGTTTATCTAGTGGTTAATGAATGATATCATCATGAAGCTAAAAAGGATTACACTTTTTAGCATATTCAATAACATCTTTTTCTAGAGTATGCCAATAGTAACACATACATAGGAATTTGTGGGATATAACATATCTTCTATAGTGACCACTATAAATGCCCCTAGTGCTTTTTCAAGTAGAGGAGGGACCTCGTATTGAATGACACAACAGAGTAAGGTACCTTTAGCATTGTGATAATAAAGGATGTTATGTCTAAATATGTACTTGAAAGATTGTTCATGAAGATGTGTCTTTTCACCAAAATCCAAGTCAGGGGAATAAGTTTGATGTTCTAAGAATTGGATGATATTTGATACCATGGGCATTGTCAAATGGTGATAGCCTTGATGTGGTAGATAAGTGAATTGATTGGTTGGATATATGATGGATATTTGATTATTTATATGATAAAAAAGGATAAAAAATAACTTGATGTGGATGAAAAGGAGAAGATGAAGAGGCAATAGAATTAGTAATGGAATTTTGATCTTAGGAATAGGCTCAATTTTAAAAGAGATAAAATTATTGGCAAGAATGATTACAATTTGATTATATGTGATGAGGTTTTCACTTTTACATTGATAAGCACCACTAACTTGATGGAAAATGAGTTGAGAATCACCCAAAGCATGAATATATTGTATGTCTAAATCAAGAACAGCTCTCATACCTAAGATAATATATTTGTACTCAGCTATATTATTGGTGACATCAAATGTAAAATGGAAATCTAAAGGAATTATCTTTTGAAGAGGACTAGTGAGAATGCAACCTGCCCTAGCTCCTTAAAGGCATTTAGTACCATAAAATTGAAGTGTCCAATTATCCTCATGTAAATCAACATTAATTTTAGGCTCTTTTATGATTACCTTTGATTTATTAGTATGAGAGGAAGTGAAATATTCATCAAGCTGATTAGCTTCAAGATCAACAATAAAGCTGTGAAAATAATATTTAAGAGAAATTACTTGAATAAGACCTTCAATGTAAAGGATATTATCATCTGTAAGGTTATCTTGAAGGGAAGAAGTGGTTGGAATAAGAGCTATGGAAAGTTGGTTAGCTATGATTTTCTCTTTGATAGCTTTTTGCATGATGATGCAAAGATCAAATTCCATAACTAAGACCATCCACTTGCCAATTCTATCTCCTAGAAAAAATGTTTTAGAGAAGAAATAATGAAGGGGGTTAGAATGAATAATGAAATAATTGGTTTGGTAAAGCATCTAGTGATGAATATTTTCAGCTATGAAATAGATAGCGAGGTAATCACACTCAACTTTGGTATAACATGTTTCATAATTTATGAGGCCTCAACTAATATAGTATATGGCATACTCTTTTCCCATATCATCTTGTTGGGAAAGCATTGCCCCTACTGATATGGGTGTGGAAGAAGTATAAATAATGAAAGGTTTATTATTAGGAGGAAAAAGTGTAAGTGGATGAATCAATGAATCTTTCATATTTTCAAACACTTTTTAGCATGGATCAGTCCACTCTAAGGTTATACTTTTCTTTAGAAGGGAATTAATGGAGTGAATTTGATAAGCCATCTAGGGAATGAATCATCTAATCTCCCCAAGTTTTCTTAAATAGGTATTAATGTTAGGAATAGAATGATAAATAGGCATGTTAATAATGACATTAATCTTTGTTGGATCAACATCAATGCCATGGAGAGAGACTAAGAATCCTATCAATTTGCTATATGTAACTCCAAAGGAACTTTTGAAAGGATTAAGTCAGGCTTTATATTTGATGAGATGGTCAAATATGATGGCAAGATCAAAAAGATGATTTATACGGTATTTTTATTTGGAAATCAGATCATCCACATATGTTTCTATAATTTTATGGATGAGGTAATGAAATATATGAGTCATTACACATTATTAAGTGACCCTGGCATTTTTGAGACTAAAGGGCATTTCAACATAACAATGGTGCCCCAATCTATGGTGAAAGTAGTCTTATGTTGGTCCTTGGGAGCTATGCGAATTTGATTGTATCCCAAAAATCCATCCATAAGAGATAAAACTTCATATCTAGCCATGGAATTGAAAATGGCATATATTGAAGGCAAAGGAAAGTTGTCTTTAAGACAAACAAGATTAAGATTGAATAAATCAATAAAAATATGAATGACCATAGTGACATTTTTCCAAATAGGAAAAATATTGGAAACCCATTCATAATAATTTACAAGTTTAATAAATTTAGCATCAAGTAGTTTGATGATTTCTTTATGAAATAATTTGGTAACTTTGAGAGGAAATTTGCATTGCTTCTGACACACATGTTTAGCATCGTGATAGGTAATGATGTTATGAACCACTATGCTAGGATCAATGTTAGGCATGTATTGGTAAGACCAAGTGAATGCCTCTTGATACTTATCAAAAAATAGATTGAAATTATCATGTTTAAAGGGTGAAAGTTCTTTGGGAACTATGATTGGTCGAGGGCATGAGCGAGTACCATATTTGATATGAGTTGTTTCTTTAATAAGCATGGAATTAACATCTTGAAAGTGGTATAGTGAGTTAGGTAAGGATGGAATTAGATTAGTTTTACGATCAATACTAGTGACAAAGTTGTTGAAGTGAGGAATTTTAGTTTTAAAATTTCTAAGTTTATGATATTGTCAAGTGAATTGAGGTTCTCAGGCATAAAGAAACTCGAGAATAGCTTCATCACTAGGAAAAGTAGGAAGAGAAACATAGTACTAAACATCTACTTCTAGATCTAAAATTTGGTTTCCATGGTGATCATATTTGGAATGTATTTGATAGACATCAGTTGCCTTGGCATCAAGTGTGAGTTTAGGAGTAAAAGAATTAGATGGAGTAGAAGAGATAGATGGAGTGTTTATGGGTTCTTTGATAGGAGAAGGATTAGATTAAATGGGAGGATTTGAAGGAGATAAAGAAGATGAAATTACTTTTAAAGGTTTAGAAGGTGTGATTTGCTCTACCACCCAAGGATAATTGATAAGAGGAGGATTAAAAGGAAGCACATAAACCTCATTTTCTAAGTTATTATCTATAGAAATGGTATGCACATCTCAATTGAAAGCATAAATTTTGGCTAATGTATTTTAATAATGCAAGACATAAAAGTCTCTAGATTAAGCATTGGCCATGATATAGTTATCATCATATGTGGGAGAAATTGTGCATGATTTTGATTCAAGAGGATCTTTAAAAGGCAAAATCCCAAGATTACTAAATGTTCATGGAGACATGGTGAGAGGATCTTTAAACAATGTAGCCACTCTAAAACCATTGCAAATAAAAGCATCATCAAGTAAAGATGGCTCTTGAGCATTGCATGGAGGGGGGAAATTGGTGATCTCATCCATGAGAGGAATGGTATGATCTAGTGGAAAAAGAGGAGGAAACAACTCCAAAATATATGGAGGTGATTTGGTGGTGTTGCAATTATGCTATAATTCATTAGGCTCATCACCATCAGAATCCATAAGAGTGACTTATAAATAAGGATTTATATTGATGAACTCAAGTAAAGAAACATTATTATTTTTAGGGATCATAGGAACATGATATTACGATTTAGGATTAGGTAATTAGATACTCCATGGGTTGGGATCAGCTTCATGGTTATAACATTTTCCATTATGTATAAGTTTAATGCATTGACTATTGGAAGAAGTAATAACCCTCATTTGATGATTCCATAGATGAGAAAGGAGTATGTTATAAGATAAAGGAAGATCATGAACCATGAGTTTGGTTTGAACAGTCTTAAGACCAATGGTTAAGGGAAGCCATATACAACCAAGTGGCTTTTGATTAGTCTTGTCAAAACCATGAAAAGTAAGATGAGTTCATTTAAGATGACCTTTACTATAACCAAGTTCTTGTAGAATCCAGAAAGAGGTCACATTAATATCATAACCCTCATCAACAAGAAATTTTCAAATAAGGGTGGTATTAATGGTTATTTTGATGAAGAGAGGTGGATCATCAGCATGAAAGAGGATTTCATAATTAATCATGTCCTCTTCAAGGAATTTAATGGAAGGCTTAGAAGAGGGACACATATATTCAATGGTATTAATGTTAGCTAGTTCAGAATCAATAAAAGGTGGTTCTTCATCTAAATAAGATGGATCTTTGATCTCTTGGAGGTGTTGCATAAGGAATTTATGATGATAAGGTGAATTGTGAACCAAATCCATAAGAGGAATCTTACATGGCTTGGATTTAATTTCTTCAATAAAATTCTAATGAGATTTCGAAGAAGAGCCATGAGTATTAGAGTACAAATTAGACTTTAGAAGAATAGTTCTAGTTGGAGGATCAGAAGGAAGAAGTTGTTCCTTAGGTGCTTCCAATTCAATTTTTATAGTGGTAGTGTCTTTAAGAAATTATTCCTCTAAAGAAGGTTTCTTAGGCTTGGTAACAAGATATTTGTGAGCTAGTTTCTGATGATAATTGACCTTATCCATATTGACATATTGAGAGTTGTTCAAGTATTGGTCATAATCGACATCAATTGCACAAACATACTTGGAAATTAATTCATTATGGGAAGAGGATTTTGGGTTATTAGATGTATAAGCTTTAGAGGATTATAATTTTTGATAAGCATTAGTGTATTCTTGATGATGATTTTTTATCATCGTTTCATGGTCGAATGAATCACCAAGAATGTAAGAAATAACATATTTAGAAATCCCTCTATAATATTTGTGAGAATGCCCAATGTCGGCATGAAACCAATAAAAGAGCTTGGAATCATAACACTTAGGAGGAGCATTAGGATATATAAAAGGTTTAGAGGGTGGTAAAAGTTGTATCATTTGGTGTACCAAAATAAGTATGTGAGATGGAAAATGAATATCATTTTTGGCAACTCTTGGTTTAGTTTGAGAAGTGTTATTAGTGATAGCTTTAGATGTTTAAAAATATCCTTTAAGAATTTTAGAATTAGGTTTGAATTGATTCATAAGAAAGTCTTGCCATTTAACTTGGTCAAGAGCTTCATTAAGATTATGAGGATCAAAGGTTCAAACATTGTATTGAAGAGTGGGAGTTAAAGCAGTAATAAATAGTTTGAATAGGTTATCATCAAACATATTATGATTGGATTTATGAGATAAGGATTTCCATTTTTTAATAAACTCATGAGTTGATTTGTTAGGAGACTGCTTAACATTTATGAAATGGCTAAGATAATTTTTAGGAAGATCATTGTGTTGAAACTCTTTAACTAAAGGGTTGACCAAATATTCAAGTTGCCTAATAGAATCTTGGGGTAATTGATTATACCATTATAGTACATCACTAGTGAAATTTTTAACTAAGAGTTTAGTATTAACAAATATATTAGTTTGGATCTACTTTTTTTAGAGATTACCAAAGGCTTTAAGAAATGAGGTGGGTTTTTTAGTCCCATAATATTTGATAGTTGATGATATGTTACTGATGCAATAGATACAATGAAGGGAGCTAAAGGCTCAATTTTGAATATTTTTTAGCATTTTGATATTCATTATTGGTTGAGGAATAAAATTACTTGAGGCATCCCTAAGAGGTGGAGGAATTTAGTTAGGATTTTCTTGAGGATGCATGATTACAGGTTGATTAGCAACATTAATCATGTATTTTTGAAGTTGCATCATTTGATTGGTATTAGATTTTTACATAATATTCATTTTTTGAATTAATTGGGATAATAATTGAGCTGTATTAGGTGGTAGGTTGGTGTTATAAGGTGCACTCCCCAAATTGGTATTAGCGGGAGGATTATTAAAACAAAGGTTATGAGTGGGATTGTTATGTAAACTTGTGTCAATCACTCCCACATTAGTTTGAATATTTTGAGAGGTTTAAAAAGGATTATATCTATAAAATTCATCTTGAGGTGTTATTTGAACCATATTACAATTTTTAGATGGAGGAGAAGAAATGCCCCAAGAGTGATGGTGTTCTTAAGAAGAAAAGAAAGGGATAAATGAACATCCCATATAGGATCTAAATGTATTAATACTATCCAAAGAGATTCTGATAGGAGACCTCATTATAATCAAAGGGAAATGAACATAATGCAAATTACAAGAGATGAAGAATTAGGTTGATAAACTAGGAAAGCCAAAAATAGAACTGGGTTGACCAGTTGACCTAGTGTAAAAATAAGACCTACAGATTATACTCGGTCAACTAGGTTGACCTAGTATAAAAATAGGGATAGAAAATAGGGTCTATGATAGTATTAGGTCGACCAAGTCAACCTAGTATAATAGATAGATAAAAATAAAAGATTAATGATAGAATGGGAAATAAAACAAGATAATTTTGTAGCTAATCTAGGAAAGTAAATTATGAATGTAAACAAATAGTCAATTGAATTGATGTTAGCCAATCCAATTGATGCACACAAAGCAAAACCTTACACCAAAATTGGCTAATTCAAGTTCTTGAACACACAATTGAGTAAAGAGCAAGTAGATAACTTGAAAAGTAAAGCTAGCTAATTGGTCAACCTAGAATGTTAATTAGATTATTAAGAATAATTTTCAAATGATAAGGAGTTGGCTATAAGCAAGGTAATATATATAAATTTATAGATGGTTTTAGGTGAGTTTAGGATCAAAGGGACTATAGTGGAAATGATATAAGATTGGTATTGGGGCCTTCCCCCTCACTTCACACACCATAATGATAAGGGTGTCAGGTGCTTAGCCAAAATATAGCATTAACCATGCTTTATGCTTGACCAGAGCATCAAGTTGGCTTCCCCCTTGGTGATGAAATCCAAGTAGGTTGGCTTGGGTAGTCAAATGTTTAAATTTTTGTTGATGTTATGTGATTTGTCTATGTGTGCATAAAATAAAAATAATAAAACTAAGTGGTTAATTAAAAACCTCCTAATTAAACTATGTGAAATATTTTAAACATATAAACAAATGAAAAAAAAATGTAATTAACATATAAGGTTAATTCCAACTTTGAAACAAGGTATAGTGAAAACACTATATGCACAACATACAAAATTAGGTTGATAGTGCCAAGTTATTACTACTAAAGATAGGGTCTGAAAAAACTACTAGGTTGACCAAGTTTACCTAGTTTTTTTAGACATCATATAACATAGAACTAGGTTGACCAGGTCAATCAAGTTGGCTATGGATGGGTAGTTTTGAAAATTGAAAAACTTGAAAGGAAAGTATAGAATAGAAAGAGATAGAGAATAAAATATTGACCTTGATGGATCAAAGATGGAAATTAGAAGATTTATAATCTAAAACCCTAGAAAAGATTATTAAAATCATATAAATTTGGTCAAGATGGTTGACCAAATAATACAAAAACCTACTAAAAAATTATTAAAAATGCACTAGGTCAACCTGGTTAACCTAGTTGACTAAACTGGAAGTCTACAAATGCACTAGGTTGAGCTGGTCAACCTAGTAAGCTAATCTGGAAGTTTGGAAAACTAAAACCTATACTAGGTCAAGTTGATTGATTAGGATATATAATAAATTGATGTAAAGTGGCTAAAAATTTTCTAGGTTGGCCCAGTAGGCTAAACTAGAAGTCTAAAAAGTGTTGAAAACCTATACTAGGTCAAGTTGATCAATCTAGTTACCTGTTCTTGCACATAGAGAAAAATAAACTAGGTCAATATAATCAAATCAATATGTCAAAATATATGATAGAAATGATGATAAAAAGAATTAAATAAATGAAAGAAAAGTGAACAAATCTTGTAAGGGTTTGATTCATGTTGGGTTCACCAGAATGTGTACAATCTGAACTGGATGATGTACATGAATTAATTTTGGATTGAATAAGATAGAGCACACCTACACTTTTAATTATGTATACACTTTTTAAGTAGAAACATTACAAATATGGGGATCTGCTAGACCCAATTAGGGGATCACTTGTATCACTTGTCATAACACATCATGCTAGAAATGGTTCCAAATCCTACAATCTAACATAATCCCATAAAAACCCTAAAAGAGTCATATGATTTAATATTTCACCTATGATAATAAACAAGAAATTAAACTATTCCAATAATAATAAAACTAAACTAATCTAGTGTTCATCAAATCTTTTGACATAATGTGAGGGTTAGATGCAAAAAAATTAAATATGTATAGGGAACTTCAAATAAAGTATGAGTAAGACACTAATACATAGAATATGAAGATTAATATTATTCAAGCCAACACTTATGTTACTTATATCTACTAAAAGAGAGGAGAAAAAATTTGGAATATACTTAACCTAAATGTGAATCTGTGATGATTCAATCTCTCCCTTGGCCAATGGGGCTTCATAATAAGTTATTTTTATTCGTAAGGATCACTTTATTAGGCCAAAGCATCCAAGACCTATCCACAAGACTAGATTATCCAAAATAAGAAACCTAAGCTGACTCCTCAATTATAATGGTGGAAGAGTAGATTGTGAAGAAGCATGAGTGAATAATAACTCTTGATTGCATATATATCATAATGACTAAAATGATCTTGTATATATAAAAGTAATTTACCTAAAAATAATTCGAACATGTCGACTATGCTAGCTCAACCCAATTGACCTAGCATATTTTTAGGTTAATTCCTAAAGTCTGTGTTAGGTTAGCTAGAAGGATAACAAACCTAAAGAGCTGAAGTGATCCTAAAACACAATAGGTTAACTAGGTTGGCATAGTTGACTGAACAAGTCAAAAGGGTGCCAAGCAAAGAGAAGAGGGATAAAAGGAGGAAAATACTAGAGAAATGTGAAAGGGAGGATAAATAGCTTAAGTAAAGGTTGTAAGAACTAGCTGGATTGGTAATAATGTGGAATAAGGGACAAAAATCTTATAAAGCACCAAAGGTTTGCACACCCCTTTCTTAATGCACCCCTTAAGGCATGCACTCATAGAGATCAAGTCACAATGAGTTCTTTCAAGATGTAAAGTGTCAATATATAATAAAATTTAATAATATTATGTGTATAAATAACTAGAGTATCTTAGACCCAGACCCAGACAACCCAAACCTTGACATAGATCACTATGGCATCTATCTTTAGGATAACTAGAGTATCCTAACTAATCTCTCACATGACATGATCAAACCACCATATCCCCTCAAATACATCTTGTGAATAAATAAAATACCTAAGTACATTATTTGAGAGGTACTCCTCTATAATATGGGACTACCTCTGAAAAAGAAAAAAATTGGTGGTAATGAAACCCATATACCATCCATCCTTGAACCATTATAGTTGATAGGTGAGGTATGGCCTCTAAATAAAAAACTATGGTGTTAGATTATCAAGCATCTGATGATAGAAGGGGATGTCTCCTCTGATCCCATGCCTATCAGCTCTTGTCTGAGGCTAATTATAGGCCACTAGATCCTTAGGATCTTGCATCATATGCATCCCAACTGGTTACTCAATTATCATATGATCCCAACCCCATACATTGAGAAGTGTGTAGGATCTAATATTGCATCCACTATGGTATGTTATTAGGTGTAAATATCTATATAATTGTACAATAATAGTTGGTCCCCAACCAAACCATTTATAATCCTCTAGCATGCTCTTAACCACACTACCCATACCCATATGTAAGTATTATCCACTCTTGTCAAGTAGAAATATGTTTATAACAATGGATATAAGCATAAAAATTTATTAATCAATCAAGTCTGGTGGCGAAGGATCCTTGATAGGTAGATCATCTAGTTAAATATTAGTATAGGTGTCAATTAAGTTTATATCAACCTTACCCTAAACCATGGGGATACCCTAATAGCTCCATAGATCATTAATCACTTCCTACTAGTATGTCAGTGGTGTCTAGAACAAGCATCACCTATGTATTTGTATCTTGAGGATATGCTAAGTATCCTTAAGTGTGATAGTGGACTCTCTAGTCAGCAACTAAAAGTTTACATCTCATTATGTCATTACTCCACTAGTGCAATTAGATAAGTTTAATTGGTTTAGGTAACTGGTATCCATACCATGTCACTCAAGTCTATCATCTACAAGAATCCCACCATGCCCTCAGTCTAGATATGTGGGGTTTATAGATAATGGGAACGTCTCTCATGATAGGTAAAAATAGACAATCACTCTTGTAATCAAAATAGTTAGCATCAACCTAACTACATAATGTTAATATAGCCTAATCCTATCCTACTCCATATAAGTGACACTATTCTAGATGTTAGACCCCTTTTATGTCCTAAAAATCATTTTTTTGGCTCCCAGAGCAAGGCCATCATTTTCTCAATGGTAAAGTCTCTATTTAGGTGATTTTACACATTTTTACGTGAGAGCATCATTTTCATTTTTCATGAAAATGGTGATTTCACCTTAAAATGGAAGAAATCACCATTTTGGTGATTTATAAAATTATTTTTTATTGTCTCCATTTTTTGAAATGATAACATTGCATAGAGTCACCAATTTCCTTAGTGAAGCCATCATTTGCCCTACCACATAAATGGTGACTTCACCATTTTTTTCCTTAAGTGCATTACATAATAATAAATACAAATTAATGTCTTGGTTAGGGATACTTATTAGTGCCCCATCATGTGGTGGCCACATGTGCTCCCTCACTCACTTTGATATGTGTTGTTGTGCTCCTCTATAGGCCATTTTCTCTTAGTAATTTATGCAGAAAACCAAAGATAAAATTCTTGAAAGGCTGGGGTGAAAATGAATTGTTTCTCACCCTAAGGGTGAATATATAGCCAAAAATTTAAATTTTTACCCCCTAAGCATTATAGTTCATGGTGCACACTCTAGGAAGTGTATTTTTCACATCTATGGTCCGTTTTGCACATTATTTGATTTTATATGCCTTACTTTTTGGCCATATTACCACTAGATGATATTTAGGCCTCTCCTAAGACCCAATTAATAAAACAAATTTTAAACCTATATCAAGTTTTTATTCAGAATTGCATCTTCAAACTCACATTTAGGATATAAATTTGTTTTTATCCTTTTCTAGCTCATTGTAAATCAATTTAATGGATTTTTCGTATAAGCTACCATTGTCAATTTTCCGCATTACAATAAATTTTACTTTTGACCAATTTAATGATTATAACCAGCATAAGAAAATCATTTTTTTTGTGTCATGTGCTAATGATTATAACTACCTATGGGAAAATCATTATTTTTACCCACTCTACCCACCCTTTCAAGACAAATTCATGTGTTCCTCATTATAACCACCTTTGGGAAAATTAGTGTTTTCTACATTTTATTCTTGATTATAACCACCTTTAGGAAAATTAGTATTTTCCCAATTTTCATTACTAATTATAACTACCTTTGGTAAAATCTATGTTTCCCATTTTATTATTGATTATAACCCACTTTGGGAAAATCAATATCCATCCCATAGCCCTATCAAGGTAACTATTTATGCCACTACTTCTAACCAAATTTGGGTAAACCAATGTCACATCTTGTGTTCCTAATTTTAACTACCTTTGGGTAAATTAATGACTCCATATCCATTATTATTTATAACTTCCTTTGGGAAATTCATTAATTTCACCCCATTATCATTAGATCATGTCATCTTCTTCATTTTAAGGGAATGTTTTATGTCTCTATTTTATGACCCACTTCGTTAAGGGGGCATCAAGGGCTTATCGACCACCATTTGGGTCATGAAACATTTATATTAATGACTTTTGTATTATTTGAAAAAAAATTATTGTGCCTATCTCACAACACCTTCTCAAATAGGGGAAAACTATAGACACTTAGTTTTAGCCACTTTCATGCCTAAACTAGGATTCAATTTAATTTCTAACAAACAACACATTTTAAGCCTAGAAATCACTTGAATTACCCAATTTTATCTGCATAGGGGATTTAATTTTTTAGAAACATGATGAGGCTAGATTATTTAGTGTATTACCCTATATGCACCAAAATCTTGGTTCAATTTTAGCCCTAGTCATATTGTAACCTAGTAATTTGACACTTTTGGCCTATCAAGTTAATAATTCATAACATTTAAAACAACTTCCAAAATCCAAAAATCACTAATCAATTTTAATTATATTACAAATCCTAATTAACTTGCCTAAACAAGAATTCTAAATCAAATTATTAAATTTCATTTATTAAAAAAATAATTTTTAGCCAAATATGAATTCAAAGGTGAAATAAACTAATAAAGTAATTTATTATCTCCTCAATATTCAAAAATATGAGTCATACCTCAAAAATATCTAAAGTGAGGTCTCATGCCTCACAAATATCTAAAACTAAGGTGTCAAGATTTCATTAGTACTTTAACCTAGCCCAAGGTTAACCTGACTCAACCTAAGTTAATTTAGACTCAACCCAAGTTAGAATTTAACCTAACCTCACTAGGGTTAGAGTTAGTTATTAGAGATATAAATACAAGTGTCCACACCATAAGTTAAAAAGATTTTGTATGTGAGGTTACTCTGCTAGAATACCTTCTTGAAGCCTTTGAGAGTAGTGTTATAGTGGCCAATTTATTCCAAGCTTCACACCAAATCACAAGTGACTATTGGAGAGATTTCACCACCATGGAAAAGCATTGATATAAGGCTCAAATAATCATAGGCTAAGCACAGACATCCTTATGCCAATAAGTAAGAATCAAATTTGAAAAAGGAGGTAAGAAATTTCTATTGTCTTTATCTTTATTTTGTGATCTTGATTATCATGTTATGCTCTCCCTAATTCTTCGACAAGAGTGTTTTTTCATAGTGTATTTTTATCCTTTATTTTTGTCATTTGGACTAAAAAGGGACTAATCTACATATTTTTTACTCTTCAAGAACCTAAGGTACAAGAGTATATTTCTATTTTGTGTACTTATAAAAGAATTTAAAATAAATCCTTAGAGATTCCTAGTTGATAGGATTAAGGATTTATGTCTTCCATCCTTGTTGGTATTTTCTCCAACATTACACACATCTTTCAAAGTACACAAATCCAAAAAAATAAAAAATGTTCCATGCTCAAGAGGACCATGGGTGGCAAGGTACCAATGAGACATGGTGAGATAGAGGAGGTCTAGAGTACCAAAGGTTTTTAATAAGGTTTGTCACTCTCTCTTACAGTTTTTTTACTCTAAAATAATGAACTATAGTAAATAATTTTAGATACATTAGGTGCCATAAATAATTTTTTTCTCTTCAAAGTATCTATTTCTATTATCTTATTTAAAAATAACATTATTTTTATTTATCACTCAATGAGGTATGTATAGAGATAAGTTAGCATCTTAGCTTCATTTTTTGATAATAATGAACTTAAAATTAATTTAGACAAAAAAATCCTTATATTTTACAATATATAAAAATAAGGTAAGCCAATTGTTTGTTAATTACAAAGGTGAGAGGGTTGAGGTAGTCTCTATATATGTTTATTTGGGGTCCTCTTCTTTGGGCATGATTTAGCTTGAATTTAGGTGTAGATTATAGATTGAATAATGGATATACATATCTCACAACATTTTGAAAACATTGTTTATAACTTCAATTTCAAGATATTTGGATGAAGATCCACATCTTCATTTATTTGTCAAATATATTGTCTTGTATGGTTCTTAGTTTTTTGGGTCATACCTTCAAGTAGAGGACCCAAAAAATAGAGTGTGATTTTCATGATGTCATCCAAACATATTAATTCTAATATATTAGTCTATTGTGTCATCATCATTTTAGAATTTGGAACAATCCCACTCATTGCTTCATTAATATTTCATCTAGTGACAATATTCACGACTTAAATAGTTGGGTAAATCCTAGAGTAGCCATTGTTTTATATGTTTTTGGATTAATATGACCCAATAATCACAAAAATATTGAATAACATAGAATGTTAAATATATAAAATTTATCAATAATTATAATTTAAACTTTCTAAATATAGTAATATATTATTTATGGAAAACACTAGGATGAAGACAACTTAACTTAGGTTTTGAGATCCTATTAGTCTAAGATCAGGTAAAGTAATCTAAAACACACAAACATAGGTTTTTGATCATTCAAGTTTAGGAATAGAGTTTTTGCCTATGTCTACAAAGGTTCAACTCATGCTCCCTATAAAACAACATGGGTTGGCTTTGTATATTGAGTATGGACTTATTTGTTGTGAAAATGATGAAATTATGGTTGACTTAAAAATTGTGAATGTGTTCACTAAGAGAGTTGAGAGACTCATATGCCTAAAATATCACATGGATATACCTTCAATATAAAACTCTAATTATTACACAAAATGACTTGATATCAAATAGGGCATGTCAAGCAAAAGGGATTAAGTTGGAATGAGTTTGTTAAATCTCATAACAAAATGAATCACAGCATAGGAAATAAATCTATCTTCTAAATAAATTATCAAAAGAGAATGAATAATATCCATGACCCCATCATCACCACAATTCCAATAGATTTGAATTAAAATAACAATAATTTACTATTGAATTTATAAATTATATTGTAATTAATATACACATAAAATAGTATCATGCCTTTTACATATTAAAAATGTATATAAGTGCATGAACCAACATCATTCCCCCAAATTTGTGTAAAATGATAGATAATTCCATGCATCTATATTCTTAACTATAAATTATTTCAAACACATAATTTTAGTTTTTTCATGTTTACATATACCCATGCATATGCATCCAAATGTGTATAAGTTTGAAATCAATTATTTATAAAGTGAGTGTAGATGCATGGCATGTGCCCCCATAATTTATACTAATTTGCCAATATCAATCCCATATATGATTTTTGAATCAATTTGTCTTTTCTCAATCTCTATGTTGTATGTGTGTATGCCTCTAAATATGTATAATATTATTGAGATATGATTATGTGTAGTTATTATCTATACCCAATGTAGTACATGTGCATGACATATCCCCCAAGTTTTTTTTACTAATATGTATGATTTGTCAAAAAAATTAAAATCCTTGTCACCCATTTGTAGCATATATATAATATGAATAATTTCAAACCATATAAAATGTGCCAAAATCAAGGGATCCCATAAATATTATTTGTTCAAGCTTAAGTTGTGTAATAAGCCCAATGCAGGCCCCTTGTTCAATTCAAGGGATGAGAGTTTCAAATGAATCATGTCAAAATAAATGTAGGTTAAAATATGTTTGTGCAATTGTAGTTTTTATATTAAGTAGCTTTTGATTTTGATAATTTTGAAACATTTAAATTTGACTACTTTAAAATTATGTGAATGTTTTAGTGTAATTTGATAAATGTGCTTGATGGGTATCGTACAATGATTACTAAAGTAAATAGTATAGATATTTAATCTATAGTTACTAATAAATATGTGGCATAATCCATGTATATCAAAATAAGTGATGAATTTGAAATCTTTAAAATGGTTGGTAGGAGTGATGGAAAATTTCCCATGTAGAAGAACATATTGTGTGTATTCCAATGCATCCAATGGGAAGTAATTTAGATAAATATCACTTGAAATATATGAGAAATAAATTTAGAGGGATTAATTTAAAAGTTAAAAAAAAAATCAACCCATATAAATAGGTTGGTTTAAAAAAAATTCAATTCATTTTCATAGTGTTAATTTGTGATTTTGAGCTCTAGTTGAAAAAAATGTCACAAAAATGAGATCTTGGATTGATAAGATTCATTCAAGTGGAGGTTTACATATTGTCAAAGGGCACACCAACATTGGTAAATTGTGAAACCCATGTTTTTTATATATTAGAAAAATTACAACATTTGAATCTTTATGCATTTTTAATATATTTATTGCCATCTATCAAACTTATCTATTTGTTTGTGGTATTGTCCAGAACCTAGACAAACCTATTTAATTTTTGTGTATACTTATCTAGGGACCTATCCAATTCACCACAATCTTGTTTTCATAGTTGTTTACTCTATCATTGTATTATATGAGATATTTTTAGGGCTTAATATTGATATTATCTCTATTTATTTTTTCATATTTGTATAAGATCAGGGCCCATGCACTGACCTGGTAGATGGCCTACTTAATGTAGATTAAACAATTTATAAACAAAAGTGAATTACTAAATGACATAGAATATGAAATTCCAATATGGTAAAGAGAAAGGAAATAAATAATAAGGTGATAATAAATTTATACCTATAATCACAAATTTTTATTATGGAAAGTTTTGTATAATTTGAGAGAATAGACGTTTTTACAAGGCTTCTTAACTCTAATCTTATATGTGGTTCCAAAAAATGTATTTTTAACCTATAAATAATGGAAGTGTATATTATGTTACAATGCAAGAATATGAAGCATCTATTGAACCATTACAAGTGTTGTAAAAAATTATTTCATAACCACCAAGTATGGTGATGCCACATATTATTTTTTAAGATAGGTTTATGACTAAAGTGTTGAAACTACAGGGGTTTTGTGGTAACATATAAACAAATTTATGAGTATCTTTTTACATGTAGGTGTGGAACCTAATGACAGAGTTATTAATGTAATCATGAGGTTAGACATGCAACTTTAATAATAGGTGGTGTGAATGAGTGACCTAGATAATTTTTCATTATTTGTCCCTCCTTCAAGATGAATGGTCCCCACTTGCATGTAGTTTTAGAAAAAAATGTGGAAACAAATTGGAAACCTACACTTATATTAACCATTTTCCTTGGGAAGGCACTTGACCTACTTTTATGATCTAGAAGAGAGAGATCTATTTTTGATATGTTCATTTAACCTAAGTGTTAAAAACTTGATTTGTTTATACTATAACATTACAATATGGATTGATATCTATCTCCAAGAGAATATCTACAATATCTGAAGTATCCAAAAAAGGTATAAAGTAATGACATAAGAGTTTTATGTTGAAAATTGGATGCAAGCCAAGGTAAGTTAAATGATTGAGCTCATATGTGTTATATATTATTTGATTAGTGATGATGTAGGTCCATTACCAAAGTGGATGAAGATTGTAGTAAGGTCCTATCATTATTTTCTTTTATAAGTGTATCCAGACTTGATCACTGACCTAGAAGGTGTGTAGTGCCTGATGTTTGTTATGGAACTACTTGTACTTAACATTTTCATATTATATGATGGTTTACACATGTTTTTTAATATTTTGTATGTGCTCAATTAATTGAGAATATTTTTAAAAATCCTTTATATTAAAAGGATTTTTTTTTTTGGAAAAATTGGATAAGTAATGTCAATGGGTGCTAAAGGATAAAAACCCAAACAAACATGAAAATGGTTGTGTGTTAGAGTTGTATAGAGCTCTATTGTATATGTTATGATTAAGATCCATAATTTCATCCCAAGTGTTTTTCTTATTATAATTAGATATTCTTAATATATGAATTATTATCCTATTGACCATTTCCATCTATCCATCAGTCTGGGAATAAAAAGTGGTGGACTTGTTTAGATTTGTGTTTAACATAAACTAAAGTTCTTTCTAAAAATGGATCAAGAATATAATGTATATATTATAAAATATATATTATAAGATTAAAAAGTGTATCTAGACATATTTAAATTATAATTGAGTCATTTTTAAATCTTGTTAAGTATTTTCATTGATGTCAATAGTACATCTTGCATAACGTTGATGTCATTGAGAGAGTGTGCCTAGTTGGTAGTGTGTTGATGTGACAAAGAGAATTTATGGAGTGTTTTAAATTAATGATGTTTTAATGAAAGATAATTTTAAGTAAAAATATATAATTTTAAGGAAACCAATGCCTTATGATTGCATAAAGGTAATGGTTTTTGAGTAGCCTAAGCCTAGTCATGGCATGAAAAAACCTTGTAGGAAGGCATGAGCATGATGTATTAGTAATATGAGTGAACATAGGAATGAGTGGTTTAATGATGTTAATAAATCATGTATGAGATTAATTTTATCAATCATGATACTCTCAGGGTGAGCCTACAGGGGTAGGATCTTCAGACCAAGTTTGCACCTAGACCACCTCTAGACCATGCCTAGAATAATAAGGTATCATGATCTGATTTAAAAGCATGTGAAGGATGTATGGTATTTATTAACAATTATATATGTTTATTTATTATATTATTAATTTTTATAGTGCATTTAAATATGCATGAATGTTATTGTTAAGGCCTAACGTGATTTGTAGGTTAATGTCTAAAGAATAAAGATAGAGAGTGTGGCCTAATAAGGGATCATGATCACATTTCAAGATGATTTAGATCATGTATTAATTTTAAAAGGTTATTTATATTTTTTAAAGTTTTTTAATTATTTCTTAGGTCATAATTTGAAGGACAAGGCATGAAAATTTGTTTTGATGTCTCTAGAGTGCTCAGAATGAAGGGTTCTCAACCTGAGAAGGATTTTATTGTGCTCATTAGCTCATAAAAAAATTTAATGGGAACATAAAATATTAAATTTATATGGGTAATTTTCATATATAAAAATTATAAACATTTTTTTTATTCATGGGTTACACTTTATGAACAATTGTTAAGAATGGAAATAGGTTTAAACTCTCCTAGAACCCTAATAAGGACTCGATGTTGAAGATATTGATAAAAAGTGAATAGAATATTTTTTTATGATCAGGTAAGATATCTTATTTTTAATTAAACTCTCCCATTAACCTTTAAGTGTGATTGAGTAATTAGGTGTGTGAGTAGACCCTGCATAAAAGTGTTAATTTCTCAAAGATTTATTGTAGCAATCAGAGTTGACCAAGTCAAAGTATACAAATGGATGGAAGATTAATCTTGAGATTCATGTTTAATGTAAAATAATTTTTATTTATAATTTATATCCCTCAATTATTATGAATCTTTCATCCAAGTTAGCTAGTCGCTAGTAGGCCTAATGGTGGAAATAGTGAAAAATCCAGGTAGTAGTGAGAAATTGATTATGAATGTGTTATCATGATAGAGTGATGAAAAAAAGTGAATGGAGATGTTTTTGGGGCTGTCATTTCCTATTAATTATTTTTAAAAATATTTTAATTTAGGTATATTGGTGAAAATGAATAAGCCCAAATGATTTGTCTGACTCAGTGAGATCTGTGTGTAGTGAGGTAAATAAATTGGTCTGTAAAACCAATAGTTGTCACTAGACCATATTATGTTTATATTTTAGTATGGTTTTTATATATAATATATTCATATAAATTCATAATAATTCATTATAAATGTACACAAAGGTGTTGGAGGTTTGAGTCACCATGACTAGTCTTTGAGGAAAACTAGCAATGCTGAGTGAGCAAATTACAGGGGTGTTTTTAAGTCTTTTCACCCTATGTGATGAAGTATAGTGAACTTAGTGAAGTTTTAAATGTATTTTAGGTTCTGTGTATATGATTTATTTTGATTTTTTTGTCTCTAAATAATATTTTATCTTTATTTGTTCAAGGCAGACCTTTCTGTATATGTGAAGGCCTAATCTGAACAATACTAATGGTGTGCTTCAAGTGGTGGTTGGAGATATAAAGTGTCATGGACATAATATGATATTATTTTGGGTATATTTTATTGGTATATGAAATTTTAATACAATTTTTTAATTTTTAAAGTGTTCCAATGAGATCAAAGGGTAACGTGTACTAATGAGGGCCTAATTGAATTAGGTCTTCTTAAAGCCTAAAACAGGTTTTGGTATTTTAAGTTGAGGATGACATATTATAATTATTTATTAATGTATTAAATGTGTTATAATAAATATTTTAATGGTAATCTAATTATACAAGTGTATTTTTCTGACCAAGAGGTGTATGAGCTAAAGGATTGTATAAGAACAAGACTTAATAGGTCTAATTTACTAGTTAGAGAAAACGTGAGTGCAACAAAAGGAAATAACACTTTAAAGAGATAAATTAGGTATTATATAAATTATATTAGTGTATATAAACTATCAATAATATATAACATGGTTACTATATATGAATATCAAGGTTATATGACCTAATCTATCTTTAAGAGACCTAGTTGAGCAAAGAAGCCTATAAGGCAATTTGAGAGGGATGGAAGAGAGATAAGAAATAAATAAGGTGATAATAATATATTTTTTGATAAAAAAAAGTTTTATTAATTTTATAAAAACAAATTATGTGTCTATGTTTCTTTTCAGTCATCTAGGGGGTTGGTGCCTCCTTGCAAGTTGGTGTTGGTAAAACCCTAATTGTGTGGGTGCTTGACTAGTTAGGGTTGGTACTCCGTGTGGAGTTGGTGCTTAAATAAAGATTAGTTTTTGTTTTATATTTATATATACATTTTTTATATATAAATTATTTTTCTTCCCCTTGATTTTTTTCCACATATGTAATGTGTTTCATGATCTTATATGGTTACATATGCTTTTCTAGATGTTCGTATTTGTATGAATGGTTCATCTATGATTAAGTGGAATTGAATGAATATTTTTAAAAAAATAATTAACCTCCCCCCATATTATTTATTTTGATTAAAAAAAATGGTATCATATCTAGGTCCTTTAAAGCAAGTCTAACAGCTTGAAGGTGATCCTAAGAAGCATAAGATGTCTAGTGATAAAAAAGAAGATGACAACATGTATGATGAATAAGTATAATATGATAGTGAATAGTGAGAATCTTAATCATATATTTAATTTGATCTCATAAGTTCCTTTGATCATTTGAATCATCAAAATAAGACTATCAAGGATCTTATTAATAAGTTAAAAAGTGTCAATACAAGGTTTAAATCAAAGGAACTTGAGTATGATCAGTTGAAGATAGATTTATATTCCTTGAAGTTTGAGCATGAGAAGATCATAGAAAAGATGATAAAATTTGAGAAATAGATTTAGAATTAAAAATAATTTAATATTACAAACATGAAAAGACCAATCAGGAAGCCCAATGCAACAAGGGATAAGTTATCATGGGATCATGGGAAAAGGAGTGATCAATCAAGAGGTAAGTATGGTTTGTTATAGTTATCATAATATGGGACACATTGAGATATTATGTTTGATTAAATTTAAAATGACATAAAAGTTCAAAAATATATATGAATCTCCTAGAGTACATGAGAAGGGTCAAACATTGGTGTGGGATCCAAAGCAAGTTAGGACTGACCATATTGAGCCCAAGAGTTAACATAGACTATTTGCTAAGGAGGAATATAAGACTAAAGTGGATTATATGCTACCTTATACTACCTTTAACATTAAATATGAAGGCATGAAATGGTATATAGATATTGGTTGATCAATACACATGATAGGAGATAAAAAATCTCATCTTATAGAAGAATAATGCTGCAGGAATAGTGAAGTTTGGAAACAACACAACTACCAATATAGTTGGTAAGGGTATATCAATTTTGTACAATAGGAAGACCAAGACACAAAATGGGTTTTATGTGGAAGGTTTGAAACATAATCTTCTTAGTGTAATTCAAATGTGCAATCAAGGACACACACTAACCTTTCATGACAGAGGGTGTGAGATAAGGAGAGTAAAATCAGGAAGGCTAATTACCAATGTTAAGAGGACTAAGAAAAATCTATATGTATTTAATTAGATCAAGAAGGAGAGATGATTTATGATAAATATGGATGAAATTTGGCTTAGGCACATAATTTTATGTCACCTAAACTTTGACAATATGGTTAAGATAAGCACTAAGAAGTCTATGAAGAACATGCCTAAGATAACCAAACCTACAAACATACTTTTTAAGTCATGTCAACATGGTAAGCATACTAGAAGAAGGTTAAATTATAAGGAATGATATAATATTATACCCTTCAATTTAATACACACTGATCTCTATGGGCCTAAAATAATTCAAAGCATTCAAGGATATAACTACTTCATGTTACTCATAGATGACTACACAAGAATGACTTAGGTAACATTCTTGAAAGAAAAATTAGAATATATTGACAAGTTTAAGGCATTAAAGTCTCATGTTGAGAATTATAAGAATAAGAAGATTAAGTGTATAATATATGATAGAGGAGGAGAGTTTTAATCCAATGATTTTTATGACTTTTGTGAGGTTCATAGATAAGGAAACAGTTCTCAATAGCTAGGACACCTTAATAGAATGGGGTTTTGGAAATAAAGAATAGGACAATTCAACAGATGGATAGAACTATGCTAAATGAGTCTATATTATCTGATGGATATTAGAGAGAGGTAGTAAGCACTATATTTTACATTTTTAATAAAGAATAAATAAGGACAAATGGTAAAATAACTCTTTAAAAACTGTGGAAAGGTATACCTCCTAATGTGGAACACTTTATAGTGCTTAGGAGAAAATGTTTCATTGAAAGAGATGATAAATACTCAGGAAAGTTTTATTATATATCTAATGAAGGTATATTATTAGGATACTCATAAATCAAATTAGTCTATAAATTTGATAACAAGAGGTTACAAAATAGAGTGTAAAGCACCAATGTGAAGATTGATGAGACAAGGAAATCACACTCACAATCAAAGGATACTTTAGATAATATGTACACCAAGAATAAAGAGGAAACTATAGAGTTTGATGAGGAAGAAGAATTTGAGGAGAGATAGGACTCAAAATTCCCCTAGAGATAGATTTAAAGATATCATCCTCAATCTCAAATCATCGGTAATAAGAATGCATACATATAAACAAGGAGAAGACTAGTAAGTAATCTAAATTAAGATAATGTTTCTCTATTATCTAAGATTGAACCTAATAATATTATATAAGTAAAGACAAATTTTAGATAGGAGTTATGAATGAGGAGTTAGACCAAATAGAGAATAATGAGAGCTGGGAACTAGTTCATAGGCCTAAAGACAAGAATGTCATTGGCATAAAATAGGTGTTTATAAAAAAAGTTGAATGAGGATGGAGAATTCAATAGGAACAAGGATATATTAGTATGCAAGGGATATGCACAAGTTGAAGGTGTAAACTTTGAGGATACATTTGCACTAGTAGCAAGATTGGAGGCCATTATATTATTTATAGCATATATAGGATTCAAGGTATACCAGATGGATGCCAAATCTACCTTTTTGAATGGAAATTTAGAAGATGAGGTGTACATATATCAACTTGAGGAGTTCTCACTATCAAGTGACAAGGACTATGTTTATAGATTTACAAAATCTCTTTATGATCTAAATCAAGATACTAGATCTTGGTATGCTAAGCTGGATAGGTATTTGTTGGATTAATGATTCAAAGAGGAGTTTTAGATAGTAATATATATATATATATATATATATATATATATATATATATATTAAAGTTAGAATATTATCATCATTTGATAGTAGTTGTCCATATGGATGACATCATATTTGGTGGAAATAATGAGAACATGACCAAGGGATTTGTAGAGGTGATGAAGAAAGAGTTTGAGATGTCCATGTTGGGAGAACTATCATTTTTTATTGGGTTATAAATAACTCAATATAAGAAAGGTATATTCATTTCACAAGCAAAGTACATAAGATATATGTTGAAGAAGTTTTATATGAAAGATTTCAAGGTAGTTAGTACACCTATGATCACAAGGTATAAGTTGAGAAAGGAAGATGAGTCTTCAAAGGTCAATCAGATGTCATTTAGGTCAATGATTAGAATTTTGATATACACTGCTACCTTTAGACATGAAATCATGCAAGTAATAGGTCTTGTGGGAAGGTTTCAAGCATATCTAAAGGAAAATCATTTACAAGTAGTCAAAAAGATACTCTGTTATATCAAGGGGACTATGAAGTATGGGTTGTGTTATCCAAGGAGTAAGGAGTTTAATTTGATATCCTATATAGATGTAAACTAGGTAGGAAGTCTAGATGATAGGAAAAGTACTAGTGGAGGATCTTTATTCTTAGGTTGGTGCCTATTTTCATGAATAAGCAAGAAGTAACCCTTAGTAGCATTATCCACTTGTGAGGATGATATTAATGTAGTAGATTTATGTTGTAATCAAGTTTTATGGATGATATAGACTCTAAAATACTACAAGGTAGAGTATGATGGTCTTATCTATATCTATTATGAAAATAAAAGTGTTATAATATTCTCAAATAATTGTATCATGCAATCAAGGACTAAGTACTTTCCCATCAAGTATCATTTTCTAAGAGAGTAAGTGAAAAAAGTGTTAGATTTGAATATGTTTCTACACAACTTCAAATTGTATATGTTTTTACCAATCTTATTCCAAAGGTAACATTTGAACATCTAAGATAGGAATTGGGTGTAATTATTTCCCTTGTCAATCATTGAAGAAGTTAGGTACTTAGGGGGAGATAATCAAGTGGTTCATTATATCCAAGATCAAGTGAGTTTTTATAATAAGGTATGTATGAAGATAAGGGGATCATGTCTTTATTATGACTCATAAACTCATAGTCAGGTGTGTTGAATATTTTGGTTGCAAAGAGTGTGATACAAGGAGTTGAAGACATCACTTTGTTATTTAAGTCAAAGGGGGAGAAATTTTAGAATGAGGGAAAAGTTTCTTATTGAGAGAATTTTTTAAGATTGGTTTCCATTAATGACAAAGGGGGATATTGTGGAGTATTATCATTTATGTCAATGGTACATCTTACATAAGTTTGATGTCATTGAGAGAGTGTGCCTAGTTCGCAGTGTGTTGATGTGACAAAAGGAATTGATGGAGTGTTGTCACTAAATGTTATCATGAAAGATAATTTGAATTCAAAAGAGATAATTTTAAGGCAACTAATTCCTTATGATTACATGAAGTTACAGGTATTTGAGTATCCAAATCCTATTCATGGCATGAAAAGACCTTGTAAGAAGGTATGAGCATGGTGTCTTGGTGATATGAGTACACAAAGGCATGAGTGGTTGTATGAGGTTGTTTGATCATCTATGAGAGGTATTGGAGCACTCATACGATTCTTAGGGTGAGCCTACATGGGTAGGACCTTTAGACTAAATATACACCTAAACCACCTCTAGACCCTTCATTACCTAATGAGGTATCATGATATGTTTTCAAATAGTATGAAGTATGTATGATAGTTATTAAGCAAGAGGGAGGTTTCTTGAGTATGTGAGTAAAGAGGAGATTGCATGGAAAGAGGCATGAAGGTCATTTTTAAGGCCTAATGTGATTTTTAAGTTAAGTTATATAGATCAAAGAAAGAGTGTGTGGACTAGTGAAGGGTCATGATCATATTTAAATATGATTGAGCTCATGTAAGCATTTTTATAGGTGAGGTATGTGGTTTCAAGTTTGTTCATTCAATTTAAGGTCATAGTTTGAAGGACAAGGCATGAAAAGTTTTTTTGAGGTCTCTCGAGTGTTTAAAATGAAAGGTTCTTAGCCTAAGAAGGATTTTATTATTCTCATTATCTTGCAAAAACTTTTCATGTGAACCTAATATATTCATGGTAGATGGGGAAGGGTCCTAGAACAAAATTATAGGAATTTGTTTTTATAGGTTTAAACCCTCTTAAAACCCTAAAAATCACTTGATGTTGAAGATATTGATAAAAAGTTCCTAAAATGGATTGGTATGCTTAGGTAATCTATTGGAGTTGTATTAAACTCTCCTAGGCACCTCTAGGTGTGATTTAATTGTCAGGTGTGCGAGTATACCCTATAATAAAGTGTTAATTTCTTGGAGATTTGTTATAGCAATTAGAGTTAACCAAATCAAAGTATGAAAATGGATGGAGGATGAAGATGTAGACTCATTTTTATTTTAAATGAATATTTTTAGATATTTTATATCCATAAAATGTTCTAAATTGATCATCCAAGTTATCCAATCACTAACACGCCTAATGGTGGAAATAGTGAAAAACCCAAGCAGTAAAGAGAAGTTGATTAGGAATGTGTTATCATGAAACAGTGATGAAACCAAGTACATGGATATATTTTTTGGTAATTTTATTTCCTATTAATTATTTTTTAAAATATTTTAATTCAATTATAGTGGTGAAAATGAAGATACCAAAATGGCTTGTCGACTTAGTGAGATCTGTGTGTAGTGAGGTCAACAAATTGGTCTGTAAGACTAATAGTTGCCACTAGACCATATGATGTATATATTTTAATATGGTCTATAGATATCATAGGTTAATATAAATTCATAATAAGTCATTAAAATATTATATATAGGTATTGGAGGTCTGAGTCACCATGACTGGTCTTTGAGGAAAACTAAAATTTTTTAGCAAACAAGTTGTAAAAGTGTTTTTGAGTCTTTTTTCCTTATGTTATGAAGTATAATTAACTTATTGAAGTTTTTAAGGTCTTTTATGATATATTTATGTGATTTATTTTCATGTTTTTTTGGATAAATAATATTCTATCTTCAATTTTTCAATATAGATGTTTATGTGTGTGTGAAGACCTAATGTGAACAATACTAATGGTGTGCTTCAAGTGCTGGTTATAGATATAAAGTTTCATGGACATAAGATGATATTTTTTGGTGTATATTTGAGTGTTATACTAATTTTTCCTACTATTTATGGATTTTTAAAGTTTTCCAAGGAAATCAAATGGTAATGTGTAATAATGAAGGACTAATTAAATTACGTCTTCTTCAGGCCTAAAAGAGATTTTGGTCTTTTAAGTTAAGTAAAACCTAGTGTAATGATTTATTCATGTATTAAATGTGTTATAATAAATATTTAAATGGTAATAAAATTTTGGAAGTGGGTTTGGATAACCAAGAGGTGTATGAACTAAATGATTGTATAAAAATAATGCCTAATAGGCCTAATTGACTAGTTAGATAAAAAGTGAGTGCAAGAAAAGGAAATATCAATTTGAAGAGATGAAATAGGTATTTTATAAAATTTTATGGGTATATATAAAATATAATTAATATATAATAAGGTTACTATAGATGAATATCAAGGTCATATGACCTAATCTATTTTGAAGAGACCTAGTTGAGTGAAGAAGACTAGAAGGCAATTTGAGAGAGATAGAAGAGTGAGAAGAGATAAATAAGGTGATAATAATATATTTTATGAGAAAAAAGGTTTTATAAATGTGATAAAAAATTTAGGTGGATTATTTTGTGTTGATTCATCTAAGGGGTTGGTACCTCCTTGCAAGTTGGGTGCTTGTTAAAGCCTGGTTGAGTGGGTTCTTGACTAGTTGGGGTTGGTGCTCAATGTAGAGTTGGTGACTCACTAAAGATTGGTTTTTTTATTATATTAATATATTAAATTTGAATATATTAGTGGGTTTTATTCCCCTTGAGGTTTTTCCACATATGTAATGTGTTTCATGATCTTGTATGGTTACATATGTTTTGTTAGTTGTTCATGTTTATATGGATGGTTCATATATGCTTAAGTGGAATTGAATGAATGTTTTGAATAAAATTATTCACCACCACTTTTAGTTATTTTATTCCACCAAATCTGATATAAATTTATTACAAGGTATGATAATTACCATTTTTGAGAAATATCAACTACAGCATATACGTAATGATTACCATGATTGGTAGAAGGTAGATTAATAGGAATTCCATTGAAATAAATCCCCATAATATATTTATAATATTTGGATGTGCATACATACCTTCCATATTGTTTACCATCTTGGCCATGGCACATTTGGTATATGACTTGATGTATTTAGAGACATCAAACCTAAGATATGGCTAGTAAAAATACTTTTACAATACCACGAGTATTTTCAATCCTAAAATGTCTTGAAACCTTATTGGAATTATCCTCCCATATTATTTTATGTTTATATACCTCATTCATAATGAACAAGTTCCCAAGATGATAAAGAAGTCCATCCTGTAAGTAGAAATATATAAGTAAATTACTCTAGAAAAAATTCTAATAGATATCTATAAAGTCCATTTCATATGGATACAGTTCTGACCATGCAATGACTTCATGTCCACATATGTCAAGTAAAAAAAGGAGAGTTTTAATTATAATATTGCTCAATTAATGTATAACTAGATCGGCACTTACCTTATTATTCTTGAAGTTTATATGGAATTATTGAAGAGAAGAATACCAATTCTGATGTTGCTCTTGCTGAAACATTTTATACATCTAAATTTTTTAAATGAACTTTTGATCTCTATGGATTGTAGTCTCCTTTCCCTAGACATAATGGTTTTAATTCTTACATGCATAAGTAATAGCATAAATATCATGATCATATCTTGGGTAGTTCCTTACTAGTGTAGTGAAGTTTCATTATGGTAAGCATTTGGGTGACCATGTTAAATGAGAACTACTCCAAGTTTAAATTTAAATGTGTTTTTATCAAGGTAAAATGGTTGTTTAATATTGGGTAAAGAAAATACTAGTGTAGGATAGAGTTTGTATTTTAATTCCTTGAATTATTTTTATTGTTTAAAAGTCTAGTTGAACTTTGACTTAGTTCTGGGGCCAAGTCACGTGAGAGAAACCAAGTACAAATCCTTGGTATAAATTTTCCAATCCCATAAATTTATGAATATCCATGAGATTCTTTGGATATGACAAATCTTGAATGAGTTGAATCTTGGTTAGGTCCACATGTTCTCCTTATTCATCCACAATGTATCTTAGATATTGAATCTAAAACATGGAAAATGAACATTTTTCATGTTTGCCTACAACTTATGTTTCAAAAAAATGAAAATCACTTTCTCTATATGGTGTAGATGTTCATCTCATGTTCTAATAAAGATCAAGATGTTGTCAAGTTAGACTATAATAAATGAGGTAGTGAATGTTCTTAGGTTATCATTCATCATCTACATGAATGTGGTTAGAGCATTGATCAAGATGAAGGGCATGATTAACCATTGAAACAAACCTTATTTTTCCTTAAATTTTATCTTTCAAACATCTCTAAGATCAACAAGAATATGATGATACTAAGACTTGAGGTTGATCTTAGTGAAGTATTTTTCACCATGGAGCCAATCTAAAATATCCTCAATACTTGGAAGAGGTTTACATTTTTTCACTATGATCTTGTTAAGCATTATGTAGTCAATGTAGAGCTGCCATGTACCATTTTTATGTGGCATGATCACAATTAGACTACCATAATGTGATGAGTTGGGCTTGATATGTCTTTTGTCCATGAGTTCATGGATTTTCCACTCAATTTCTTCATTGTCTAAATATTATATGTGGTACAAATAATCATCAGGAAGATGTATTCTAGGGATCAAATCAATAGTATGATTTACCACATGGTGTGTAGTCACTTCCTTTCATAGCTAGAACACATCCTTGAATTCCTTTAACTGGAGTTATAATGTGGCTTTTTACATTGAAGCTATAAGAACTACATTAACTATAGGTTCTATAAGGACTTATTACTTTCAAATATTACAATAAAAATCAAAAACTTATTAATATATATGACTAACTTCTTAAATTTTTTGGAACTAATGAGTTATAGTTGTTAGGTGAATATTTTGTCACCAACTAACTGATGGGAAGAATAGGTTGTTTCAACCATAGCATAGGGATATTTATTAGCCAAATGTGTAGGTCAACCACATCAAAAGGGGACAAATCTCTCCTCTCATCAAGGGGAGGTTCCCTATAACTATGAGGTATTAAAATATATTAATATACTATAAATACACTAAAAATAACACTCAGGGGTAGGAAAACACCATCCATCTCTCTTTTTTCAAAGATGATGATCACAGACATAGGAAAATTTTGATGAAAACACTGAAGGCACTTCTCTTCTTTCAGAATTGGTCTGCAGCAGACAACATGAATTCTTTTTGATAGTGATAAGTAGATGTAACATGGTGCAATAACCAATAGAATGAGGTATAGCACAAAGTCTCCACCTCAACTACCAAAGAGTGAAATACAAAGGACAATGGGGGCATAAAGTCATCCCAAGATCCTTTACATAGAACCAAACTAAAAACACACACACTAAAGACAATTATGGTAGCACAAAGTATTCCCATAGTTGGCTTTAGGATACCCTCCAAGTTACTTCCACTACTTCTACTTATTTAATTAAATGGACAAGAGCACATTCAGGAAATAGTCATAAGAACAATTTCCTCAACAACACAAGCTATTTTAGCACAAAGTCTAAAAAGTCACTTGCTTTCTCATTCAAATAATGAAATATGATTAACAATCTGAGCTCAAAGTCTCAGTAATGCCTTTCAATTTTTGTAAAGTTTTGCTTTTGATAACAAAAATATCTCCCTAGTGATAAAAACGGTTACAATATATAACACTCCAAAAAAGACTTGGGCGCTTTGTTTCATGGAATGGCCCATGCTGCATTCAATGCATTGAATGCATTTTCAGTTCTATCAAGGGGCCATGCTAGAATAGGGCATCAGCCTTAAATATGGAATGTAAATTCATCTCAAATGTCTCCTCTAATGTATAGGCTACCTGGTCCTCTTCTTGATATTTACACAGCTGTCCACTTCACTGTTACTTGATGGAGAAAAATAGGCCACGTCCTTGAGTTCTCATGCTCTCTGATGTCCACTTGGTGGACTGTTTCACCAACTAGAATAAATTTTGCATAGATATTTCTACTCTTTCCCTCTTGTTCCCTCTTCTCTTAATGCATTTTATCTCTTCCTTGTGATCTGAGCTCTCAGGTTATATATTCCCTTTCTATTGGCTCTTTCAGCTTCTTCTTCAGCTAGTCACTAAGTTTGTTTTAAGGCTTCATGCCACATTTGAAAATAAATGGGCATTTGGTTACCTTGAATTTGACATTCATGGGGACGTCACTGGTATTTGGTCACTTGAACCATGTTGAACCTTAAACCATTGAAATTTTGGAGTGCATTGATTGAATGGCTTAACGGTTCGAGCAGTCCAATCAGCTCTTTGGTTCAATCAGTTGAACCATCTCTTTGAACTTGTCTCGAGAATCTTCTGCTTCCTTCCTTCACTTGAAGCTTCCTTATGAACTTTGAACTTCTTGAACTGGTTGAACTCTTTGAACCATTTGAACCTATGAACCGTTTTGGTTCAAAGTTCAATGGTTCAACAGTTCATTCTCTTTCTTTGAATCCTTTGAAGTTTTGAACTCTCTAGATTCTTTTCTTTTCTATTGAACTCGTTGAACCTTTGAACTTTTTACTCTTTTGGTTCAAGGTTCAATGGTTCATTCTTTGTTCTTTGAATCCTTTGTTCTTCTAAGTCTTTCAAACTTTATTGAACTCATTAAACCTTTGAACTTTAAACTCTTTTGGTTCAAGGTTCAAAAGTTTAATGGTTCAATATTTCTTCTTCGAAGTCTTCTTTCATTTAAGTCTTTTGATCTTGTTGAAATTGTTAAACCTTTAAACTCATTGAAACATTTTGGTTCAATGTTCAATGGTTCAAGGGTTCAACCTTCACTCTTCAAAGCTTTCTTTTCTTTAAGTCCACCAAACTTATTGAACTTTAGAACTTGTCAAAGTCTTCAAACTCATTGAACTCTTCGAAGTGGTTTAACTTCTTTGAACTCGTTGAGCACTTAACTCTTTTTGAACCTTTGAACTTGTTGAACCTTTGAACCTTGCTAAAGTAGGGTTCAATGGTTCAATGGTTCAAGGGTTCATTCCATTTGTTTGAAGCCCACCACTAAGTCTTTTGATTTAACCTCGGCATTGAAGTAGCCTTAAAAATGCCTAAGTGTTGGAACTTCTTTTTGAGAAACCCTGCCTATTAAACCTATGAGTTCTTTAGCTGAGAATGCTTGAATAATTGAATAACTTTAATACTCAGAACATTTTTTGAGAAGAGAAGAGAGAATTTTTCCTTGCAAGACCAAAATAGTTGATATGTTGTCCCCAAAAATAAGTGATAGATTTTGGGAAAAATAGTTAGCTCCAGTTGGGGAACTTCCATCGATTGTAAAAACAATCAAACGGAGTAGAATCTAGAATCTACAGTGCCTTTAAGTATGCCATTTGGATATGGATTCATGTTACCCAAAAATAAAGGCACAAAAACAAAACAAAATGAAAAGCACCAAATAGAATTAAAGACTTTACAAATATACATATGTACAATTAAGGTTACCTGATACTTCAAGGACTGAAGTGGTTTAGATGCTGCCCATTATGAGGTAGAGAAAATGGTGTGCCATCTTGATACTTCAATAAGAAACTATTTTCACTATTGAGATGATGAATAGAAAATGGGCCTCTCCATAAGGAATCAAATTTCTCATGCATTCCCTTTGGTTCTCTTCTCTTGTCCCATAATAGAACTTGATCACCAATCTAAAAATTATGGGATTTTTCTTTTTGGTCAAAGAGATTCTTCACCAAACATTGATTCATAGCAATTCGTTCCACCACCATAGTTCATTGCTCATCTAGCTCAGTCAAGCACATGATCCTTTTGTCGATGGAGCTTTCATATGTCTAATCTTTGACTGCCTTTGTCAATTTTAGTGTTGTTAATTCTAGGGCAATTGGTATCTCTACATTAAGACCATACAGAAGTTGGAAAGGTGACATATATATTGCCATCTTGGGCATAATTTTGTCTACCCATAAAGCATCAAATAATGCTTTATGCCAGGTTCATTGGTTGTCATCTACCAGCTTTCTGATGATGGTCACCAGATTCTTGTTGCTCGATTTTGCTTGGCCATTCCCTTGTGGAAAATAATCAAAGGAGTGAAAGAGGGTAATCCCATAATAAAAATAGAATTGAGTAATCTCATGGGAAGAGAAATAGGCTGCATTGTCTGTCACAATCTTGGTTGGGACCCCAAACCTGGAAATGATGTTTTCCTTGAGGAAATTGCATACTAATTCTGAAGTAGCATGCTTGGATGGAATAGCTTCCACCCATTTGGTAAAGTAATTTGTGGGTGTGAGGACATAATCATGTCTAGTGCTTGGAGATGGGTTTACAGCACTAATGAAATTGATTCCCCATTGCTGAAATGGCTCTTCTATTACTACTAGCTTGAGAGGCAACACAACCAATTTGGATCTTCCAACAAACTATTGACACAATTCACATCTTTATACCCATTTTTATGCATCTTGAAATAGAGTAGGCTAGTAATACCTAGCTAACAGAATCTTATGGGTAGTTACAGGCACAAAAAAATGTCCTCCATAGGCCATATTATGGAAGGACTCTAGAAGTTGGTTTTGCTGCACTTTATCCATGCAACAAAGGAATATCCTATCAAGGTTCTTCTTATATAGCCCATTGTCCCATAGGACAAAGTTGGTATCTTTCAACTTGACAGTCCTCTTTCCTTTACAAGATAGGTGAGTAGGACACTCACGTAGGTAAGGAAATGAGTAATATTTGAATACCACTCATTCATGGTGGTGATAAAGAGGACTGTTGGCATGTCTTCAACCTCTATTCCTTCATACCCTATTTCTTCCAGTATGTTGTTAGCAATCAATTGGAAGAGGCCCCTTCCCCACACAAGCTTCATTGGTTTGATAACAAAATCAAACTCCTAGATTTTAGTAACCCAATTACCCCTTTTGCTTCCAAACTCTTACTGAGTTAATATAGATTTGACTATGGTATCAGGAACCAGGGAAATAATGTGTGAATTTAGGATGTAAAAATGGAAGTGCTTTACTACCTTTACCACTACATAAGCATGGTTCTCCAGATTTAAATATTTTAGTTCATGATCTTTGAGAGGACAACTCATGAAGGATATGGGAGATTCCACATCTTCTTTATTCTTTTGAACCAAAATTGCTAAAAGTGTGTGCTCAGAAGCATAATTGTACATTGTGAAATCTTTGGTATAATCTGGACAAACCAAAATTAGGGCATGGGCAATAGCTGTCTTGATGTCTTGAAATGCTAATTTGCCTTCTTTAGTCCAACTAAAAGTGGCCTTTCCCTTCATCATGTCCACAATGTGGTGAGTCTTCTCTAGAAACTTAGGACTGAACCTTAATAAAAAATTCACCTTTCCAAAGAAAGAGTGAACTGTAATCTTACTTATGGGCAGAGTAAGCTCCTAGATGGATTCGACTCTTTCTGAGTCAATATTTATGCCTTCTCGGGATATAATGTGTCTAAGAAATTTCCCTTCTATTACCCCAAAAATAGACTTCTTGGGATTTAGAGAAATGCCATTCTGGTGACATCATTCCAGCACTTGTTACAAATAGCACACATGATCAAGATGATGCTTGGAAAAGACTATTAAATCATTAAGTTACACCATAATGAACTTACCCATTTCACCTTTGAAATCAAGGTCCATTACTCTCTAAAAAGTGGAACCAACATTTATTAGGCCAAATGGCATTCTTTGATACGTAAAGGTGCCCCAAAGTGTGGTGAAGGTAGTCTTATGTTAGTTTGCTTCACCAACTTCCACTTGATTGTACCCTAAGAAACCATCTAGCATTGATAACATCTCTAAACCAATCACTATCTAAAGATCTTGGTCCATGATGGGTAGAGGGTAGTTATCCTTTAGGGAGGATTGATTCAAATTTCTAAAATCCATGTAGAGGTGAATTTTTCTATTTTTTTCTCACAGGAACTATGTTTACAATCCATGTGGAATGATGGATTGGGAAAATTATTCTAGCGTTCAGCATTTTTTGTATTTTAGATAGAATAATACCTGATATATTTGGATTATACTATCGAGATTTCTTCTTGAAAGGCATCGAATCACTCTTGAGAGGAATTTCATGGTGAATTTCTTCAGGCCTGAGGGACTTCAAATCATCATAGGAGTATGCCAAAACATCTATGTAATGGTGAAGTAGGGCAGTAAATTTGAGTTTCTCCTCTGGAGTCCAACACTTCCCAATGTTCACCATCTTGGGATTTTCCTTAGTACCCAAATTTATTTTATCAAACTCTTGGGAGGAGCATGAATCCATTTGTTTTTGTTTGATTATCCTAGCGTACTTGTCAAATAGTTTATCAAGGGAAACCAATCCTTTGGGAATCTTATTCCCTTTTAGCTGTAGGAATTCTTCACCGTGTTTGAACTTGTTTTAGTGGCTGATTCAATTTTTTGAGGCTCACTGCCTTTAAAGTGAAGCTATTCAAAGTTGTCTTTTTGTTCTAGGAAGGCAATGATTTGTTTGTCACCATTGAACACTTACCAATGATTAGCATTGTCAAGCACACTTGGTTGAAATACCAATTTGATAGTGTACCTATCTCCCTTAAAATTAGGGTAAGGAACCAAGAGAGTTATAGAAATAGCTAATGCATCAGCTCGGTCATTGAGTTCCTTGGGTATTGCAAAGATATTGAAAGCATCAAATCTTTCAATTTGATCCCAAACTAGATTTTGGTAATGGTGCAATCTCTCACTTTTGGTTTGGTATAGGTTCCTCACATGGTAAACTACTAGCTCAACATCTCTTTTGGTGTGAAGGATTTTGATGCCCCTGTCTTGAGTGGCCTTTAATCCAAGCAGCAATGATTCATATTTAGCAGTATTGTTGGTATTGTTGAGCTACAATTTATAAGAATAGGGGAAAATATCTCCTTGAGGAGATATCAACACAATTCTGGCTCCCAAGCTAGTAGAAGAATAGCTACCATCAGATTCAAGAATCCAAATATTATCATAAACTGACCTTTCCTTATATTTTTCTTCATTTGGAGGGGAGGATTCCTCTGTGCTTATATTGTGTTATACCAATCCTTCTGCTATTCCAACTGAACCAATTTTTTAGATTGTCATTTTTAGAATTTTCATCAGCTAAGATAGGAACATCCTCTATAGCCAAGAAGTAATTACCCATGCTTGAAGACTCAAATAGAATTTGAGATTTAGGCACTAATGTTTGAGTGACAACATATTTTGCTTCCTTCTCAAGGAGCAATCTCTACATGACGCCTTTGACCGGGATCCTTGCTTCATATAGGTCCATGCTCAACTCGCCACCAACATCCTTGCATAAATTTTATCCAAGTAGAAATAGGAGGCTGGGACATCAGCCACTAGGACTGTCATCTTAATTATCTTATCCAAAAATGCCACAAATGTAAATTGGGCATCCTTGATTTGTCCTAGTAGTGGCACTTATTTGTTCTCCATGGAGAAACATCTCCTGAATGTCTTGGTCAGTGTGAGACCAAGAGATTTTACCACTTTGGCGGGCATGATGTTTTTAGATGCACCTGAGTCTATTATGCAGTTATTCAGATGGTATCTATTTATCAGTAGGGAGACATAAAATGGTTTTGTCTTCCCAGGAGCAGTAGGAGGAGTAATGACAAGATTGTTTAGGGTGGACATATTCCTTAGGGGATCATGAGTTACCTTTCTAACATCTTGTCCTATAGGGATGGTTTGATTCTTCACATATTGAACCAACCTATCCAAATACTCAAGGTTGGATTGCAAGAATTCAAAGACATTTGAATTTTGGTTTTCTTTACATGGTCGATTATATCGAATGTCTAAAATGAATTAGGAATAGGGGAAGGCAATTCATTCTTTTGGTTTTTAAGAGGGGGTACTAATCTATGAAATTGAAGTGTAAGGTGAAGGCATACTTGAGGTACTTACTTTTTTAGGGATCATCAGGTCCTTTGATTGAGAAGGTAGAGTGGTTCCCCACTTAGCAATTGAAATTTCTGGTTGAGGTCACTCCTTTGATTTTTCCTTATCAGCTTGTTAGGCTGACTAGTTCTGGGACTAGGTGACTATAGCGTATGACTCATCAAATGCTTCACCTTTACTTCTAGGTTCATCCTAGTAGTTCAAGAAATAAATGTTAGAGTCACCAGTTAATTCTTATTCTCCCTCTAATAAGAGATTAGCGTCAGCATCAGAGTTTAACTCAAGTTAGAAAGAGAAATTATATTCTATTTTGAGATATCCAACTACTGAGTTGGTTGGTGCTACTTCAATGGCAAGCTTCCCTTGTGGGGGAGGAAGATGATTTGGCTACTCTTGATTCTTGGTAGCATTGCCTTAGTATTACTAATTCAAAAAAGTCCTCCTTGGTATATCTCGGTATGAAGGATGAGTAGACATTCCTTGTGTCATTTTCTTTCTAAGAGCTAGCAACTCATTTTCCAACTTTTGTGCCATAAGATTAGTGGTACCTGTAGATGGATATTTACAGGATGAAGAATATTTATCTCTGTTATGATCTCTTCTTATCTTTCCTGCCAAGATGAGATAATCTTCCACCTCAGTAGCCAAATCTTGAGCTGCAGCAAGGTCGATGTGGCTAGCACATCTCAGCAAAAAACTCACTTTAGGTAGCTGAGAGTTGATGATGAAGCATTTCAGATTCTCAATTATTGGCTGAAAAATTTTAGGAATCCTATTCCTTAGCTTGTCAAACTTAGCAATAAAGTCCTTCATAGGTTCATGAGGCTCCTTTTTCATCTATGTGAGCTAGGCCAATAGGGCATGCACATCTTTTGTAGGCTTGAACCTAGCTTTGAATTTGGATTTGAGGTTGTTCCAGTCAGTCATAGTCTAGGCCTATAGATGATAGAACCAATATGCAACAGTGCCTTGCAATGTTTCCATAAACAACCTAAATGGTACGTCCTCATACTCCATGCCTATCACACCATAGGCTATGCTGAAGACTACAATATGTTTATTGGGATGAACTCTCCCATCACCAAAGAACTTGGGAAAATTCTTCAAACTATGAGGCAATTCATGTAAAGGTAGAGTTAAATTGAGTAGGCCAAAAGAGTTACCCCAGGGGCCTTAAACTGCCATTATTTGACTACTAAATGGAGGGATAACAAATGTATGAGGGGTATGTATTGACAAAGCTCTGATAACAATAGAAATGGATGCTTTTCCTGATAATGGAGATCTAACTTTTTTAAGAGGAAAACTCCTAGTTCGGTAAATGTGAGATGGAGAAGGAAACAGGTCAAAATCACTTTTTTATACCAACTTGAATACAGGGTCAACAATACCTTTAGATCTCTGGCTTCTTGTATACTGTGGATCTGCTAGAGTAAAACTAAAATGGATAAGGATAGGGACTGCTTCAATTTGAAGCTTGAGGCTTCAAACTACACAAGTTTATCCCCAGTGGAGTCACCAAAAATTCTTGGGTGAATATTTTGTCACCAACTAATTGATGGGAAAAATAGGTTGTTTCAACCATAGCATAGGGATATTTATTGGCCAAATGTGTAGGTTGACCACATCAAAAGGGGACAAATCTCTCCTCTCATCAAGGGGAGGTTTCCTATAACGATGAGGTACTAAAATATATTAATATACTATAAATAAGCTAAAAATAACACTCAGTGGTAAGACAACACCATCCATCTCTCTTTTTTTAGAGATGATGTTCATAGATAGAAGAATTCTAGTGAAAACACTAAAGGCACTTCTCTTCTTTCAAAATTGGTCTGTAGTAGACATCAGGAATTCTTTCTAGTAGTGATAAGTAGATGTAACAGGGTGCAATAACTAGTAGAATGAGGTGTAGCACAAAGTCTCCACCTCAACTACCAAAGAGTGAAATACAAGGGATAATGGGGGCACAAAGTCATCCCAAGATCCTTTACATAGAAACAAACTAAAAACACACACACCAAAGACAATTGTGGCAGCTCAAAGTATTTCCACAGTTGGCTTCAGGACACCTTCCAAGTTACTTCCACTAGTTCTATTTATTTAATTAAATGGACAAGAATGCATTTAGGAAACATACATAAGAACAATTTCCTCAACAACAAAAGCTATTCTAGCATAAAGTCTGAAAAGTCACTTGCTTTCTCATTCAAATAATGAAATATGATTAACAATATGAGCTCAAAGTCTCAATAATGCCTTTCAATTTAGATAGAGTTTTACTTCCAATAACAAAAAGATTTCCTTAGTAAAAAAAAAGATTACAATATATAGCACTCCAAGAAAGACTTGGGCACTTTATTTCATGGAATGGACCATGCTACATTCAATGCCTTGAATGCATTTTCATTTTTGTGAAGGGGCCATGCAGGAACAAGGCATCAGCCTTAACTGTGGCATGTCAATTCATCTCAAATGTCTCATCCAATGTATAGGCTGCCTGGTCCTCTTCTTGATATTTGCATAGTTGTCCACTTCACCTTTACTTGATGGAGAAAAATAGGTCACATCCTTAAATTCTTGCGCTCTCTGATGTCCACCTAGTGGACTGTTTCACCTACTAAAATAACTTCTACGTAGATATTTTTGGTCTTTCCCTCTTTTTCCCTCTTCTCTTAACACATTTTATCTCTTCCTTGTGATCTGAGCTCTTAGGCTATCTCTTCCCTTTTTACTGGTTCTTTCAGCTTCTTCTTCAACTGGTCACTAAGTTTATTTTAAGGTTTCATGCCACATTTGAAAATAAATGGGCATTTTGTTACCTTGAATTTGATGTATGTGGGGATGTCACTAGTAGCTGGTCCCTTGAACCACATTGAACCTTGAACCTTTAAACCTTTAGAGTGCATCGGTTCAATGGTTCAACAATTCAAGTGGTCCAATCAGCGCTTTGGTTCAATCGATTGAACCATCTCTTTGAACTTGTCTTTGGAATCTTTCACTTCCTTCCTTCACTTGAAGCTTCCTTATGAACTTTGAAATTCTTGAAATGGTTGAAATATTTGAACCATTTGAACCTACGAACCATTTTGGTTCAAAGTTTAACAGTTCAACAGTTCATTCTCTTTCTTTGAATCCTTTGAAGTTTTGAACTCTCTGGATTCTTTTCTTTTCTGTTGAACTCATTGAACCTTTGAACTTTGAACTCTTTTGGTTCAAGGTTCAATGGTTCAATTATTAATTCTTTGTTATTCGAATCCTTTATTCTTATAAGTCTTTTGAACTTTATTGAATTCATTGAACCTTTGAACTTTGAACTCTTTTGGTTCAAGGTTCAACGGTTTAATCTTTCTTCTTCGAAGTCTTCTTTCATTTAAGTCTTTTGATCTTGTTGAGCTTTTTGAACCTTTGAACTCATTGAACCATTTTGGTTCAAGGTTTCAACCTTCACTCTTTGAAGCTTTCTTTTCTTTAAGTCTGCTGAACTTATTGAACTTTAGAACTTACTGAAGTCTTTGAACTCGTTGAACTCGTTGAGCACTTAACTCTTTTTAAAACTTTGAACTCATTGAACCTTTAAACCTTGCTGAAGTGGGGTTCATTCCATTTGTTTAAATCCCACCGCTAAGTCTTTTGATTGATCCTCGGTGTTGAACTAGCCTTGAAAATGCCTAAGTGTTGGAACTTCTTTTTGAGAAAGCCTGCCTATTAAACCTCTGAGTTCTTTGGCTGAGAATGCTCAAATAATTGAAGAACTTGAATACTCAAAACATTTTTTGAGAGGAAAAGAGATAATTTTGGCCTATAGGACCAAAATAGTTGATATGTTGTCCCCAAAAAAAAGTGACATATTTTGGGAACAATAATAGCTTTAAAACAATTTTTGGTATGCACTATCTTAAATCACCAACATTTATAACAACATTTATAGGATTTACTTTATAAACTACATGGTGATGAAAAATATATGTTTGACCTAATATAATATCACATACCTATAATGTATTGATGTCATAAATTATTATATATATATATATATATATATATATATATATATATATATATATATATATATATATATATATATGTGTGTGTGTGTGTGTGTGTGTGTGTGTGTGTGTGTGTGTGTGTGTGTGTGTGTGTGTGTGTGTGTGTGTGTGTGTGTGTGTGTGTGTGTGTGTGTGTGTGTGTGTGTGTGTGTGTGCGTGCGTGTGTGTGTATAATTGATGTTGTACACCAGTTAACACTATTGAGTGATGCATTTCTTAGATCCTGCACTAAACCATCCAATGGATTATGGTTGTGTGTGAGGAATCAATGGAAAGTTCAATGTGTGAACTAATTTAGGATAAATCAAGTTTTTGTAACCTCTTTTATAAATAGTGAAGTGTATTAGTTGGACACTAATCCAAATTTAATAATGGATTAATCTTTCTCCCTCTTCTAATTTTGTAGGGGTAATATAAATATTTATAGTACCTACCATGGCACTAGGCTCATATTCCATTATCTTTTATCCTTTGTCTAATTTTTTGGTGATGTTACATGTTACCTCAAGTTATAAAAGTAGAGTATTCCTAGCACCATGTTCTTCATTAGAATGACTTTTGGAGTTTTTAACCAAACACCACTATATAGTCTTAGACTAATTAGTTTTATCATCTAATAATTATTACTTATTCTTTGGTAGTTGTTGAGATTTATTCTCTAATTTGTAATTCTGATTAGAATATTTAGACTACTACTTGGTCTGATACTTAAAATCTTGTGTTATTCTTTTCTTTAGCCTTTGATTTGAACTTACAAGCATATCTATAGGTTTACCCTAATATGTATAGGAGAATCAAGTTAGGAAGTGGTGACTAAAGAACCTAAGTTGGATAGGACCAATTCCCCACCCATAGAAAAAGATCATGCTTTTGAGTTAGATGATATACTTGTATGCAATTGGGATATAGAAAACATAGAGTTAGAAACTTATATTTTGAGAGAGACATTAGTAGAACAAGTTTTATATAGTACTTTATTGGCTATTTATTTACCTTTACAAATTAATTATATGGCCCAACTTAAAATGCCTAGTGGACCAAGCATAACTAATGGTAAAAGTATCAACCCACCTATAGTTACTCAACCTATCTCAATGACCAAAATTTTATGTACTTTTATTGTTATGAGAGGTGTGGGAGGTGGAATCGATGATGGTTCAGCCAAAGGACTTGGAGGAGGTGTAGGAGGTAGTGGGGGAATCACCCCTGAGGTAAAAAAGGGATTATATGTGCTTATTAGTAGAGACAATTTTAATCACCTCAATCTCCCACCATGTACTATGAGATGGCACTTCACTATATATATTATTGAGGTGTGGATAATTCCATAGAATATGTTCACAAGTGTGAACTTATCTAGAGAGTGTATGGAATAACCCATTGTGAATGAAAATCCACCATGTTTATACCCACCCTTATAGACTGTACATATAATTGTTGCCAAAAGTATGATCCTTAATAATTTGTAATAGATTATGATCATCTCAAGGTATCGTTACTCCAAGAATTTTTTATCCCTAAATATGAAAAACAAAGTATAGTTTCCCTAAAGGAGATCAAGTATGAAATCACTAAGAGCGTGCATGAGTATTATTCACATATAAAGACACTTCTCTATAAAATCTCATTTGAGATAAATGTTGCTCAACATTCCCAATGATTCATGGGAGTTTTGTTACTCTACTTTAAATGTACCTTATCTCATAAAATGTTTTTTAACCTACGAGAGGCTTTGGAAGTTGTCCTTCATGCCAAAGATATTGGAATTATTAACATAGGGATCGGTCCCTTCATGGAGGTTTAGATTTCTACAATGGAATATCAACTAATAAAACATACTACACATAATTATCATGACACCTATAGTGGTTTATAGTGTGTCATATATGATTATGAAGACCAAAACCAAAATAATTATCCTCGTAAGAACATTCAAACCATGTTGAAGAAATCTTGTGAGATATACTAAGAAGATCACAACATCAAATATTTTCCTTTGATAAAACATGCCACTCAATGAAATTTATCAACCTATTATAAGATATGTAATGCATAAACTCATGATACCAATGATTAAATCTCATTAGTGAAATTCATGAGGTGTAAGCATGTGGTATGTGTTAGACATATGTTACAAATAAACAAGAAAATAGAGGTGGTTATCATGGTCAAGGTTGAGTTTGATGATATAGAGATGAATTCTATCCACCATGATATTTTTATAATTATATTTATTATAATCTCTATCAATGATATTTTCTGGTATATCCTACATGTGCCTTTTGTAAAAACAAGAAACATCTAGAGGATTTCCCTTATTTATACATTACTATGACGAAGGAAAGAAATGAGAAGGGTGATTTCATGATACATATTTAAAAATAATAATGGGTACCACATCCTATAACTTTCATGATACATATTTAAAAATCCTAAAGTTAATATTACAACATCGAAAGGTGGTGAATCCTAGTCTATGTCCAATCCACCTATTAAGAAAGTGCAGTATGAGGAGCCATATGCTACTTGTTATCCTAATGGTCAACAATAAAAGGAGGTGCTCCATGAAACTATGAACTTGGTAAGATAATTATATGTATATATTTAATTCCTTAAGTATCATGATGTTGTTACATGTTTGACATGCAAAAATCCACAAACCTTGATGACATGGCATAGGATGAATCTTAATAGCTATGTAAATGACTACTCAATGAGGAAACTATACCTTTATTATGTAATTGACTACATCATAATACACCTAAACCTACTAAAGATCACTAGTTAAACCATGCATGATTTCAAGACACTACCATCTAGTCTATCCTAGAAGGGGACAAGGAGACATTGGTTAACCCCACCATAGATGGATGGGTTATCTAGGATATCTTAATTGACACCAATGTTGAAGTCAATGTTTTCACAAAATATTATTGGTAGAATATGGATAGCCCAAATTTTAAACCTTCATTCCATATGTTATTTATGGCTAATAAGACTCACTCTTTTCCCATTGGTATACCTCAATATTCCACTATGGATATCCTCAATGTCACTTTCAAGGCTAATTTTGAAGTCATAATGTCCGAGGTTGATGAATTCCAAATTTTTTTAGGTAGATTATGTTGTTATGATAATAATGTTGATTTAATATTTTAAAACTGGTATATCATCTTTGAAAATTATGATCAACACATGGTCATTCCATTGGACCAAGCTCATGGGCCTCCTTATGTTGAACTAGTCAATACTAATGAGGACATCAACCACATTTATAATTTCACAAATCAAGGTAATAAATGCCATGACCCCACCGCATATGACATATTATGATGGGAAAATGCTTAATATATATCTAACACCACTAGTAATGCTTGTGACTACTAGGATCAAGGTGACTATGATCTTACTGGGAGAATATGTTGTGTTCAAGATAGACATGATGATACTCACTGGAATTATAATAAATACCATAAATTTATTCATCTCCTTCATAGAAAAATTATGTTTTTTATACTCAAAAGACTAGATGAAGCTTTGAGGTTCCATGGTTAAATGAATTTCCATGAATTTTTACAATATTTGGAAGCCTATTTATGACTCTAACATCGATTGATTATGATCAATTATTCATATTTTTATGGCACAACTGCTCGATGGTGGTGAAGTCATCAGGAGAATTTGATTACTTTGAATCAATTTCATTCTAATTTACACCATCACTTTCACCATGATAACCATATAAATGGAACTATAAATTATAGTGGCATTCAAGCTCCATGACCTCACCTTAAAGCTTGAAAAAAAATACGGACAACTGATGAAACCTTCTTGCCTAAGTACCTCTAGGTTCATGCATTCTATGACACTCTAATAACTTGGGACAAATCATGTTATTTACATAAAGAGTGAAATATACACATGAGTTTTTGGCATCTACTTAAGAGTAACATGATTTTAGAATTGGCATATTCATCCCTATAGATGGATTTATTCTTTACACTACAATCCATGCATCAAGTTATCATAGGTGACCCAAACCCTATTAAATATCATATTCAAAGCATATATGGATGTGAGAGGAAGGCTTGACTATTTTTCATGAACCTAATGAGAATGAATACTCTCTACTACCTAAACCTATGTTAGACCATGCACTAAGAAAATAAATCTTTGAAGGTAAGTAGAAAGTCATGTATCAGGTTGATGAAGGTGTTGAATCCAATCTACCTAACCCATCAACTAATCATTTGGATGGACACATGGAGTATGGATCTCATAATGTTTACAACATAATTTAGGATTAATAACACCCATACTTAGAGCTACTATAGAAAATTCAACATAATATTAGAATGAAGGAAGCTCCCAAGATGTTTTAGTGGGGGATTACTAGTCTAATATCAAGATCACTAAGGTATTTGAGCTATTGAAAGAGTAACAAGATGTCTTCCCACAGAACTATATTTGAGATGAAGGGTGTGCATTCATATTCTGTCAAAATTCACATAAATTTTGTAGAAGGTGCTTGATCAGTCAAAAAGAGGCCTTATTAGATTAATCCCAATTTGTGTGTTTAAGTCAAATAAGAGATCGATAGTATGTTACACAAAAGAGTCATTACTCTTATCAATGAGTCTGAATGGGAAAGTCCTATGGTTATAAGTATCAATAAGAATAGATGAATATGTATTTTTTTAGAATATATAGTACTTAACATTTCTTACATTACCAACCCCTTAATGATACCTTTCACTTAGGAGATACTCTATAGAGTTGTTGGATGTGAAATCTATACATTTACAGATGGATTCTCTAGATACCATCAAGTCCATATCATAGAAGAAGATAAGCCAAATATGACATTTATAACTGATTGGGGATATTTTAATTATAATGTAATCCCATTTGGGTTGAATAATGATCTTGATGTGTTCTCCTAAATTGCAATTGAAACTTTCAAGGACTTTCTCCATAAGTTGCTTTAGGTCTACCTTGATTGATTAGACTATTTATGACTTAGTGTGGGATCATTATTCCAACATTTAGCTAATTATTGAGCACCATTATAACCTTTAGGTTTTTATAAATTTGAATAACTATCTATTTGCTACCCCATTTGGCATTCTCTTTGGTCAGGTCATATGTCATGATGGACCTTTAGTGGACCTAGCCAAGATCATTGTTATCCTTCAAATTCCAACACTGACTACCCAATGAGAGGTTTGTGCCTTCATAGGGCATATTTGATATTATAGAAGGTTTATTCATGGATATGATAAGATTTTTCACCTTTATAGGAGTTACTAAAATAAAATAGTTAGTTTATTTGGACCAGTGCTCACTAGCAATCCTTTGCTTCACTAAAGGATAAGCTTATTACCACACTTAAGATAAGGTAAAGCCTTTTCATATCCATGTTTATTCTTATAGCATGGTGGTTGGTGTTATCCTTACTTAACCTGGTGAGGGTAACTTGGATCACACTATATATTATGAAAGTCAAAGGCTTACCCTAGCTGAATAAAACTACAAAAATATAGATTATGAAACATTGTCTATGGTCTATGCTATCTAAGAGTTATATCTATACCTAATAGTAAATCCATTTTCATCTTCATGGATCATGAGGCATTAAATTAATTAGTAAACAAATTGGTATTGCATGGGTTCATTTGTTAGTGGATTGTTCTATTTTAAGAATTTTAATTTTTAGTAATAGTCAATCTTGGTAAAGCCAATTATAGTCCACACAATCTTTCAAGCGTTAAATCTAGGGAAATGGTACATGTCATAAAAGATGATTTTCTTGACATGAAGTTATTCCACATCTCACATGTACCCAAGGAGTTACAAGCTATTGGCACCTTTTTGAATACTAGCTTAGCACCAAATCACATCATTACTCTAAAAAAAAGTGGTTAATTATTTGATTGACTTCATTCTATCTTATATGTGGAGAAACATATAATCTTGGTTGGTATGAAGTCCTCTAATACTACATCATATATCATGAGCACACTAAGATACTTTTATAATTTCATGAAGGTGTCTCTAGAGGGCACGATGTCAGTGAAGTTATAGAATAGAAGGTCCTTTTTACTAGCTTATGATGATCTAAGTTATGTAAGGATGATAAGACTTATGCACTCCAGTGTGAAATTTAGCAATGTGTGTGGAAGCTAAATAAGAGGGATATGATTCCCCTTCATCCTATATTTTCTTAGGAACCTTTTTAAAAATGGGTCATTGAATTTTTTGGCCCCATCAACCCATTAGGGAGGCTTACTAATGTGTGTTATGTTATCACTTCTACTAATTATATAAATCATTGGGATGAAGCTATGCCAACATGATATTATACTGATGCCATTGCTATAAGATTCATCTGGTAAAATATTATTACCAAGTTTAGTTGTATATTGAGTTTCACTAGTGATCAAGGTACCCACTTCATTAATGACACTATCCTATCCTATTGGCAGAGTTCATGATCACCCACCACAATAAAATTTCATATCATCCCTAAGCCAATGGTATAATTGAGTAATTCAATAAGATATTAGGTACTACATTGACCAAGATATGTAATATTGGATACAATTCTTGGGATAATCATGTGTTTGTAGTATTATGGGATTATCAAACCACTTATAAGCACTTAAATAAAAACACACCATTTAATCTTGTGTTTAGTACCAAAGAAACTCTTCTAATGAAATTTCTTATTCCTTATCTTTATATTGCATAAATTGGTCTAATATATGATGAAACATCCTTTAAAGTGATCCTTGATACTTTGTTGTAGCTATATGAGACTTAATTTCTCACACACTAGAGTCTAAAAGTGGAGAAATACAAACAAAAAGTATGGTATGATTATCATCTGAAGAACAAGACTTTTTCTCCTAGCATTAAAATCTTAGTATATGGATCTAAGTTTATATTCCACTCCAAAAAACTTTATGTATACTTGTATGCCCCCTTCATCATTCATATCATTTATCCCATCGATGCATGTAGGTTAAAGTAACTAGATGGCCAATTCCTTCTTGATCATTTCAATGGTAGTTAGTTGAGACCATAATTTTCTCAAAAAGTATTTCCTTTTTTTAATAATAAGGCTTATTTGATTAGCTTATCCTAGGATTTACTTTGTTTTCAATAAAGTGTATCACTAGTTATGCACCCTTGAATAGTTTTAGAGTTTTAAAATTTTAGTTTTACACTTGTTTATATTATCATGGAGGACCATGAACAAATTTTAGTTTTGGATAGGGGTGTTACATTTATGGATTGTTAGGATATGGTCAATTATAATGCAAGCAAGAGCAAAGGCACATAAGTAGATATGTATAAGGATAAAATGGTACATAGGATGTGGCACATAACCATAAGCTAGATTAGGTAAATAAAGTTTCCCACCTTTAAAATTGTTAATATTCAAATTATTTATATTTTTCATGCACATCAAGAAAATCACAAGAATGGACATGAAATTAATATAAGGAGATTAATGGTAATGGAAAGTGTGCCAAAATTTCACTATGGTAATACTATTTTTCACATTTATTACATTAAGTGATGGTAAATGTAAGGGGGTAGTAAATGTAAATTACCCCCTTGAGCCTATAAAAGGTTAAGGAGGGGTCATTTCACTTTTTACTATTTTTATGAATGTGAACTCATAGAGATGAAGGAGTCTATTCTAATTATTGCATAATGATTTACAAGCTTTTAGATTAGTGCAAAGTGATGTATTTAGGTTATTTTTAGGTCTTATAGAGTGTAATAGCTAAGGGGAATAGATCGAGTTAGGATAATTGTAAAGACACGTGGAATTTTTAGAGTTGTAGGTTATAGAGGTTGATATCTACCATTCTAGGGTCTTGGGAGAAGAAATTAGATAGTAAATCTGCATAGGATATTTGTCTATATTCATGTGTTATGTACTCAATTTTTTGCATATATGTCTATTTTGTTCTATCTTTATAACTTTTAATAGGTTAGAACATGAACATGCATAGACTATATATATATATAAAATTGGTTATTCCCATTTCCTACTTAACACACAATAATTCATCTTTGTTATGCTTTTGTTTTCCAACCTTGTGTATGAATACTATGCATTATCCTATGTATTAAAGTTTAAATTAGCTATCCTTGTCCTTAGAATGTTTGATGCTTTAAGAAGCTCTACTAAAAATGGTGTGGTGATTATGGAGACACTCCTTCTATAGGAAATTATTCTAAGATGGTTATCAGGGTAGAGATATATTGAGACATGGTTAGACCAAAAAGTATGTAATTTAATAGGAAAATATTCCAAATGGACTATTATTACCATACAAAAAATCATTCAAGAGCTTATTTATGTAGATATTTATGAAATATTTTGGTGTGAGTTATCTGTACTACTAGATAACTAGTTAGTATGGTTAGAATACTATTGCTTTAACCCAAGAATGAAAGAAACCATCATCTAGACTAAAGAAAAGGTATACTGATTGTAAAAATTAGAAACTGACTAGACAAGAGTAATAGATTATTTGGTTACTACCACTATAGATGGATACATAATTGAGTTTGCATTACAAGGATATATGTCTTTTCAAGTTATAAAAGAATTGTCTGTTTGAGGAATAAGAGGGAAATTGTTGTAGTAACTACCTCTCCTTTTGAAGATGTTGGTTATGGACAAGGCCATGGTGCATACTCCAGCCAGTATAGAGTAGTCACTTCAAGCATATGGGGGTGTGTGTGACATGATAATTAATTATGATTACATAAGTAGATAAGGCTTAAACCTAAAACTAGAATGGAGACATGAGGGAAGAAGAGTCAAAAAAAAGTATGGATTTAGAATGTGAGTTATAATAACAAAACATATGTAATACGTAAAAGAATACCCAGGTAGATATGAGTATAGGTAAGAGTAGTAGTAAAATAGGTGATAAATGATCAAGAAGATGTGATAAGTGAGATGAAAGAGATGAAAAATTAAGGATGAATAATTTAGATGATGAATGTCGATAGGCAAAAAGAAGTGATGAAGAATGAGATGAAGAAGAGATGTTCAAGGAAGAAGGTGAGAATACTATAGAAGTAGAGAAGTTAAATGATAGATGTAGTGTATAGCTACAAGAATGGGTATTATTATAAGGACATGAAGAATTTATCAAAGAAGTAGAACATAGTCATAAATTAATCATAGGTTTAAGCATATAACAAGAAGAATTCATAATAAAGAATCATTCACCAAAATAACATACATCCTCACAACCAAATTTCTTATATTATAATAGAATTTTTCATGTAGGTAGATAGGAATATAATAGTTGGGAAGTTCTATTCAAAACAAGTACATTGTAGGGGTACCAAAATTCAAATAACATCATTTAAAAAGGCTTTAAAGGCCATAGGGCTTGTTGAAACCAAGCAAATAAAAGAAGGAAATATAGAAAAACAAAGTGTGCATGTTGAATCTCTTAGTGTGCAGATAAATCTTAGTAGTATGCAGGAAGGATCACCCAAAATGTAGCTTCCTATTGTAATAACTACGCACTAGTTTCCCTTGACACTAATTTACACAATGGTTCATATAGCAGGATTTATAAACTTAGCAATGTATGATGGGTATACAGACCTATAAAATGAGATGGAAAGTTAAGGTTATTACTGATGAAGCCATCCAAAAGTGTGAGTTATTAGGGGTACTAACTAGAATATCACTTGATTTCATATACTATAGAGATATTCAGTGAGAAACTCTACAATAGGTTAAGGAATGACTCATTCTAGAGTTTAAGATAAATAAATGTACTAGTTAGACTATTCAAGACTTGAAGGAGATAAGATAGAAGTAGGGAGAATCAATGTACAACTATGAGTATAGATTCTTTAATGTTATGAATAAGGTGAAATTTGCCTTAATAAACAAAGATAACATTATGTGGTTTATCAAAATACTATTCTCCATAATTATCTTTTCCACATGCAAATTCAATATGTAACTAAAGTAGATGCTAGAGTTACTACCCTATGATTAGAGAAGATTAAAAACTATGAGGAAGATCATATCATAAATTATAAAATTTAAAACACATTAAAAGTTTTTATGAAGAGAATGGATCAATACCATAATGTAAATAAACCTAATTTGAATCTATGGTGCATGGAGTGTGGAAAAGAAGGACATCACAAGAATTATTGTCCTAAGATTAAGATAGAGTTTTGTGAAATATGTTGAGTAGTAGTGGATGCAACAATGCAATGCCATTTATTACAATAATATGTTAAGAACCCAAAAATTTTGTATTTCAATTTATATAAGTTTTACAATCATAATGAAAATAAATTTAGGCCTTTACAAGAGCTCAAGGAAGATATCAACAAAAATGTATTCATCATCACTATGCATCAAGCATCCTCAGTGAAGGAAATGATTCCAATCTTAGAGGTAAATAAAGGTTGTGTGACCCAAGAAGGTCCATAATGGATTCCTAGTTTACCATAATACCAGCCTCAAGCTCTAGTTGATTGGACCCCTCCTTCATTGAGTTAGACACCACCATCACCATAATACCAATATGCAACACCTTAGAACTCAACCATGATATAATAGTAGCAAATGAGTTGGACCCCACCAGTTACATAATGACAATTCATAATTAGAGATAATACCTAATAACATCAACATTTAAACACATCATAGTAATAAGGAGGGTATAGAGGAGGGTATCATTCTAATAGAGGAGGATCTAGGGGTAGATACAGAAGAGGTTACCAACGTGATAGAGGAAATAACTATCAATGATTCCTTTATAATGCTACTTGTATGGATAGTACAATCATGTACAATGAAATTGACCTTTGAATCCTCAAAGATGGTCTTACTATGTATATTGTAGAATATATAAACAACATGAGATATAAGATTGTCCTATCTTGGAAAAATAAAGGATAAGGCTGTCAAGAATGTGAATATGGTGAGTCTACATCCTAAGGAGGATACATTCCTTAATGATGTCACATCACATCAAAACATAAAAAGAGGTTTTCCTTCTCTTGAAATGCCTCGGGAGTAAGGAATTCAAAAAGAAAAATAGGACAAATACCTAGACCCAACTATAGAAAAGGGGCTTATGTATGAAGCTATATAGATGTTGAAAAACATACAACATCAATACAATACTAGAGGAGATGTTTCAGCAATAGATGCCCAAATGTATGGCCAAATCATGGACATTATGTGTTAGGATGGAGTTATCACTACACTGATAGAACTTCTAAAACTTTTAAGCATACTACATAATAAATACATCTCTCAGAATATCACAAAATTGATACATAATCTATTGGAGTGTACACATTAAGGAAAACAAAATACAAAAAAGTTTGTTTGGTATGTCAAAACAAAAAAGACCTAAGATGTAGATTCACAAATCAACATTGATGTTGTAGGCTATGAAATTCCAAATGTTATCTTTGATTTTGGTAGTGCATTTAACATGATTCCTAGGCATATATTGAAGGCTATTGGATTATCAGTTCTAAGATATAGCCTAGTCATGTTGAGCTTAGCTAACTATGGATTATTTGAGCCTATTTGTAGATTAGAATTTTTTGAGATCAAAGTTTTAGAATTGACCCTATGAGGTGACTTTGAAGTCATTAATATGAAGATAGTAACCATACATTACCTTACACTAATTGGCAAGAAATGGACATATGATGGTCAAATGACTATCAAAACTATGCAAAAATAATTAGAGGTGCACTAGGGAGATAAAATTTTTGTCATTCCTTTGAATAGGGTGCATTAACCTTACATCATTCTAGGTAAAATATATTCTCCATATGTTATCCATGAAACCATCTAAATGAATGTGAACTTCGAATAAAATCCTAAACCTCTATGTGTGTCCTAGTGTAAATTATTGTATGAGCATACTAAACCCCAATTATAATCATTACTCACTCAACAACTAAAGACATTTATATAATAGAGGCCTAAAGTAGTAGTTACTCAATTGTTGGAAACCTAGTTTGTCATAGAAGATTATGTGTCTATGTCTACAAAATCCCTTATTCATTCAAAATTTGACTTCCTCTATCAAGTAGATGATCATATATAGGATTATATATAACTAGCTATACAATGCACTTTGCCTTGGGAAATAGCTTTATCTATCATTAGGTACTTAGACATGCACCTACTCAACTAGGCCTAGAGTGATCATGAACTCCAACCTATGAGAATAGTATTTGCACATGAAAGATAAGTTCTTGTGTATTATGAAATGGAGGATCTTAAACAATTAATTCTATGCCTATAAGCTCATGTACCTACCATCAGCTAGCAGGTCAGTGCTCTAAATTTTTAATGACATGGTAGGCAATTCATATAAATGATTAGCTCGAGTGGGATGATGCATGAGAGATCATGATTAGCAAGTTTCAATCACCATAGGTCATCAAAATAAATTGGCCTTTCTTCTAACAAGGTGATTGTCTTAAAATCCATATTCATAAATGTGTTTAATTATAGACTAAGGAATGTGTGGCATCAAAGTACTAGGTTCACATCTTCCACTATACACTTTCTCCATTACAATCAATATGGTATATACATCACGAACGTGGGAGGGAGAAAAAGCATTGGGTGCAGGTGAAAAGTGATTTCATATAGATAATTATTTTTGAAGATTAGAATTCTCTAGTTTACAATTCACTACTAAAAATCAAGCATTTCCTATACCATGGGTGTACATAATATTTAAGCACCAGGACAAAATCCACTGTTTAAAATAATGTAGCTTTTGATCTCAATTTAGTATTACAAAGATATAAATTTGCCAAGAAAGAAGAACAATCTCTTATGCATCCATACCACCAAATACAAGATAAATAAGAGGACATTAAATAATTAGATTTATGATGGTGATATCAATTTAATTGATTTATTGGAACTTGAATGGCCTACAAAACCACTAAAGGACCTTGACACATAACCTAGTAAAGAAGACAAGTTGTGTAACATACAAATTTTAGAACATGAAATAAAATGAATGATATAATAATCTATTGATGAATAAAAGAACAAAATTTACCAATAACCCATTAAAAACATGTTAAAAACATCAAAACTAAGGAGTTTCCAAACTTAGCACATATAGGTGATTATTGGATAGAAGTTGAAGTTTTTGAAGTTATAAAACTCCTATGAGATTATCAAGATGTCTTTCCCACTAAATTTTTATAGGTCTAAGGATTTTATCCATCTCTAAGAGAAATTCATATCGCACTCAAGGATTGTACACAACCCATAAAGAAATAGCCATACAAGTTAAATCCAAACATGAAATTGAAAGTGAAAGTTGAACTCAATATAATGTAGGAGGAAAGTATAATATATCCTATAAAAAAGGTAGATTGGGTTAGTTCTATAGTTGTGTACCCTAAGAAAATAAGGGAGATCATAGTATGTGGATATTATTGAATTTTGAATGAATTTTTGAAATCTGTCACAAGACATGAAGTCTACTTTTTCATGAATGGTTTTAGTGGCTATCATAAAATAGCCATCTCAGAAGAAGAAATATCCAAAAAAAAATCCATGGAATGGGGATCCTTTGTATGTAAGTGCCTTTTGGACTTAATAATGCACCTATGGTTTTCTCTCATGTAATGGTGACTATGTTCAAGGACTTCATTCATGACTTCCTAGAAGTCTATCTTGATGATTAGGCAGTCTTTTCCTTGTTTAAATAATATTTTTCTAAGTTACACCTCATGATGATAGAATGTTATTGATCTCTACACATTAATTTTAATTAAAATAAATGTCTCTTATTTATACCTTTTGGTGTCTTTCTAGGTCATGCAGTGTGTAGTGAAGGCATTTTGGTAGACCAAGAAAAAATTATTATCATTTTGAGTATGCCTCCACTAGTTAGATCCACTAAAGTGAGATATTTTCTTGGTCATACTAGGTACTATCACAAGTTTATCAAAGGATATGCAATTATTTCATCTCCATTAGAATCCTTACTACATAAAATTATGAAGTTTATCTAGACTTTATAGTACCAATCATCTTTCATTAAGCTAAAGCAGAGATTGGTTACTATGCCCATCCTCATGTTTCCATATTAGAGATAGCCTTTCATGTGCATGTTGATTCTTTGGGTATCATAGTCAATGTTATGCTTCCACAACTAGGATATTTTGGACTTGACCATCCCATTCATTTGACAATCCAAAATCTATTTGATTTAAAAAATAACTATATCACAACTGAATAAGAAGCACTCGCTATAGTGTTTGCACTATAAATTTTTTGACACTATCTTCTTGTGACACCATTCAAAGTTTTCACCAATCATCAAGCTCTATGATACCTTTTCAATAAGCCAATGTTAGGAGAATGTATCTCTATGTGGTTGATGCTATTTTAGGAATTCTAATTTTGCATTAACTTCAAGCTAGGAAGAGAAAACATGGGTTTGAATCATCTCAATCACATTCCTAATGGTAAAGAACCAAAATAATTATAGGAAGACTCTCTTGATGCTCATCTCTTTTGCATTTCTATGATTCCTAAAATTTTTAAGGTAATAGCTAACTTCTTCAAATAAGGAGTATTCCCTATACACTACCAGGAAAGAGATAAAAATCAATTTTCCACTAGAGATTTGGCATACACCATCATCAATGGTCTTTTATATCATTTGGGGAAAGATGAAGTACTGTGTAGGGTTGTTTTAAAACATGAACAACCTCAAATCTTATAGGAGGCACACCAAGGAATCATAAGAGTACATTTTTTTGGAGATGATACTACCAAACAATTATTACATAGTGGGTTATGGTGGCCAAATCTCTTTTAGGATGCATACAGAGTAGCATAACACTATTATGTATGTCAATGCATGGTTAGACCACCATATAAAGATGAAATGCCTTTGCATACTTTATTAGCTGAGAAACATTTTGAATAATGGGGAAATGAATTTGTTGGACCCATTAATCCATAAAGCAAATGTAGTAAATCAAGGTATATTATCACTACAACTAACTACTCTACCAAATGGATTGAATTTATTGCAACACCTAGCTGTGGTATGAAGGACACAACAAAGTTTATATATGAGAACATTATTACAAGGTTTGGATTCCCCATCAAACTCATCAATTATTGATGGATGAAATTAATAAAAAACACCAATAAGATTCTTACTAAAGAATTCATGATTTCTCATCATAAAATCAATGTGTACCATCCATAAGACAATGGCCAAGCTAAATATTCTAACAAAGTGTTGGGCATAATGTTAACAAAGATATGCAATGTCAAGAGAGATGATTGGGAAAATTACATTCCTATAAATTTATGGGAATATCTCATCCACTATAATATATCCACATATTTTAATCCCTTTCACTTTGTCTATGGGTTTGAATTAGTTATGTCAATGGAATACTTAGTACTCAATATGTGCATTACAATGGTCATAAGACTAGGAGATAATGAGTCTCTCACTATCATACTTCTCAAATTGAATAGGATGGATGAGTATAGATGCAGAGCATATTGGATGAAGTAAGTTCATAATTATAGTAAAAAAATATGGCACAATAAGAATCTATGTCATAAGGACTTTCATAAAGATCAATCAGTCTTAATATATGATAATCATTTTAGAGTATTTTTGGTCAAATTACAAATTTGATGGAAAGGGCCTTATGTTATAAATCAACTATCATAGTAAGGAATCATGGTTTTAAGAGATCTTTAGGTAATAATTTTACCAATATGGGTGAATATTTTTAGGCTTAAGCCCTACTGCTAATAGTCTAATTTATCTCATTCTGCTAAGTGAGTGAGTGTTGAGTATCACCAAGTAGATTAGGATTTCCATTTTATACATATTTTTTATGTGTTTATTTTCTATCTTTATGTGTTTGTAAATGATCTCTTCACTACCATTTGATAACCAATATAACATGAAACTATTACACCAATAGTCCACATAAAAATCCATGTGCACCATTATGGATTTCAAGGAGAATGAACAAAAGTAATTAAGTTTGGGAAAGGTATGAATAAGTCACATTAAAGAGATCTCCACTGTATAATGACCATGCACCAGAAATACATTCTAGATCCAAGGTTTAATTGACTTAATCTTCAAAATAATAGTGGCTCATCAACATCATATGCTCATACCCCTGTATAGACATCAAAGAGAATAATGGTGTATCTCCACACATGTGCCAATCCCTAACTATCTTAATTGCTAAATCAAATAAGATTTATCACATCAACTATTGCATTCATGTTGAATGGATAAGTAAGTGAAACATTTATGTGGAATCTAATAGGAATGAAATATATAAAGACCAAGTTTGAAAACCAAGTCATCATTTAATTCTTGTACTTATTTTCATGACGTGTAAATTCAAAAATTTGTGCTAGTATTATTGCACAAAGAACCACTAGAGTTTCAAGTTCATCACTCACTAATCATGGATATATCATGGCTCATCAATATACTCACCAATACACAAAAATAAGTAATGGGCATTGATATTGATCTTACATAGATAAATTTCAATGATCTAGGGCCACTTAACTTCCTTCAAGTAGTAGAGTAGAAGTTATTTCACCCAGACCGCATCGATGATCACCACTCACTCTTGTAGCCCCACACTACTTCCATAACATATATATTGAACATCTACTTTTAATGAAAACCTTTGGCAACCTAGGGGAGATTATACAAGTCTTAGTTGATACAATGATAGAAATATCTACCTTGGCCTAGATGTCACCATTGTCATCAATATAGAATCCATGGCTAGAGCTTTAGGCATGCTTGTGTGAGGAGACTCTCTATCTTCATATAAAATGATAACACCACCTATTCTCTAGGATGCATGTGACTTATATGTTTGAGGATCAAGAGGGATATCAATTGAGGAAATCCATGATGAGATAGTGTCCATCCTCATGGAATGTATCACAAGAATGTTCTAGGAAATGACCAATTCTAGGAAATAAATCTGAGGAGTCATCAAAATTACCTATTTTATGATCCATTTGAATGAATAATTTAATTATCTAGAGTAATTTATTTAGGAGTTGCTCACCAACATTGATAAGTGTCACATATTTCTTAAATAGACATTTCAATACTAGTTCCTTATCTTCTTGCTCTGCTTCACACAATGAAAGTCTCTAGAGGGAGAAGTGCACCTCAACATAGATTATTGACCAGCATAATAATTTTCTAATCACATTTGGACACCTAATATCTTATCCCTATCACATGAAGGCAAATTCAAAGCATAATGGGAGGAGTGTTTGGAAATGATCATAAAACATCCCTGGGTGCCACCAGATGTCATATAGTATTTGGGCCAATATGCATCTATCAATTTACTACCAAAGGGTGTATTCATACACATTCATAAGTTACTAGGTTTCCCTTTGTACTGCTTCCATTCTTTGTCACCATAGACATGGTGAAGGCAAAAGCTAATAAACATAAAACTTTCACATCTAAGCCTATAACTCCGCTATAGTCCATACCACCTTACACAACCACCCCTGTAACACAACAACTAGGAGAATCCACTAGTTCATAGCAATATAAGGGAAAGCACAAGCTTTCCATAAATCACCAATTTACATCTCCTCCTTTGAAGTGAAAGACATGAAGCATGACAACTTGGTTCGATGATCTAAATGTTCCCTATATTTCAAGTTTGTGTAACCTTTCATAAATGGGGACATATGAATAAGAATTATACCAAGTAATGATCACAAACATGGCTCATGACTTCTATGATAGATAGGAGGAAAAGGAAGTCTTCTTCTAGAAAGATATGCACATGGTCTAAGTGCATAACAAGGTTCCTATATAATTATGGGTGGACCTCCCACCTTGCTTATCATCTATTATCATTGATACTATACAAGAAGAAGTAAAATAGTTGCATTAGAGTATTGGCTTTTTCCAACCATAACCTGATCCTACTTTCATAGTTGAGGATGTATTTGAACCCTTTCCCAAAATCCCACTAGAATCCCTTGTGCATAAAAACTAAACAAGGTGAGATGGTAGGGTCTCTCTTACACTTTAAGATCACACATTTGGAAGATTATTTGAAGAAAAATAAGAATAACCTACCCTTTCCTCCACTTTACCACCACCCAAACGTAGCTAGGTCATGCTCGAGGGAAAGAAAGCATAGGTTTCTAGCTTAGAGGTTTGACCAAGTGATTCACCACTAGCACCACATGCCTAGGAAGTTGAATAGGTCACACCCAAGAAATCCATTATAGAATAAAAATATACCTTAAGGGAGGAATTATATTACATATAGTAATAGTGAGTCAAGAAGGAGGAAAAGAAGCAACAAAAAGAGCAAGCTCATCAACAACAATCTAGTCAAAAAGCTAAAGAATTTGAGGCTCTACAAAAGGCCAAAGATGTAGAGGATAACTGAAAAAAATACATGAACATGGATAAGAAGTCCCAAGAAGATAACAACACATAAAAACAAGAACATGAGGTGTAATCACATAAGGAAAAAAGAAGTTGAGCTCACTACCAAGGCTAAGGTAAAGGAAGAAGAATGACAAAATAAGATGTAGTGGCCCAAACAAAATAAGACATGGAAGATACCAAACATGAATAACAACAAGTAGATAAATCTACAAAGAAGAAAAAATAATAATTGGATGAATCCTTATGCCAATAATAGGCACATGCATAGGCATAGTCTATATAGGAACAAACCAAGGCTATGACCCTGGTAGAATAGAAGAAAGAAGTAGAAGAATGTGCATATAAGTTATAGGTTGATGAAGAAAAAACAAAGTAGTAAGCTACATAGTAAGAACTCAAAAATAAAGTGAAATAGGTACCAATATGGCCATAGGTAGAATTAGAGTATTCAACACAACAAAAATCACCATCTATAACTTAAATAGGTCCTCAACTCCCATAATTTCCATTAAGAGGAGTTTGGATTTGGGATGTCCCAACTATTGGTATTTAGTGCATCAATTTTTCCATCCCACTTGACATAATTCCATGAATGAACCCTTCATAAAATATGAGTACATTGGCCTCACTCCCTCTCAAGCAAAAAACTTCTTTGGACATCTCTAGGCACCCACTGAAGAAACAACTAGAGGTCACAATCACATTTTAGGAATCCATTACATAGAAGGCTACATCTTTAGATTTTGAGATGGATAAATCCAAGGTGGATAATTTAGAGTAACTTTTCACCTTCATGAAGCTATAAAGATCATCTAAGATACCTACCCAGAGTTGGTCACTTGAGTCATCAGGGACCTAGTTAAGTTTGTCGAACATAGACTCAAGACTTTAGTCTCTAAGTTGATCAAGGACTAGTGTAAAAATAAAAAAATATATGTAGTTGGCATATTATACCATGATGTGAAGACTGAGGTTGTCACACTCATCAACTTGATGGAAGAGTACTATGACATGCTAGACATTATTTCAATGCAAGCATAATAGGTCACATGAAACTTGTTATACTGAAAGAAACAACTCAATGACTCTTTAACTAGTTCTAACATATATTACACCATGGTTTTAACTACCAAGAAAACTATGAGTAGACACACCACTTCTATGGATGAGAATGACAAATCACTCTAGGGCTTGCACAATGCTTGAGGCAATGTGTGTGATAACATTTTAAATTGGTAGAGTCAACTTTTGTGTATTTACTTTGTAAGTCTCCAAACCCAATGTTACACTGATAAATTAGATCAATTAAGTAGTGAGATCTAGATAAGATTCAATAATACCAAGGTACCCATGAGCATCAATGATGACTTGGATCTCAAATAGATCATTGGCTATCATGCACCACTACACACACTGCTATGCATGGTCTATGAAGTCATGCTCAATTGGTATGGATATAAGATCATTTTTTTTCCGTTTCATATTGAGGTCACCAAAATCCTCAACACACCAATGTATAATCCACCATTGGATCTCTAGTAGGTCATCAATCAATGTGAGGTCACATAATCTAAGGCCAAGGATTCTTTTATCTAGTCATCATTTACATCTATGCCACCTCCATCAAGCTAATCATTAGCAAACTAGATAACACCTTACTTTAAGGTTGATAGATTTTCCTCTAAAACTCCTTCACACTTAGACTAATATTAGAATGATCTGAGGTGTGTAACACCTGAACTCAAACTATACCTCTAGTTTTGATGAGGCTATCTCCTTTGATGTATCACTTTGCTCACTTCCACTAAAACTTAATTTTTTATGGATGAAAAGGTTAGAAGGAAAAATGAATGAGAAATCAAATCTACTATTGGTGACACACCTATATTTTTGGTTCATCCACTCTATTTGAGCTCCTAAAACATTGATAAGACAATCAAATCATTGAATCTACAACCCCAAATGACTCCTATGCATCAGTACTTCATGTAAAGGTTTAATAAATTGATCAAAGCCTAAGGGAAATGATGGAATAGGCCTAATTTAAGGCACTAACCAGTCATTTATATCCACTAGTATCTTAACCAAATGACATCAAACACTAAAACATGACTTGTATAAGTTAGCTTACTAATAAATAGGTGATATCATGACTTGATAAGGGATAAATATCTACCACATATGCAAATCAAAATAAAATAACACTCTATACCAGAATATGGAATATAAAAATAATCATTTTATTTCTCTTAAAAGGTTACAAATCTCAATCTTGAAAGAGTCTAGTTATGCCCAAGAGAGGGATGGATCCTTAAAAATGGCTTCAAAAGCCTACATATATGGATAAATTTGGAAAAATATAGCTAATTTGGTATAGAGGAGACAAGTATTAGTCTATTTGGAGTTAACTCAAGATCAAAATTCTTTTACAATAATGAACAAAAGTCTTCAATTATCCTCTATGTTGAAAAATTTTCATGATCTTCACTTTAGCATTGAAATGAGGATGGTGGGGCCATATTTGGCTTGTAAATATTATTTTCATGAATTATAAACCAACCTTGGTATGTTAAATCCACTTTTAAGTGATTTGAAGTTGAATATAGGTCCTCCTTCACATTAAAATAATGAAGGATGTATGAATCTAGCCAACCAGTTGACTAAAGTGATTTGGACTTCAAGACTAGTTAACTCCCTCTGAACTAAAATTACATGATGTGGCACATGTGGATTGATTTTATCATGTTATATCCAATTAAATAATACATATTTTGCATTGAAACTTCTATGTCATCTCCTTTATTATTCCTTCAATGCCATCTTTATCTTTAATGTTTGATCAAATAGACCTATTAGGCCAATTAGAAGTAGTAGCCTTATTTTTGCCCTTTAACTCTATATAAACTTAAACAAAACTTTTAAAACCTAAAAAAAATATTATATTAGACCTTAATCAAATCCTCACACCATGATATAGGTAATTTTGATGAAGAAAGTATTACCACTCAGTCACCATGGTTGACTGGGTCTATTTTGCCCTATTTTGTTGTAGATTGGTTATTTTCAAGGAGTTGGTATGGGAAATTTTATGGATATATTTTACCAATTAAATATTTTTTGATGAAAAACAAGTATTTGGTTTCACCCTCCATGGATTGTATTTCATTAGACTACACTGTAGCTCTTATTTTATGTTTTTTTCCAATAAACATGATTTTTACCCTAATCCATACAATATCATAAAACAATTGAATATTTGGAATATTATCTAATTTTAATTTATTTTTGAAGAGATTTAAAGCTGATCAATGAGTTTTTGATGGAAAGAAAATCAACTTTTCTCAAAACTAGTCACTATGAGGGTTTGGGAGGGTTTGAGAGTTGAATCTTATTAATGATGATTCATGAAGCACAGAACTATAAACCCAAAATTATGTCCATTAATTTTTATTATACATACCCCCTCAACATCCCTAAAAATATTAGGTTCTCATGCAAAATATATGAAAAGATATCACATGAAAGAAATTTGCTTGTAGGGTTTTGCTTGCATTCTGGACTGCTTACGCTCTTAGAAATTGTTCATAAAGAATATTCCCTCATCCAACCTAAATTTTTCATGAATTAAAATTTAATACGGGTTCTCAAATATTTATAAGATCATTTTTCCAAACTCTTCGTGTGGTAAAAGATACAAGCATCTAATCACATGGCTTGGTTTAGAACTATAAAAATTGAATGTCCTCCTTCAACTAAAATTGAATTCTCCATTGATTATAATTGATTTAAATCATCATAATTTGGCTTGTAACATGTCATAAAAACACTCTAAATATGTCATCTTTATTTATAATCCAAAAAAATGCCTTTTGGCCTTTAGGCTTGCTAGTTTGATTTAGACTGTATGGGCATGGTTTGTATATGATTTAGAGTTTAGACACTCTATGAAATTATTATTAAGATTTAATATCATCATCCCATATTTTTTAAACATTAAAATTATCTTATAAACTTTTTTATCTCCTCAAAACCCACATGGACCTCCTCTTACTCCATTGTGACTATTTTTTGACTAGTGAGGAACTGTGTCAAAACAATGAAAAATTCCACTTGTTTAATGGCCTTTAAAATGATACGTAAGATTACTCAAGTGATGATGATTTTTTATACCAAATTTCAAATCTTGAAACCACCGATAGATGCCAAAAAGCTTAAAATTTCCTCTTATGCATTGACTAAGTGCATACTTGACTGTGTTTTGGTATTTTACCATGGTATTTATTCTATAATAAATCTTGATAAGCTTTAATTTGGTCATAAAAACATCCTTATAGTCATCTTACCCTTAATTCTTATCCCCAATCTTCCATGTATCCTTATGTCACCTTGTAGCTTCTTAAAAGACCTCCCATGATTGTATGTCAATAGCACTTGGAGCTTCATGTGATGAGAAATGGGAGTATTTGGTCTAATTCATACCTATTTATCTCCATCAATACTATCACTTTAATGGTAACCACCATTCATCTTTACTCTAGCATGTTTTGACCTTGTATCAAGGCATTTAGGCCTTAAACATCTAACCTTTCATGCATAGGCCTGTAGATGTAAGTTTTTGAGGTGTATGATTGCATTTTAGGTGTTGAAACCCTCATTTTCACTCTTGATAACTCCTTATGTCATTTTAAATGCTTCAAAATGAATCACTATGTTTCTAACCAACCTGACCTATAACATTATGTGATAGTACTAAATCTCTCAAAATCCCTTATGGTTGTAGGTGGATTCTTCATTAGGTGGATCTGAATATATATGGTCCTTTGAGAACTCTCTATATATTTACATTTATGTCTTATGATATCATGCCTCATTAAGTGTTTCTTGACCATGTCATATCCAACATTCTTTCAACCCTAATAGACTAGCCTTAGGAAATCCTATAGATGGATATAAGTGTTCGTTATATAGGTGTTGACATGAAAAGCTACAAGGCTCTCTTTAAAATCTCTCACTAGTCTACCACTTATGTCTATTTTCTTTTAGTAGACCATATCTTCATTTACACCATACCTTTTCATCATGAAAAAAACCTTCTTTTCTTATGCCTTACTTTAGGTCATCTTTATAGGCTTGTACAAAATATCATGATAGGATTGAGGCAATTTAGAGAGTTGGTAAACAAATGACATCATGCTAAAAAACCATTCACCTAATTCCTTTCTTTCATAGTCACAAAAACCTCCTTGAAATGTCTTAAACCATAAAACCTCCCTTTATCACTGTTCTTGATTGTAGGATGACTTTTTATTTGATGTAGGTCACTTTTGTGATGGTTGTAGGTTACTTATTGATATAAATTCCTATTATGAGGTATCATGATTGTCCTATGCTATGATGATTATCTTACAAGCATCAAAACCTTATTAAAGTAGTCAAAACCATTTATGCACATTCAAAGCAATGTTTGGAAGCTATAGGCTTTCTTTTTTGATGGTTATAAGTGCACTTCCTCTTATTAAGGCCTCCTTGAAACTTAAATGTGTCCTTTTCCTTTAGATATATTCATGAAATTGATAATCTCAATACTTGACTATCTCTTGATGATCAAATTAGCCTATTGAAACTTGAATGTGTCCTTACTCTAGGTGGTCCTCCTTGAAAAGGCATAGGCCCATAGGTGGTTGTGTTAAGACTTTTTTTCTCCCTCTTAATGTCTAGTGAAACTTGAATATGTCCTTGTTTTATCTCTCTATGGAGATTATCAAACCTCATATTTATACTGTCCTTGTTGGTTGTAAACTACCTTCAAAAACCTATAGGCTTATAGATTACCAATGAGCAAAGCTTGTTGTAGGGCGTCCTCATTCCATAAGGCCTATAAGTACACTAAGAGACCCCTAAAAATAATGTATTGCTGACAACTCTTGATGAATCATGATTGGAGTCAAAGATGGACTAGGAATCCTTTTCTTAATAGTCAACCTCCAATCACATATTGATAATCATGAGTAAGACTTAAAATATTATGTCTTGAGGGTTTTGAGACTATTTTTTTACCATTTATATGGATTAGATCTGAGTTAGGCTTTGAAAAAACTCAGTAGTCCTATAAATCCATTGAAATGTTCTTACTCCTTTATAAGTTATCCTTGAATTCAACCTTTGATCTCAAAATCTTGATTTTTACTTGTTGATTATCTTGATCTTAATCATTGTCATCATGGTTATAGGTCACTATCATTATGGTGTATTTTCTACTTTCTTAATACATAGTCCTCTTTTTCATGATAATGATGACCTCCATCCTCTAGTACCATATGACAAAGGATTATTTTATATTCATGGTCCTTCAAGGAGGTATCTCTCTTGATTGACTATTCATGTACCTTCATGACCATATACTTGAATGTGTAACCTACTATAGGTCTCATCTTGACTGTATATTAATGTTTCACCTGGCCTATATCTTCTTTTCCATGCTTGTGGTGATCCTTGGTCAACCATTATATTTTTATCACAAACAAACTATGTAATTGAGGTGAGTAGAAGGGTGAAATATGATGAAAGATGAGGAAAACACAATAATAGAAGTGGAAAAGAAGCCAAAACATAGTAAGAAGATAATATATGATAGTAATATGGGGGTGAGAGGGATGGAGGTAGAAATGAGCACTATAAGGGATTTTCAAGACAACTTGATGGATAATATGAAAACACAACCCTACCCTCAACCACCTATATCAGCTTGGAGACCATTGAAGGAGGATAAGGAGCCAAATTGAAACATAGGTTTCTACAAAAAACCTTAAAATATGCAAATTTCCTTAAAGTATGCTAAACTAGCCCTTTGACAAGCTTTGAGAGAATAAAGATGGGCTAAGACATGGATATTTGGAGAAATTATTGAGGAAACTTGCTTGTAAACATGAAGGAAATTTATGCCAAGGATAAAAACGAGAAAAATTGAAAATCCACGTTGTCTCCAAAACCATGCAATATCTCTTCAAGAGCATGCCAAACTAAAGATTACACTAGCTATCTTTGTTATCTTTTTTTGACCTTAAAATTTGTGATGAAATACTAAAGGAGGCCAGTAAATGAATATTAGGTTCCCAAGATTCTCTAAAAACTTGAATTTTCTTGAAATACTGCCTTGGTGAGGAGAACTTGAAGAAAACTAGTTACCTTCATAAATGTAAAATTGAAAAAATTAGCCTAACTTAAAATGAATGATTCATGAGGGAGGATAAGACAATTCCAAAACAACTTTCACTATGAATAATCCCTTTGAGTCCATTTTTCCCCCAAAATTTAGACCAATACCTGCACTCTACAATGTGTACCATTAGTAAACCTGTAAGCAGGTATCTTTGTGAAAACTTGCCAATTACTTGTAGATTCTTGTTTTAGGTTTTATATTACCTCAAATTTCAATATAATTATTTATGAATTTTTTCTATACCCTTCTCTTCTTGGTTTAGACCTCCATATGAAATTTTGTACAAGTTCATACTATCCTTGTGAATATGAATGAAATAATCTATTTTTTGGATTTTTATTGATAAGTTAAGATATGAACCACCAATTTCAAAGCATGGAGAATAAAATCACAACTCAATTTCATGAAAAAAAAATATTAGAATTTTTCCATGATTTTGGAGGCTAATTTTGGCATGTGGGAGCCCCAAATAGGCCTTTTTGGCTTAAAAGGCATCAAAACACCTTTTTAAAATATAAAACTTTAGAACTAAGTCCAAGTCATATATTTTGATATAATTAAAGGAATATTGATATTTTAATGACCATTTGATCCAAATTTTTACATTTTAAATACTAAAGCTAACTTTTTAGGCCCAAATACACCTGTTTGACCACTTTGTAGAGACTATTGATAGGACACTCGAAAGTTTTTAGATTAAAGGGGTTGGTATTGGTCTTGACAGGACAAAATACCAACATTTATGGTGACTCATATGGGTTTACCATATTTTTTTTCAAAATAAATCACCATATTTCACATGATATTAGAAAATTAAAACATAACAACTTTGACTTGATGACTCTCTAGATTGGAAAATAGACTTTATTAGACTTTGTAACACCTTTTATGACTATGACACAACAAGACTAAAGGAAAAAAATAATTAAAAATAAATAAATAAATTAATTAATTAAATAGGGAAAATAACAAAATGAAAGTAGATTACTGCTTATGTTATTCATTTATTGGAATAAAATAAACCTAGAACAACTAACTTGAAGTGACAAGCTTTCCTCTAGGGTCAAATGGAAATCTATTTTGTCCACCATATAACCTTAAATCATGTTTCACATATTTTTATGGATTCTTCTTGAAAATAGGACCACTTTTATGTTCATGTGTTTTGGATGATCACTTGGGCCTTCTACCTCCATTCTCAAGTGCATGGATTTAAGATATGGATCCAGGGCCCAATCATATTGTTCCCAAATCCATGTACTTTATAAGAACATATTTAATTATTATTAATTTATGAATTGATGATTATGATCATGTATAATATCTTTATGTATTTATTTTTTATATCTACAAGACCAATCTCTAAGAGATATGGATCTGATCTTGTGACTTATTGAGGTCATTTATGCTCATAAGTAGCTTCCAAAAGTAGACAAACACTTGAAGATGATGAGAGAGGTTGATAACCATGTTTGAGATGTTCAAACATGTCATCTCTTGAGAAAATAACTACTTCTTTGATGATAACACTTATCTCATCTTATAATGGACCACATTCAAGTAAAGAATAACCTAAATGAAATATGTCAAACAAGCTTAATTATTTTATCTCATGAAGCTAAAGTACAATTAGAGTTTCTTGAATATGACCATAAGGTTTCAAATAATTTTTTGGTATTTTAAATTAATCAATCAAAATTACTTCATCCTTAATATCAAGTTGATGACTTGGCATGCTCTCAAAATCAGCTTGTTCTTCATCTTCTTTTTTTTATTGGTAATTGTATCTTGTCACTTGTGTAAGATTTTGTTCTTCATGATAGATGGTAGCTATTATGTGATCAATTATATCATGGAAATAATATTCAAATTGTACAATTGGAGTGTCTTCCTATTGAATTTCATCATCTAATCTTAGTTAATCTTCTATCTCAACAATAACTTCATCTTTATATATGACTTATGAGATTGGATCAATCCCTTCCTTCACATTGAGTGTGTCAATGATGATGTCCTCTTCATTTTAATGTAATAATATTTCATCTTCATCAACCTCAATTTTAAATTCCTCTTTAACCTCAAATAAGAGAGAGTCCTTAAGAATTGGCATGGTAGAACCCTGAAAATAGTCAAAAAGATGAAAAAGGTCCAAATAAGTTACCATTGATGATTGATTATGCTCTTGGGGATGATCAACCTAAATAGCATTCACCTCCTCTCTCTAATGCACTATTTTTTAATGTATTTCCATGAAGGAAAGGATTTGTGATTTTGAGGAGAAAGGAGTGGAGGTTAAATGATCTCTGGCTTGCTCTTGACTTTAACATATTGAGTCATGCTTGAATGTTCTTCTTTCTCCATGGACTGTTGTACATGATTCTAAGTCATGAACTTAGGTGTAAGATATTCTTATTTTATACTTGATACAACAATGGGTGTGAATGAAAGAATTTTTTGTTGTGTTGCCTTTGCATCTACCATTGAATACTAGAGATGTTGATTTGTAAGCTCAATTTGTTTGGCTAGATTAGCCTCAAATTCATGATCTAAATCACTAGAGATCTCTCCCTAAAAAATTGAAGATGTAGGTTCTTGTATGATCTACTAATAAACATGGATATTAATCTCCTCAAAACATACTTCTTTATCCTTCTGAGGCCTTTCTTGGATAGACTTCTAGTAGGAAAGCTAGGTAAGGTCTAGTTTGACTCAGAAGGGCGATGATGAACATTTGTTTATTGATCATAAAGAGAAACTGACAGCTCGATGGGAAGATGATGATGATTATGATGACCTTGGGGTTTCTCATAAACCACCAGCCTCTCTTTAATGCTTACAATTAGACCACCTATGTCTAGAATTTTAGCACTAAACTTTGAGTGACCTTACCTTATAAAATATGCACATACCTCTTTATTATTCAGAAAATTATCTCTCATGTTATGAATTTTATGTTTGGATATATCCTATCCATAACTCTTTTGGGTATTTATGCTTACCATCTATTTCTCATACCCAAACAAGGTTTGTTTAAAGCTTGAAATGGATTATTTTGGGACTTGATTAGGCTAATCAAGAAGGTAAAAAGACTCATGAGGGTTGTTATAGGATTGGTATGAACTTTCATACTATTGATACAGATCTATATATTCATCATATGGCTGATACAGATCATGGTAGGGGTGATATGGTTCATGGGGATCATACTAGAACTACTGATAAGGAGAATGATGAAATTATTCTTTGTAGGCTACCATAGCCTATAAAATCATGAATATAACTAAAATTATGAATAAAATTATGCCTTTTACCTTGAGATAAAGGCACTGTGAGTACTATAAATTGGTTATGAATATGAATATGTCACAAAATTGTACTCTAATGACTGAATTTGTGTCCCACCAGGTGTACTAAAACTATTAGTAACCCAAATAACACCCTATTTGAAGGTTAATAAATTTTAATCTAAAACTCCTTCACATTTGGACTAACATTAGAATTATCTAAGGTGTGGGACACCAAAACTTAGACCAAACCTCTAATTTTGATTAGGCTAGCTCCTTTGATGTATCAATTTACTCACTACTACTAAAACCCACTATTTTTTGGGATAAAAAAGGTTATAAGGATAACTAAAAGGTAAATCTACTATAATTTTGGTGATACACCTATATTTCTAGTTCATCCACTCTATTTGAGCTCTTAAAACATTGATAAGACAAGCAAATGATTGAATCTACAACCCCAAATGACTCCTATGAATTAGTACTTCATGTAGAATTTTTATCAATTGATCAAAACCTAATATAAATGATGGAATTGGACTTATTAAAGTCACTAACCAATCATTTATATCCATTGTTAGCTGAGCTAAATGACATCAAACATTGAAACATGACCTAGATAAGTTAGCTTACTAGTAGCTAGGTGAGATCAAGACTTGACAAGGGAGAAAGATCTAAAATATATTAAAATCAAATCAATATCACACTTTATACTAGAATATGGAATCTAAAAACAATCATTTTATTTCTCTCAAAATGTTATATAGCTCAATGTTGATAGAGTCTACTCATGCCCAACAGAGCCCAACAAAAGGATAGATCTTGAAAAATGGCTTAAAAAGACAACATATATAGCCAAATTTTGAAAAATATATCCAATGTCACATAGAGGAGAGAAGGATTAGTATATTTTTTAGTTAAATCAAGATCAAAATCCATTTAAAATAATGAACAAAAGTCTTCAATTATCTTTTATGTTGAAAACTTTGCATCGTCTTCACTTTGGCATTGAAATGAGGATGGTTAGCCCATCTTTGGCTTGTCAATATTATTTTAAGGAATTATAAAAAAACCTTGGTACTTTAACTCTACTTTTAAGTGAGTTAAATCTGAAGATACCTCCTTATTTACATGAAAATCATGAAATATGTATGAAATTAGCCAACCAGTTGACTGAAGTGGTTTGGTCTTCAAGACTAGTTAACTCCTTTTGAACTCAACTTGCATGAAGTGGAAATTATGGATTGACTTAATAATTTTATATCCACTTAAAAAGTATATATTTTTAATTTAAAATATTATGTCATCTCCTTGATTAGTCCTTCAACTCCATCTTTTTCTTTGATGTTTGATCAAATAAGCCTACTAGGCTAATTAGGTCTAGTAGCCTTCCTTTTGCACTTGAAATCCATAGAACCTAAAAATAAAAAATTTAAACCTAAAAAATTATTATATTATACCTAAATAATTTATTCACACCATGATATATGATATTTTGATGAGGAAACCCTTACCACTTAGTCACCATGCTTGACTAGGTCTATTTTGACCCATTTTCCTACAGATTGGCTTTTTGGAAGGAGTTTGTATGGGAAATTTTAGGTAGATATATGACCAAATTAATATTTTAGTATGAATAAAAATTCTCAAGATTCACCCTCCATGGATTGGATTTCTTGGGACTTCACTATAGTTCTTCTTTTATGTTGTTTTTGCAAAAACATTGATTTCTACCTAGATATGTATAATTGTGTACAAAAAATTGGAATTTATGGAATATTTTATGATTTTAATTTATTTTTTAATATGTTTCATGTTTATCCATGATTTTTTTATGGTAATAAAATCAAATTTGCTCAAAACTAGTCACTATGAGGGTTTGGGAGGGTTTGAGAGCTAAATCTTATTAATGATAATTCATGAAGTACAGAAATCCAAATAAAAAATTATTTACATAAATTTTTACTATAATACCCAATAAACATCCATAAAAATATTGGGTTCCCATGCAAAATATATGAAAATATATCACATGAAGGAAATTTGCCTGTAGGGTTTTACTTGCATTCTAGACTACTTACGCTCTTAGCGATTATTCATAAAGCATAACCCATACAACAACATAAATTATTCATTTATTAAATGTGTATATTATTCATAAAATCATTATAATATCATTTTTATGAACTCTTCATGTGGTGAAAGATACGAGCATCTGATCAGGTGGCTTGAAAAGGTGTCTAGAACTACAAACTTTGAATTTCCTCCTTGGACTAAAAATGACTTCTCCTTTTCTTATCCATAATTTAAATAATAATCATGGTGACTATAAAATGTCATAAAAACAATCTAAAAGTGTCAAATTTCTTGATAAGTCAAAAAAATGCCTTTTGGCCTATAGGCTTGCTAGCTTGATTTAGCCTGAATGGGCATGGTTTTCATATGATTTAGATTTTTTAAAATATATTAATGTATTATTAATATTTAATATCATAATACCATTCTTTTAAAATTTTAAAATGATCTTAGAAAATTTTTTATCACCTCAAAACCCACATGCACGTCTTCTTGCTCCATTGTGACTTTTTTTAAGTAGTGAGGGACTGTGTCAAAACAGTGAATACTTCCAACTATGAAATTAAATTTAAATTTATATTTAAGATTCCTCAAGTGATTATGATTTTTTTTACCAAATTCAAAATCTTGAAACCACCTATAGAGGCCAAAAAGCTCAAAATTATCTCTTATGTGTTGATTGAGTGCATACTTGACTATATTTTATTATTTTACCATGGTATTTGGGCTATAATAAATCATTATAAGATTTAATTTGGTCATAAAACCTCATTTTATTCCTCTTACCCTTCATTTTTTATCCTTAATCTCCCATGTCACCTTGTACCTTCTCAAAAGACCTCACATGATTGTATGGCAATAACACTTGGAACTTCATGTTATGAGAAATGGGAGTATTTGGTATAATTCATACCTATTTAGCTCCATTAGGACTATAAATTCAATGGTAACCACCATTCATCTTTCCTTTTCCATTTTTTTACCTTGTAAAAGTTCATTTAGGCCTCAAACAACCAACCTTCCATACATAGGCCTATAGATGCAAGTTTTTGAGCTGTATGACTGCATTTTAGGTGTTGAAACCTTCATTTTCCCTCTTGATAACTCCTTATTTAATTTTAAATGCTTCAAAATGAATCACTATATTTTCAACCTACTGGCCTAAAACATGATGTGATATTACTAAAGCTCTTAAAATCCCTTATGGTTGTAAGTGGATTATTCATTAGGTGGATTTGACTATAGATGGTCCTTTGAGAACTCTATATAACTTTACATTGATGTCTTATGATATCATGCTTCATGAAGTGTTTCTTGACCATGCCATAGCCAACATTCTTTCAACCCTAATAAACTAGATTTAGGATATCTTATAGATGGCTATAGGTGTTCATTATCTAGGTTTTGACATGAAAAGCTATAAGGCTCTCTTTGAAACCTCTCACTAGTCTACCACTTATATGTATTTTCTTTTAGTAAAACATATCTTCATTTACACCATACCCTTTCATCATGAAAAAAACCTTCTTTTCCTATGCCTGACTGTAGGTCATCTTTAAAGTCTTTTACAAACTATCATGATAGGCTTGAGGATTTTTAGAGAGTTAGTAAACAAATGAAAACATGCTCAAAACCCCTTCACCTGATTCCTTTTCCTCAATAGTCACAAAAACCTCCTTGAAATGTCTTAAACCATGAAAACCTCCCTTTATCACTATTCTTGATTGTAGGTTGCATTATTGTTGGCTATAGGTTACTTTTGTGTTGGATTTAGGTTACTTCTTAATAAAAATTCATAACATGAGGTTTCATGATTATCTTATGTGATGATTACCTTAAAAGCATCAAAACCTTATTGAAGTAGTCAAAACCCTTTATACACATTTAGAGCAATGCTTGGTAGCTGTAGGATTCCTTTTTATGGATTTCAGTGTAATTCCTCCTATTAATCCCTCCTTTAAACTTGGATGTGTATTTTTCCTTTAGATTTATTCATTAAATTAATAATCTCAATGTTTGACTATCTCTTGATGATCAAATTAGCCTCTTGAAACTTGAATGTATCCTTCTTATTGTAGGTGGTCCTCCTTGAAAATGCATATTCCTATAGGTGGTTGTGCTAAGATTAATTTTCTCCCTATTAATCTCTATTGAAACCAAAATATGTCTTTGGTTTATCTCTCTTTGGAGATTATCAAACCTAATATTTATTTTAGTCATATAAAATGTCCAAATTGGTAGTTTGAGTGTGGCTTGTGACACCCTATCCATATCTCCTTTTTTCATGGTCTTGTGACCCTTATAGACACAATTTCACTCATTACTAACAATTTAAAACCTTTTAAATGATCCTTCCACTTTAGCAAGGCTACTTTTCCTAAGCCAATCCTATTCCCCCAGGTCTCGAGCTTGTAAGACAGGAGTGCCATACTTGGACTATTGCACTGGACCCTAGGGTGTCCCATTTTTTGTGTTCCTATCCATTTTCAATTTGATCCCAAATGTTCATTTTCATCCAATCCATATCCTTCATTTTGTCGACGTTGTGTAAATACATCTAACCCATGACCAATTGTTCTCTGTAAAATCCCATCTAAATCTCATTTATAAAGGAGGTGAAAAATATTACAAAGCAAGAAAGAATATAGACAAATTACTAAGGTAAATTTCCCTATTTTCTACATACATTCACCCAACACAACTAAAAACACACTCAAACCCTCATAGCAGTCCCTAGCCACCTCAAACACTCTCAATTTGTCATTTTTGAATATGCATTACACTATTGCACAAAGCACATTAGGTGGGATAACTACATATGGATTGATCCATCTTCAAAGTATTGGTATGTAGGCAATATGTTCACATAAGGGGTGTGTATTACGTGTTCATTACATCTTACATGCCAACCCCCCTTTTCTCAAGTGATTCAAATATTATTTTATCAAGCATGATGGAGGGTTAGGGTTTAAAAATCAAATTAGATCTATAACAAGTTCCATCATGAGTCATCACTTACTATTTATTAAGAAGGTTCACATAAGAACAATGTAAAAAGCTAGAAAATTTTAGGTCTCTATGACCAGTTTGGATAATAGCCGTAGGAGTGGACAACAACAATGGACCCCAAAGTGTCTTATTTTTGGTGCTTTTGTCCTTTCACTAAATGAAATCTAGATTCAGATTCATGACACTATCCTAGCCCTACATAGCCAATTTAAGCCTCTATCTCAACTGTCTCAATCTAGTTTCAAGCTCAGTTATATTTCTCCTTATTTATTGTTATTTTTAGAAAGGTAAAAAATATGGATAAATTATACAAATTAGGACTATAATTATCTCTATATTCTACACTAATTTATTAATCTATACCCTTAAATAAATAGCAATAAAACTTCATTATTGCCAAAAAATTTAAATCATTTGGTGAACCAACATACTTCATTTTCACACAAAAACCCTAAAAACATAGTGAAAATTCCTTATTGATTATATAATTTTTTTTTTTGCTTTTTTCTACATATATAAATCAGAATTTTAGATTTAAAATTAAAAATTTACCATAGTAATTTTTTTTAAAAAAAATCATTCAAACCTTAATTACACTATACTAAGACCTATTACTTTTTGAGGTATCACCTTACACATAAATTCAAAATTTCCATTTAATTTTTGAAATTGACCATAGTAATTTTAAAAATCTTTTCTCTCAAACCCTAATTGAAATTACTAGATCCCTTTGCTTCTTGAGGTATCACCTTACATGTTTGTGATATTCTTATCTTTTTTATGAATATTTTATTTTTAGAACATTACATTTCCTTTATTTAGTACTTTATTTCCATCACATTTTTCTTATTACAACTTATTGCAAAAAATTCAAACCATTTTTGATTTATTTTCCTACTTTAACAATGGCCCAATATATCAGTTTTAAAAAAAATGGTAAGAAAGAACTTCAAGAACTTTTAACTAAACATCCTAATATAAAAGATGATGATTAAAAATACTACAATAATAAAAATAAAAATAAAAATAAAAATTAAACAATGGTCAATCCTCTCAAACCATATAACAACTAGTTACAAATGACACTACATGAGCAACTATGTCCCAACAACCCCATATAGTAACCCAACCTTCCTATGAGGCACCACTAGTTATGGCTAATACACCTTTGTCTCCCAATGTGGATACCCTTATGTAAGAGATAAAATATCTTCAATCCAAGGTGATACATCTTGACCAAGGTACCTCTAGACTAGCACAAGCCTTGGACTCTTTTGCTCTACTTCATACACCATTAACAAATCATATTGCTTCTACACCCTTGCCACTAGGTTTTGTTCAACCCAATCTCACTCTATATGATGGAAAGGGTGATCAAAAGACTCACTTGAGATATTTTCACCTAATATGTTTGGCCTATGTGCTAAATGACTAGTTACTAACCAAGATATTTTCATGAAGTTTAAAGGATTATGCTCTACAATGGTTTTATAGTCTACCAAATCAGTCGGTCAAGGAATTTAATCCTTTAATTGACATGTTCCTATCTCATTTTATCATTAACATAGGTGACAAGGTTTTTTATACACAAGTATCACAATAGAAACAAAGGTCAAATGAGCATCTTATAGATTATGTTCTTTGATATAAGACTATCTTGGCTAAAATGACTAGCCCCATGGCCAATCAAGAATTATAGGATATCTTCAAATAGAGTCTTCTACCAGGTTTACATGAGTCAATATTCAAAATATTCTCTTCCTTCATTGATTTATGTCATACAATAAAGGAAATGGAATTTAAACTAATTTCAATGGGAAAACTCAAGTACAAAAGCACATCAAAAACAACAAACAAGAGTAACAACAAAGTCCCATGCAAATAAAAAGTTAATGCTATCAAAATTTAAAATCAACCTATAGTGAATGTGGCTTTAGATCCCCCTTATCAAGTGGTTTTCTAAACACCTCCTTGGTAATCCTTTACCAATCTACCACTATCTCCATCTAGAGCCTTATAGAAACAATTTGAATTCAATGTCATATCTCCCCCTCCTATATGGGAAGTTGATACAACAAAGCCTCATCTACATGGATATGATCAAAATGAATTTTATAATTTTAATAGGGTATCAGGCCACATAATGAACAAGTATATTAGTTTATTACACAAGATACATGACTTTATAGATGGCAAACTTATTGATCTTAGCAATGAAGTTGAGCCTCCTCAGGCAAAGCAAAGATAGGACAATGCTCCAAAATTTTACTTAGATACTTTCCCATAGCATTATAAATAGGAGATAGGGGATACATCAGGTATTCACCATGAATATCATGCACACCCTCCACTAAATACATATCAGGCATCTTTAGTTGAGTCACATTCTTTGAGCAACATGATCGGTGTATATAATTCCATAGTTCTAGATAGACCTTTGATCTCCTTCTCAGAGGAGATAGTTGAGGATGATTTGGATTATCGTTCACTCTTTATCAAAACCTACATTGATCATCATCCCATTCATAATGTTCTCATAGATAATAGATCCAGTGTGAACATGTTCATTATGACATTATTTTAGCATTTGGGATATTCAAAGCAGGATATTACCCCAATGGACATAGTTATCAATAGATTCAGTGGATAAATACATAGTTCATTAGGTGAAATTATATTTCCTCTATAGGTTGGACCTACACATGTGGCTACAACATTTTATATTTTTCCTAGTGTAAGATTATTTGAAATGTTTCTTGGTCAACCATAGATTCAGAAACTTTGATTAGTACCTTCTACAGTTCATAGATGCATGAAATTCATTAATCCTAATTAGATTGTAATAGTTGGTGGTGTTTCATTAGTTACCACTCCCCACTATAAATCCATCTCCTACTTTTCATTTACCAATTTCATCTCCTCCACCAGTTATATTTCTTCCTCTAGTTGAGATTTAGACACAATTGAGTCTTCCCTTGCTAGCAAAAAGAGTTAATATACTTCCATGGAGGGCTCTCTTATAGAAACCACTACATCAATGATAGTTTTATGAATCTAGATATTTTCTAGATACAATATTCACACCTAAGGCATTATTATTGAGTTATCATGCCTCTACACATAGATAATATTTTCAAAGAGCTTCTTATAATACCAAATGGGTCCCTAAGAGCCCCATAGTTGCATCTACTTTTCAAAGTTATAGGGGGACCCCATAGTTGGTTTCCACTATAGATATTTTAGATTACTTACAATGTACACAACTTTTAGAGACACAGTCTCAGATCTTCCATCATGTTTCATGATCATGCATGATCCCTCTGCTTGATATAGGACACCATGATAGGGAGTCTCTCATGAGATTAATTGGTTAGTATCATTTCTTCTCAATTTTTCTTATACATAGCTTATTTTTTATTTCTTATACATAGGGTTTTTTAGCTTACTTGTACATAATCTTTCAACTTTATTATACATAGTTTCCTTATAATTGCTTGTACATATATTATTTTAAAAATTCAAAAACATTCATATAACTCAAAATACCAAAAACAATAAAACATGTCAAAATTAAAAAACATTCAAATAACTCAAAACATCAAAAACAGTTCAACTCTATGCAATATCCATGCTTTAAATTTCTACTACCATGCTAGACTTACATTTTGCTTTTATATGCTATTGTTTGTTGATTTATATACATTACCATGCTTCACTTGATCGTCTTTGAGCATGTACAGTTACTCTTAGATCCTTAATTGATTCACTCTACCCATTGAGGGGGCATCCTAATTCTACATTTGAGACATACATTGACATATCTACCCATTGGGGGACTTTTCTACATAACTATACCATCCATGTTATGTCATTCCTACACCACACACTCTAGTTATCATCTTGATGTAAGTTACTTAATATCTTATATATATTACTCTATCAACACTCACTAGTATATAACACTTGTGTATTTCTTAGCATCTACCTGGTCTTACACTACATGTTTTGCATACTTTTATTTCTTGATTTGATTAGTCAGATGCGATAGTATTTTCAGCATTTACATGATTTAATTTCTTAATTTGAGTATCTATATTTTATTTCATTTCTCATTTCTTGTTTTTTTACTTGTGTGTGCCTTAGGACATTTGCCAATGCCTTTTGTTTATACTCTTGTATATGTTTATGGCCCTCATGCCAATTTTGCTTGTTTTCAATTGTATATATATGGAGTATTTGAAAATTACTTATATACTTGATTTCCTAGTTTTATTAACATGTACCCATGTCCCTTTTTTCCTTGGCCCCTTCGCCTCTTTTGTATGCTTCTTGCCTTTTGTGCTTGTTTGCTTGTTTGATTCTCAATTGTATGCAATGCCATGATCAACATCATGCATTATCTTGATTTCTTGGATTCCATAATGTAAATAATGTTCCATCCCTCCTTAAATACTATAAAATAATAACTAACCAAATTTCCACTTTCAATTTAGTATATTGCACATGTTATTACATTGTTACATATATCTAGCCATACCCTTGTTGATATAACAATCTCTAATAAAAACTATGGTATATCTTGAGATATATTTTTGATTATTATTTCTATACCATGTATTTTAGAGAATAACACACTTGTATGGATTTTTATTATAATGATATTCATTTTAGGATCTTCATTCCTACCCTCAGAAGAGGGGGAAATAAATAGGGGTTTTTGTCATAGAGATAAGAGCCTTCTACCAGTCAAAAATTAGTCTCCATAACACTCATAACAACATTCATAATTCAAACTAGGTAGATCAGACCAAAAATATAGTGATGAATATATAATAGTGATTAAAAAATTAGATAACAAAGTGTCATGTTTTTGGTGCTCCTATCCAAATAATAGAAAACCTAGATTTTCTAGAAATAGAGAGAAAGGTAAGATCATTTATAGTTTTGTCAGCTATAGTATAATTTAGATTGGGTAGTTTTAGTAAAATTTTACTCAAAGTATCTATATATAGGGGGCATCATATGTGGCATGATGGTTCTTTCTTTCAATTTTAGATTGGGTAGTTGGTACAACTTCTAGATCAAAATCCATGTTATAGACACTAGTGATTGGGGGAAATGTGCATGGCAGATTTGACTTCTTTTACTTCTAATTCATTTCATTACCTAGATGTTCTTGTATTTATGTGCCTTATTCCATCTATAGGTGGTTGTCATCATGTTTTAGTGGCTTTCATATAAGCCTAGTTCTCATTTTTGAAGTGGCTTTCGTACAAGCCTAATATCCATCTTTTAGAGTGGCCAAGATTGGCCTAGTTCGCAATACACATTCAACTATCCAAAATACGTTATTAGATTATATATCATTCATGGGATTTAGGAGCCATATCATATAACACATATTCATATTGGTATCAATTCATAACTTCACTTAGTAGGAAATGATGGAGCTAAAGGACTAGCTAACCTTTGTATTCTTGAACCACCTACTCAAATGGATTGGACACAATCTAAACATCGATTAACACATGCATGATCACATAACTTAACTTAGTGGGTGATGATGGATCTAAAGGGATAGCCTTTATATTATTGATCCACTCTTAGATAATTTATCACTTAGCTCTATTCGTGATATTACTTTTGGTAAAACACATACCCAACATTACTTAGCATCACACAACATCAAACATATTCATGGGCTTCACCCTTGTAGGTAAGTTTAGGTATGCTTTCTAATTTTCCTTTATCCTAATATTTCACTTTGATGGCATTAGTAGAATTAAATTAGGGAAAATATAGTCATATAAAATTTCCAAATTGGTAGTTTGAGTGTGGATTATGACACCCTATCCATAGCTCTTTTTAACATGCTTTTGTGACCTTTATAGACACCTTTTCGCTCATTACTAACCATCTAAAACTTTTTAAACATTCATTCAACCTCAACTAGACTACTTTTCCTAGGCCAATACTATTCCCATAGGTCTTGATCCTTTAATATAAGAGCACCATACTTGGAGTATAGCATCAGATCCTAGGGTGTCCCATTTTTGGTACTCCAATTCATTTTCATTTTGAGCCCAAATGATCATTTTCATATGATCCCTATCCTTCATTATGTCAGCCTAACATGAATACACCTAACCCATGACCAATTATTCCTTATAAAATCCCAATTAAATCTCAATTACAAAGAAGGTGACAAATCTTACAAAGAAATAAAGAATACAAACAAAACACTAAGGCAAACTTCCCTAATCTCTACATATAGTCATCCAACATATCTGTAAACACACTCAAACCCTCAAACCAATCCCTAGCCACCTCAAGCACACATAATTTGGAATTTTTGCATCTATATTACATTATTACACAAATCATATTAGGTGGGATAACTACATATGTCTTGATCCCTCTTCATATTATTGGTATGTAGGCAATGTACCCACACAAGGGGTGTGGATTACAAATTCAATGCATCTTACACACTACCCCACCTTTTATCAAATGATTCAAATACTATTTTATCAAGCATGATGGAGGGTTAGGTTCTAAATTTCTAATCATCTCTACAATGATTTCCATCATTAATCAACACTCAACATTTCACAAGTAAGCTCACACATGAATAACATAAAAACCTAGAAAGTTTTAGGTATTTGTGATTAGTTTGGACAATAACGGTAGGAGTGGACAACAGTCCTAGACCCCAAAGTGTCCTATTTTTAGTACTCTTATCCTTTCATTAAATTAAATCTATATTCAAATTCATGACACTATCCCAATCCTATATAGCTAGTTTTAGCCTCTATCTTATCCATCTCAGTCCAGTTTCAAGATAAGTTATATTTTTCCTTATTTATTGATATTTTTAGAAATGTAAAAAAGATAGATAAGTTATATAAATCATGAATATAATTATCTCTATATTCTATATTTATTTATTAATCTAGACCCTTAACTAAAATATGAATAAAACTCTATTATTCCCAAAAATTTAAATAATTGATAATGTCCTTGTTGGTTGTAGACTGCCTCCAAAAACCTAGAGACTTGCATATTACCAATGAGAAAAGTTTGTTGTAGGGTGTCCTCATTCCTTAATGTTTTTAGGTACGCTAAGAGACCCTCAAAACTCATTTATGGCTTCCAACTCTTGATGAATCATTATTGGATCCAAATATGGACTAAGAAACCTTCTCTTGATATTCAACCTCTAACCACATACTGATGATCATGAGAAAGACTTAAAATACTATGTATTGATGTTTTTGAGACTATGTTTATACCATTTATATGGATTATAGCTGAGATAGACTTATAAGAACCTAAATATCCCTCTAAATCCATTGAAATATTCTTACTCCTTTGTAAGTTATCCTTTAATTTAACCTATGATCTCAAAATATTGGTTTTGACCGGTTGACTATCTTGATCTTAATCATTGTCATTATGGCTACATGTCACTATCCTTATGGTGTATATGCTTCTTTCTGGGTATATAATCCTCTTTTTCATGTTCATGATGACCTATATCCTCTAACTTATGATAAATGATTCTTTGGCATGCATGGGCCTTCAAGGATTTATCTCTCTTGCTTGACTATTCATGTACCTTCATGACCATATACTTGACTATGTAACCTATTGTAGCTCTCATCTTGGTTGTATCTTAATCACTCACTTGGCCTATATCTTCTTGTCCATACTTGTGGTGATACTTTTTCAACCATTGGAATTCTCTAACAAAGAAAATAAGGAATGAAGGTGAGGGGGAGGGTGAAATATGATGAAAACACAAGAATGGAGATGGAAAAGAAGATAAAACATAGTAAGAAGATAGTGTATGATAGTGATATGGGGGTAAGTGGGATGGAGGTAGAAAGGATAAATGTAAGGGTATGCCAAGAAAACTTGAAGGATGATATGTAAACACAACCCTATCCTCTTCCACTTATATCATCTTTGCAGACCATTGAAGGAGGATAAGGAGCCAAAATTGAAACATAGGTTTTTATAAAAAAACCTTAAAATATGTAGATTTTATTAAAGTATGATAAATTTCCCATTTTAGAATATTTGATAACATAAATATGGGATAATACATGGATATTTAGATAAATTATTGAGGAAACCTACTTAAAAACATGAAAAAAAGAAGAAAATTGATGCCAAGGATCAAAATAAGAAAACTTGAAAATTCACTCTCTCCAAAATTATACAATCTCTCTTCAAGAGCATGCCAAACTACATATTACACTATATGTCTCTGTTATCTTTGTTTAAACTTAAAATATGTGATGAAATACTAAATGAGGCAATGTAAAATAATATTAGGTTCTAAATATTATGTGAAAACTTGATTTTTTTTGAAATACCACCCTAGTGAGGAGAACTTGAAGAAAACCGATTGCCTTCATAAATGCATAACTATAGAAATTATCCTAAATTCAAATGAATGATTAATTAGGTAGGATAATCAAATTATAGAACCAATTAATCCATGGTTAATCCCTTTGAGTCTATTTTCTTTACCCCAAAATTTAGACCTATACCTATACTCTACAATCCATACCATCAATAAACCTATAAGCAGGTCTCTTTGTGTAAACTTACTAATTGCCTATAGATGACCGGTTTAGTGATTGTATGGCCTCCGATTACCTTTTAATTCTTAATTAATATTTTATATACCCTTCTCTTTTTGGTTCAAACCTCCACTGTATAGAATTTAGTACAAGTCTCTACTATCTATGTGAATATGAATGAAATAAGTGTTTTTTGGTCTTTTATTGATAATTTAAGCTATAAACCACCAATTTCAAATAATGGAGAATAAAACCATGGGTAAATTTCATGATAAAACAAATATTGTAATTTTTCCATGCTTTTGGAGGTTAATTTTGGCATATGGGATACCAACATAGGCTTTTTTGGCTTAAAAATGCATCAAAACACTTTTTTAAAATATGAAATTTTAGAACTAAGTTAAATTAATATATTTGGATATAATTAAAGGAATATTAGATATTTTAATGACCATTTTATCCCAATTTTGAAATTTTAAATACTCAAACTAACTTTTTAGGCTAAAATACACCTATTTGACCACCTTGTAGAGACTATTGACAAGATACTGGAAATTTTTTGGATTAAAGCGGTTAGTATTTGGCCTTGAGAGACCAAAATACCAATAATAAGTACTGAAAAGAGTAGTATTTTTGAAAAAAAATGTATATAATTTTGTATTGGGGATAAATATTAAGACAAGTGAGGCCAGGATGGTTGAAAACCCATAAAGGGAAGCCACCTAGTTATGCTAGCCTATTGAAAACCCAAAAAGGTAGTAGGTTGGTATGATATTTTAAAAACCAAAAGGGTAGATAAGTATTAAATGATAGGTGAAAACCATGAACACCACCTTGAGCTATTACTGTAACTCTTATTGGTCTAACCACTTCTTTAGCTTCTACCCTATGAGTAATTTCAAAAGATCTTATGATGTTGTCTTAAAATGAGACAAAATTTTAAGTCTAAGAAAGTATTGGGAGAAGAAATCAGATAGTAAATTTTCATATGATATTTGTCTATATTCATGTGTTATGTACTTATTTTATCATATATATGTCTATTTTGTCTTATCTCCATAACTTGTAATAGGTTAAAATATGAATAGACTCCACTTTTGGTACCTGTTCTCTGGGATGCCTTGATGGACATCATGCTCCATCCCTCCAACTAAAAACTAAAAACTAAAATTTCTAGTTTCAATTTAATTTAAGAAAATTATACATGTTATTATATTGTTACATCTATCTAGGCATACCCCTATTAATTTAACAATATCTAAATTCAAACCATGCTATATCTTGAGGTATCTTATTGATTATCATTACTATATCATGTATATTTCCAACTTAACACACTTTCAGGGATTATTATTCTAAGGGAAGTCATTGTAGGGTACCTATTCCTACCCTAGGGTGTCTAGTTTTAGCACTATTGTCCAAGTGCATCTTAGGCCCTAATGGTCATTTCCTTCTAGATCCTTATATTTAATCATGTAGGCCTAATGTGAATTCATTTAACCCATGACCAATAGATCCATATGTAACTCTATTAAAATATCATTTGGAAAGGGTTGACAAATATCATTCAAGATATCAAGAATACAAGAAATACCACCCAAGAAATCTTCCCTATTCTTTGTATACATCTAGCCTATACACATTCAAGCCAATTAAAGATCTTACACTAATCCCTTATCATCTTAAACATACTCAATTTTAGCATTTCCTTTATTTCATTCACTATTTCACCAAGCACTCTTAAAGGGAGAACCATATATGGCTTGATCCCTCCTTGGAGTATTGGTATGTAGGTAACATGCCCACACATGGGGTGTGAAGCACATCTAGTATATCTTACACACACTAATCCATTTTCCCCATTTGTGAAAGTTTATTTCAATTGCATAGAAGATACAAGTACATAAAGAATCAACTCCACAAGGAGCTCTATTGATAACAAGGACTTGAAAATTGATACACATGCTCACACTAAGTAGGTGAACAAAACATAGAAACCTTAAATCCCTAAGACAATAGTGTCAGAGAAGGACTACAACATTAAAGCCCAAGGTGTTGAGGTCTAATTATCCTATCCAATCAAAAAATGAAGTTTTGTATATTGTTTGTGATAGTGTCCCAGTCCTACACACAAATTTATAGACCCTATCTTAGTTGAAACAATTTGGAGTATTGGTATGTAGGCAACATGCCCACACACTAGTTACGAAGCATGTTCATTACATCTTACACACACTAACCCCTTTTCCCCATTTGCCAAATTTCTTCAAATTACATAGAAAATATAAGCACACAAAGAATTAGCTCTATAAGGAGCTTTGTTGATAGCAAGGACCTAAAAATTGGTACATAAGCTCACACTTAGTAGGCAAACAAAAATAAGAAATCTTAAATCCCAAAGATAACAATGCCAAAGAAGGACTAGAGCATCAGAGCCTAGGGTGTCTAGTTCTGGTGCTCCTATCTAATCATAAAATGAAGTCCAAGATCCTATTTTTGATAGTTTTCTAGTCTTGCACATAAATTTGTAGACCTTGTCTCAATTAAAATAGTCTAGAATAAGCTAAGTTTAATTTTCTCTCTCTCACTTCAATTTTTAGAAAAGGTTTAATTACAATTGAATTTCATAAATTAGTAGCTTTAATTAGGAATATTATTTACTAGTTTCTCTTACTCAAATCCATTTATTAAATAGGAATAAAACTCCATTATTCCTAAAAATAACAAATCAAAAACCAAGATTTTAAATTCCCTTTCATTACCATTCTAGGCCCTTCTAAGTATGCTATCTCATTATCCCAAAAATTTTGTGAAACTATGACTAGATAGGTCATAATTAACATCCTAAACTAGTAACCATATTTTTTTTAGCCCATCATAGATGAGATTATTCACAAAAATGTCATTATCCAACCACCATCATCTTTTATCCATTTAAAACCATTCCCCACTATAGAAAATCCATGAAAATCATTGAACCCTAATAGATCTAATCATTGTCTCTTTAAGATCCATCATTTAAAGACCAATATATGTTCCAAATTGATATTTTACAACCAAATGTAAAACAAGGCCAAGATAACCAACCAATTCATGATGTTTTTGATGAAACACCTATTTATGATGATTCAACCTGTGATGAACCACCTTTTGATCCTTTCTCTTTGGTTGAGGAGTCTCACTCTAACAAGCTAGTGTTTATTGAGTCACTTATTAATAATTATAACTACCTTTGGGAAAATCATTATCTATGGAATTATCTCTTAACCTTTTTCCTCTCTTTGAGGAGTCTCACTTTGACAAGCCAATCTCTTTGGAGTCACCCCTCGAACCATTCCCTCTCTTTGAGGAGATTCACCTAGATGAGCCAGTTTATAATGAACCCTTCTTAAATGAGTCTATTTTTGAAGAGACCATTATGACATCATATGATATTCCTTATCTAATATCAAACATTTAACATGACATCATCATAGCTACATCCACAATAAAAGAGTAATCAGAATTGGGATCAAGTTCTTTTTTTGAATTGATATCAAATTTAGCATCAAAAGTAGAATCAATGTAATTGTCAACATTTGATTTAGAGACCTTTGAGTTAGAATCAACTTCATAATCCAAATATATTCATGATTATAACACATTTATTACACATGCCCTATAGATGTATTTGAATATATTTGTGATCCTTCCATAGTTTTTTAGGATGATTACTTTAGCATTAACACAAATTCTCTTAGTATATTATATAATTATTGTGCTACCTCTTCCGAATCCATTACCCTTCCACATGCCACTAACACCACCAAACATAGCCATTATATTAACATTCCACCTCCCATAAGTTTTTATTGGGATTGATATAATCATACCTTATTGAATTGCATCCATGGCAACATATCCATTGTATAATATCAGGGGGGCCAATACCACATTCATGAAAAATAATAATAATATCCTATTGAAACATTTTTAGAGGTGCTAAGGGAAATCAAAGTCCAAACTCTGCATATTCTAGTGAAACCTTATGTTAGGTGCTAGAATAAAATCAAAGTCAAAGTTCAATGATCCTTAGTGAAACCATTTTGGAGGCATTATGGGATAATTAAGACAAGTTTATTGGTAAAAACCTATTTGAGGCACCAATAGTTTAACATAATTATTATTCACTAATTGATGAAGATATTATTAAAGATAACATCAGTAAAAGTTCCATTCTATAGCATAAATAAATGGTATCTCCTCTCAAAAACAAAAAAAAAAAAAAATTGATGGTCTTATTAAGATCATATTCATAAGTCTTCTGTCCCACCACAAATAAAATTATGTCGAATATAGAATCAACAACATTGTGTGTGCTTAAAAATATCAATATTTATTTATTTTCCAACCATTATACATACCATTATAATCCATTTATTCATTCCAAACCTATATTAAATTTCCAAATCAGACCTATTAGACAATATTTATCCATATTTACCATCCCTAGTTGCACTTTCCTTTATAAAGGCTATGAATATATCTTGTTTTAAATTTTAGAGGAAACAAATTCAAAGACCAATGAAGATCATAACAAGTTCTTAATACATAATATATTTAGAAGTGGTGTTGGCTAGTAACTTAAATAATTGAATATTCTAGTTATATCATATGTTGATTGGGATGTGCATCTTCACATCAACAAGAACAACATAACCATATCTTTAGCTTGCCATTTACCTTGCCTTTTTCATTTGCCATCCACCTTGTCATTATTTCATACCTTTCCATTTACCTTGTCATTTTAATTTTCCATTCACCTTACCTTATCACTTGGGGGAAACCCTATCATCATTATAGAATTTTTGTCATAACACCACCTTCCTTGTACCATATCATATACCATTTTACTATACCTTCCCTATAAACAATTTTTTTTTAAACCTCCCTCCCCACCCCTTGACCTTGGTTATGTTCCACTAGTTCTTCAAGAACCTTTAGTGAGGGGATTCAAACCAAGTTTTAGAAGTTGATTTAGTATTATGGACACAAGTAGTATCTTGGATTAGTATGATAGTGGTTTGGCAATTACTTCCTTCAATTGTTATTTCATTTTATTATGAGTGTTCATGATTATAACTGCCTTTGGGAAAATTAGTATTTCACTCTATGATACTAATTGGTATCATTGGCCTATGTTTTTTTCCTAATTATAATCACCTATGGGAAAATTAGGAACAACACTTTTACAATGCATTTCCATATCACACTACCATTCCTTTTTCCATTTTGTTAATTCTTGAACTTGTTGCTACCTAGTTAGATTCCTCTATTGTTAGTCATAACTAAAATGAATTGATGTCATAATGGGACTATGTATGTAATGCCTGATTATCATTGAGGGCAAGTCAGTCACCCATTTTCCATGCTCTCACCATTTTGTGAGTAATTTAAAGTTTGAATTGTCTCATTATTTTTTGAGTAACATGTTGGCCAAAATTGGCCTACATACAAAAATTTTGCCTAGATGGATCAATAAACTCTCTTAGAACTTTTAGTAACCTTTTACCCCCATGATTATTCCCTTTGTGGTCCTGAATTGATGATGCAGTGTAGTATTCTTGGAGGTCCTTGTGTGGTGTGAGAAACTAAGCAGAGTTTTGGTTGAGTGAGCATCTAGGGGTATGAAGGAGATTTGAAACATTTGGAAGGTTTATTGAGGTTTTTGGAATTGAATAATATCATTAAAAAGTTTTTTGAATCAATGGACTATTTTTAATCCTTGAGAAACCACTTCAAAGTTGAGAATTTGAATTTTAAGGACAAAGCCCCTAAAAGTTCAAAAATTGGTCCCAGACACTTTTGTTGATGCCCTGAAATAATGATTCAAGGAGATTTGATGCATATAAAGGTTCCCATATTTTATACCTATCATAATGTAATATCCATGCAAAAAATAATGGGTGTCAATAGAGAAGAGTACTATTTGAGGGCCTCCAACTTTCACTTTTGTTCACTGTGATCATTTAGTGTATTCTACAAGATTTGAGTGTTAAATGACCTTCACAACCGAAGATAGAAATTAAATGTCTAAAATTTGTCATGGGAAATAATTTAATCCTACCTAAAGTGAATCAAACTTTATCTGAGAATTTTTGTACATGCCAAGGATAAAGAATCTATTTTATAGTTTTCTAGGCTTAGAGAGCTAAGAGAGGCCTAGAATGCCAAAAGAGAAAGGGGTGATAGAAGTAATTTCCTTAGGAATTAGGACATGAAATTTGGAGGATATTTGGGGGCATGGATTATCCACACAAATCTCTCTCATTTTCAGTTCACCCATAGAACTCAAGAACCATTATCAAAGCAAAAATAGGGTAGCAAGCTTGCACCTATTTGTTATTTTTTGTTTGAGAGATTGGTGATGTTTTTATAATTTTTTAAAACTAACATAGGTATACCCCATTAATACCTATCCAATTATTCAAAAATGAGAGATAGGTGAGGCCTAGAACTCATTTTAACCCCCCAATCCAAAATAGGGTCTTAGAAAGAGCATGAGAGAAGCCCTAAACTAGTGGTTTTGAAGATTTCAAGAGTTTTAACCCTCCAAATTTTCCAAATTTTTTTAATATTATGTATTTAAAGGTGATAAAAGTTATTAAAGATTTTTTGGGTTTATTGGAGGATGTTTAGTACCGATTTGGTGGTTGAGGGTTTGGAATAGGGCTAATTAGGCCTAAAAAGGGGTGGTTTCCAAAGGGAGTGTGATCTTTGAGTGGAATCAGGTAATGAAACTTGTCATACACCTATAATGAGATGGAGAGTAGCTATAAATTGTTTCATATTTTTAATATAATTCATATAACAATCAAACTAAGAAGAAATGTCCAAAATAAGGGTTACAAGCCTTAGAAACCCAAGATGAGCCTTGTATGTGAAATGGGATGCTAAGATCAATGTATTGATTGTAATATATGTAGATAAATATCTTAAGGGTTGAATAAAGGTTTAAAAACCTAATACACAATTATACACCTCAAAGACTTGCACCTACAGACCTTTGTATGAAGGTTTTCTATTTGAAGCCTAATTGCCTTGCTAGAAGATCTAAGCATCTTAGAGGAAGGGTGAAAGATCATTTAAAGAATTTTGAGAGAAATATTTATATATTTTAATATTAAATTTATCTTTAAGGATTTATTTTCCCATGAAATAATCACCATCAAGAAAAGAACATAATCATGAGGGGTCTTTTGAGAAGGTACAAGGTGGCATGGGAGGTTAAAGCCAAAGAAATGAAGAGTGGAATGATGAAATGATAATATACATGAGTATTTAAAATAAAAATAATCATGTTACATCTAAAACTATATCAAGGATAAATAAAACTTAGTTGTGATTTTTTACCAAGTAGACACGTGTCATTAGCATTTGCCAAAATGGGGCTACAAGCCAAAGTATGCAAGATATAATCAAAAAATTTGGTAGATAGGCTCATTATGACCTAATATACCAATTAAACATATTTTTTAGTATTTTTAATAATTATAACTATTAAATATTTTAGTACAGTCAACCCTATGTCAAATCACAATCAATAATGGAGTATGCCTTGGAGAAATTGGCCATTTTGGGACATCTACAGGTTGATTCAAAGCACAAAATTTGGTAATTATGGTATAAATAACCTATAAAATCATACCATAACATAATAAAGTTCATATAAATAATGAAAGTTCCCACTATTCTTATACAGTCCACATGCACTCACGAAGGTAGCCATTGGAGACTAAATGAAGTTTTGTCAATTCTGGATGCCAAGAAGAAGTTTAATCCTTTTATACATCTTAAAATTGTATTATATAATGTATTAAACCTATATTGTCCTATTTTACTGATAAAATTTATGGGTTTCATGCAAAAATTTGAAGAAAGACAAGTTTTGGCACGAAGGAAACATACAAGCAGCTCAAGGTAACTTCTGGTAAAAAGTGTATACAAAACAAAGTACACTTCAAAATTAATTTAAAATTTGTAATATTGGTAATAATTACATATTATATTCATAAATAATATCAGGAGGGTAATTTTATTAGTGTAAGTGCTCGTTGTTTTGTCACAATCCCCCTATGTCTCATAATGGTTTTGGCACACTTTTTAAAATTTTAAGGTGTGTTTGAGTTTTAAAAGGTTATGGGAGTGTTTTATAAGAATTTTAATATGTTTTTAATCCTATTAAACACATTTAAATAGTTTTCACACTCTAAAATTCATGCAAACTGTGAAGGTAACTCAAAACCCCACAAGCAGTCTCAAAGGCAAAAAAGGCAAAGTTGAGTTTTGATAATTTAGAGTTGTGTTATGTGGTGTTTTATATGTAATGAATATTTTTTAAATAAATTAATATTATTTTAATGTTCAAATTTCTCATCTTGAATAAATTTAAGCTTTTCTAGACTTAAGATACCCAATTTTAGGCCATCTTCAGATGCTTGTTTCTTTCATACCATGAAGATTTGGGACAAGTTATTATAGCATGTTTTTAGTACCCATATTTATTTAATTTATTTATCTATTTATTTTGGTTAAGTTCCTTATTTTTATTAATAATCACTAAGACTGTAAGCATGCCCAAAATGCTTGCAAACCCTGTAGACAATCATCTTTACATGTGTATCTTTTCACACATTATGCATGGTATCCCAATATTTTTAGGGGTGTTTAAAGGGACTATTTATCATATATTAATTGAAATAAGTGGTTTACTATGTATCTTAATTTTATGAACAATCATCTTGAAAGTGAGCTTGTTTGAGCTTGCAAAGGAGCTTTTTACCTAGATTTGAGTTTTTAGACTCATAAGTACATCAAATGGCCTATAATGAATTATAAATAACATTTAATATTTATATGACTCCATAGATCTATTAAAAAATCTATTTTTCATTAGAATATAACACGTTTGGGTACCTAAGAGGCCCAAAATGTCTCAAAAATGCATATTTTTGAAAGTATTCAAAGAAAGAAATCATCTAAAGCCATGGAATAGGTCCAATGGAACCTAAAAAAAATTATATGGAACTTTGATCTCATCCTAAGATTTTATATGGTGACTTGTTGAGCTAAAGGATTAAAAAAACATAATTTTTTGACATTTTTGTGCATTGTTGTAGGTTTAATGGTGTTTTCTACCATTATTACAGGTATTGAAGGTTTTCCAAATATTAATTTTCTTCATCATACACATTAAATGGATGTGTGGAAGTATTATACATATCCATAAGTGGTCTTCAGGGTGCCAAATGGCCTTAACAATAGTTTTCAAGGTAGCTAGTTCAAGTTGGCCTAATCTTGTGACTTCCATCAATGGAGTCTAAGTGAGTTTCAGGTATCATGGAGTTTATTTCAGGTTGGAGGAGAAAATGAAATCAAAAATAAATGATAATCTAAAAAATCAAAGTTAATTTGAAATTAGAAGATAACCTCCATGGTCAGTTAAACATAAAATGCCAAGTTAGCTAACCTTTTGCCTAACATCTTTTAAAAGAGAAAGTAAAGGGGAGCATAGAAGTCTATGGGAGAGATATTTGTAGGTTGAAGAGTGAAATTTTATCATTCAATACATTTTCAAAGTCTTTAAAGACTTTTCCTTTTTAGTGGATCACGACATCATCATCCTCAACAATTTTGTCTTTTAGTATGTTTCTCAACCAATGAGAGGATTTGAAGATTATTGGAGCTAATGAAGGTTAATTTTTTGAATAAGGATTAGTTATAATTAACCCAAAAATGGGTGATAATCCATAGAGGGTGGACGGTTCTTATTTATTGAATTTTATTTTCTTGTCTCTTCTCTATCTCTTCCCCTTTTATCCTATACCTCCCATTTCTTCCCCATTTTTATAAGATATTATTATTTGAAAACGAGAAACCCTATAAAAATTTGTAATAAAGACTTTTTGAAGCAATACAGATCAATTTTTACCTATCTCTTACCTCTAAATTATGCTTAGCAAGCTTGTGCATGATGGCTTTATGGAGAAGTGTTCTTCCACATCCATCGTCCTTATTTCTTGCTTATTTTTAGGTTTTTTCAATTTAGTTTTAGGTCTGAAATTTAGATACTTCCACCATTAATGGATTCTTGGTGTGAATTTTGAAATTCCTTTTTGCTACATGTATTGTTTGGTGAGCCTAGTTTATGAAACACTTATGCAAATTAACTAGTTTGTGAGGTTGTGTGAGAAAGAAATATATTATGCTAAATTACTATTTATTTCATGCTTATATGAGTGTAAATAATTTTTTTGTATCACCCATTTATCTCTCTTATTTACCCTATACCCCTTATCTACCTCTTTTCCAAGCAGAAACATAAGTTTAGGTGATCTACCAAGAGGAAGTCAGCCTTCTCCAAAGGTTCAACCTCACTATATGATAGCCACAACCTGAGTTTTCTCCAATATTATAGCTAAGAGGGAGATATCCTAAAAAATTCTCCCACAAGGGTAAAATTCTATACTACAACACAACCCAAGCCACACTCTTGACATTTTACAAGTGAGACTATTTTGTATCTCATCATTCTCATTCAAGTTGAGGTGCATAGAAAATTTCATAAACATTTTTAAAATACTTATAAATAATATAAAATTATAAAATTATCTTAAACTCCGCTAAAAATTATAAAGCTTTAAAATCTAAAAACATTTATCCTATCTAAACCTAGTCAACCATCCTTGATAATCCCTACTGGGGAAAAATCCATTATTGGTTCTATTACATTCCACTGATATTGCATGTGTGACCTTCCTTTTGCATGTATCCCTACTTTGGAGCACCACCCACTTATCATTTCATTAAGCCTTCATGTGTAGGTATTGACTTGATTAAAAATAGGATGTTTTTTTATTGCTTTTACTTTCAAGATTTATATGTGTTTATTTGTTTGATTTATTTATTATGCCTTGACTCAGTCTATATGCATTCATTGGGTGACTTCTTGTTAATTTTACTCAAGTCCATCCATATTCATATTTCAACATTATCATCATGGTTTTTATCATTGTTGCTTTGTTTTCAATTGAGTATTAGATTAGGAGTTAGTCTTTATGCATATTAAGGGTAGGTCATCATGGCATTTTATATCATGGTGCATAATATCATGTGTTACATCAAAAATTAGATTGATAAATATTACAAGCAATGGTGCCATAGAAGCTTCTCCTCATCCACCTTGGCAAATCCCCCACCCTCTTTAATCAAAGTAACCCCTTGACTTTTCTAGTTGTATCACTAATAATAAGGACTATAAACTCTACATTGGTAGGTACAACTAAATCATTCAAATTAATAAATTCTTATTTTTCTATTCCTCATTCAATTTTCTCCCACTTCTAGGTGAATTACATTGGCCTAAGGTCCATTTTGATTATTTACGTAGCACTTGGATACATGGCATATCTTGGGTCAGCTTAGCCACCTTTATTCTTCCAATCATCTCTTTCATCACTTTTTTCATCATCATGTGCTTGGTTTTTTGTGTCTTCTTTATTCATTAGACCATCACATCTATTTTGCACCTCCGCATCTTTAATCTACATGATAGGTTATATCCTTGAATTATGTTTGTCAATCTTCCCTCCTAGGGCACAAAACAAAAATCATTATTCAAACTAGGTCATCTTAATGATTATAACTTCTTATGGGAAAACATTATTTTGAATCATCCACCCTATTGTGGCATGTGCCTATTCTACTGATTATAACCACCTTTGGTATAATTAGTGGCTCAACCATGTTATTGATTATAACTACCTTTGTGCAAACCATTACTTATAAAGGAAATGTGTGCAAGAATTATCTTTATTATATTAATCTAACCCATGGGTTAATTTCATTTTTATTCATGAATTTTTCAATGGACCATCCATCAATTATATGTGTCAGCCACTCCATTGAGGGGGAATCATTATAGGCTTCCCAAACATTATTTAGAGCTTCTTCTTTAATAATTATCTTCTTTCCTTATTAATGAATTTTTCATTATTTGAGAATATGGTATTATTATTATAGCTTAAAATGCCTTCCCAAATAAGGGCAAACTGTAGACACCCCATTCTGGCCATAACTAGCTTTTGACTAAAATTTAGACTGATTTCTACCAAATAGTGTAAATTAAGCTTAAAAATCACTAAACATCCCAACTTCCTTTGAAATTCATTCATTAATGATCAAAATATTATTGAGGCATCCCTATTTTGGATCTTATACTATACACAATAATAACCTCTTATGGATTCATCCTCAGTCACCTTGTGACCTAACAATTGATAGTTTATCCTTTGGACCCATTAAGAAGGGCACTTAAATAATTCTTAAAAGAGAGAAAATGCTAATCAAAATGAATAAAATAATTAAACCAAACTAAATGTTTATCTAAATTATCTATTTATAATTAATGAATATCTAAAAATGGAATTTCCAAATTTTAAAATATCAAGCCTTTTCATCATTTACCTTTATGAATTGTCAAGCTCTTCCAAAAAATCTAATTATATACCCATGCATATTAATTGAAAATAATAATTACATGACACATTTTAACTCAAATATATTTATCCTCAACTCAACTATGGTTAGTTTGAACTCATTCCATGTTTAAACACAACCTTAACTCACCTTGGGTGAGGATTAATTTTGGAGGCTATAAATACAAGGCCCTACTTATTGATCTTTAAGCTTTGATAATGTAATGCTATTATGTAGTATATCCCTCATAAGCTCTTTTATTATTGTTATCATGCCAAATTCTTAAGCCAAGCAGCCAAAACAAGGTGCCAAAGAGACATGATCAAAGGGAGTTTCATTGATAAATATTTCTTAGTGTACAAAGTAAGAAAGCCACTTCAACAAGCCATTTTGAAGCTAAAAATAAGGTAAAAGGATGAACTCTTTTATTTTCTAGTTGTATTTTTATTGTATAATTATTAGCTATGTTATCCATAGTGTTTAGGATATAGGTGTTAGTGTTTAGTGTGTTATTTTTAAATTTTTTTTATTGACTAAAACTATACTAACCTCCCCTCTATTAGATTCCTTGTTTACAAATGCTAGCACAACACTCTTGAAATTGGAATTTGAGGTTGAAAGGTAGAATTCCATGTAGAGTTTAATGTATGGTGTACCTATAATAAACATGTTTAAATGGTGGTGATGTTTAGTAATGAGTTCATAGCTAAGATGAAGCTAGAGGAAGATCTAGCTAAGATTAAGTGCTAGTTAGAAGTGGAGACAACTACCAAAGTAAAAACCTTGAACATCTATAAGGAAATTTTGATCCAAAAACTAGCACTCATGGATATAGTACCCATATTTTGTGAGGTAATAGATAATTTGGTGACATTGGTAGAGATCCTTTTAAAATGATGTAAAGAACATCCTAACCCTTAGGATGAAAAAACTTGGGAAACAAAGTAGTTCACAGAAGTTGTGGAGGTGTGAAAGAGAGTATTGCATAGAGTGGAAGATACTATTCCCATTTTAAATGGGGTTTTTGAGAAGCTAGCATGACCCAATAAGATTTTAGAAGCTTAGATTCAAGTATAATATCTTCAGTAACAATATTTAGTTGATAAAGCCATATTAATAAAAGACTACTTAGAATGTGTTAAAGAATTTAAATATGTGGAAGCCATGGAGGAAACAATAAGCACCCATACATAAGAAATAAATTAAAACATCATAACCTTCCAAGCATAGGTTTTTATTGAGGTCACTACACTTGAAAATGTTTATAAGGATGCTTCCACATCCCTTGAACATTTGGTAAATCAAGTAGGTGAGTGTCTCAACCAACCTAAGTAGACCAAAAATATAAAAGTGGCAATTGAAGATATAAAGACCAAGATGTTGAACACCATGTCACATTGGGAAGGTGTCAAGAAATATATTGATTAGGTTAGCCTAGAGCTTTTGGTATATCTTGAGACCAATGCTTAGTCTGGGATAGACTAATGATGTAGTGTGGGGTTATGTTGGACCCTTAATTTTGGCTAAGTCTGGTTTGGAATAACTAGTGCGAAGAAGCATGACACAAAATAGGCATGACATAGAAGAGGCATGTCATAGAATATCATGGAGTAGGAGCCTATGGTGTGGAAGGACCAATTCATAATAAATGTGCATAATAAATGGAGAACCCAAGAATGAAGGACTCAAAACTTAGCATAAGAATTGGGAAGCACATAAGAAGTATGAGATGGTTAAGAAGTCTAGATTGATTTGTACCTTTTATGACATTTTTTTAAATGGATGATAAGAATGAGAGGCTAGAGAATTTATATAATTAAAAAAGACAAAAAAGTGATCAACAATACTTGTTCACTCACATGTATGTCATTCTTCCAAATCTTCCTATTTTCTCTACAATGCATCCTTTATTTTTTTAACCTTTTATGACTTAACTAGTGAAAATATTATGTTGTTAAATGGATAAGTATGATGTTAATATAGGATAAAAACTATAAATGTTTGATTTAATTGACCTTTCCTAAAATAAATTGTGAGAAGAGAAAGAGTACTTATTTGGAAGTAAACAAGATTTTATGTGAATTAGTGAACCAAAATAGGCTAGAGAAATAGGTAGATGCCTTTTATTTTTTACTATTATTGAAATCTACCCTTGGATATTAGCATCAATATCAAGATAGTAGCACCATGTGGTGCTAGTGTCTAATTATGGCACTACTCTCCCTTTTGTAGAAACTATCTAAAACCTTTATGGAAGTTATGGGACTTTTCAGAGGTCTTTTAGGTGCTTTTATGTCATTTGGGGACTCACCTATGTCATTATTTTAGTTTAATCTCTTCTAAACCCCTAATAAGTACCTTCACACATGAAATAAAAACCAAATAAAATGTAAAAATCAAAGTAAAACTAGTTTATGGGATGTTATGATCACACAGAGTAGAACCCATGTTATCCTAGTTGTTGCCTACATTAACCCCAATGCTAGGGGTTTCAGATCACATGTAGTTATCCCTTATGGAACATGCATAATAAAATTACATGGTATTATATAATGAATTTTGCTTAGGCCCTTCTTTGATCAAGCATGTAATGTCTAGATGTGATGGTTGAGTAGTATTCATAGTATTGAGTTGTATTATGGATTGATTTTATGTAATAATGTGCCAAAATGGTAAGTATTAGATGTAAAATGATTTTTTAATCTCTTTATATAGAATTAAATTTGATTTTAATATAAGACCTTGTGTAATGGTTGACAAGTTGTAAAAGAGGGATAAAAAATATAAGAGAAGGATTAAGAAAGGGTTAGGACTCAAACATGGGAGAAAATGTCTTTTGAATGCTAGAGACATGATTGGACACTAGCACCATGTGTCACTACTATCCTAAAAATGGATTTAGTTTCCTAAAGCTTAAATCAGAGCTAAAACCAAGTAAGATAGACTAGAGGCCCCTATGATTGAGATAAGGTGATTTAGGACCACCAGGGGTGCTAAAAATAAGGAAAATGAGACAATAAAAATTAAAAGACTAAAAATGACCATGCAAACAAAGATTATATTCATCACTAAGACCTTCATGTAAAAGAGCAATAAAATATAAAGTACTTTTGGTTGCTTGAAAAAATTAGGGTGTTTATATTTCCCCCCTTTATTCTAGTAATGTAATGAAATGAAAATACTAGATTAAAATAAAAAAAGAGGAACATGTTCATGTAATTACATACATGGATGTGTTCTGGACCTATCCCACTTCTTGGCCAAAGAAGTGGACATGAGCTAGAGTGAAATAAATGAATAGGAACTCCATGATGTGGATGCCATTTGTATTGAATATGAATGATGCACTAAATTGTGAGAAACAAAAATCATATTTTTTCCCAACCCTGATATATGTACTAAATATGATTATGTAAACTAAATGTGTGGAGAAACAAAGCTTGCTTTCCCTCACTTTGATTTATGAATTGAATATGGGTGTGTAAAATGAGTCTCATGGAATTCTATGGATCAATCACTGTAGATGGTCATGTGACCCAAACTAGTGACATCCTAGTGATGATACTAAGTGTAACCTTATAATATAAAAATAGAGATCAAAGACATGTGATTTGTATCATTCCCCCTAATCTTGGTATCTAAGGAATATATCTATGTATTTAAATATCTATATATCTAATTAAATTGGTATATCTACATCATAATATATATATATATATATATATATATATATATATATATATATATATATATATATATAAGTTGTATTTGGGTAGGTTGTGTAGACACCCCATTTTGGCCATAATTGGCTAAACAGTGAAAATTAATCCTAAAAATCATTGGATATCCCAATCTCATCCACATATCATTCATTAGTGCTCATAATCATGTTAAGGCATCCCTATTTGGTGTATTATCCCATACCCAATAATAACCTCTCATGGATTCATCTTTAGTCACCTTAAAACCTAATAAATGGTAGTTTGGCCTAAGGACACATTAAGCGAGGCACTTGAACAATTCCTAAAAGAGATAAAATGTTAATCTAAATGAATCAACTAATTAAAATATATTAAATGCTAAGATAAATAATCAATTTATAATTAATGAATATTTAAAAATGGAAATTCAAAAATTCAAAATATCAAGCTTCTTCATCATTACTTTTGTGAGTTGTCAATCTCTCACAAAATATCTAATAAATTTGTGAGCCATGCCTATTAATTAAAAACCATAATTACATTACAAATACTTCACCCAACTTGGGTTACCCTTAACTCAACCATGCTTAATCCTAACCTTACTCAACGTGGGTGAGAGTTAACTTTGGAGGCTATAAATAGAAGAATATTAATTTTTAAAAATTTCTAGTGCAATTTTATTATACCAAAATACCTCCAAAAAGTTTCATTTTAGTCATACCATGCTAATTTCATAATGCAAGACAAGCTAAGTGTTGGACATTGTCCTTGATTAAGATATTGTTGAGCATTATCTTTGAGTGTTGAGCTTTGATATTTAATATTGTCATTGATGTCAAAAGTTCTAATAAATATGCATGTTTCTTTCATTGATGTCAATCTAATATAGTTGATATCATAGGTTCTTGTGTAAATTCTGAGTCAAGTAGGTTGTGAGGTATGTAAGTTTAGGTATGCTTTCTATTTTCCTTTATTTGACTTCCTTAAAATTTTGCATAAAAAACCTAGAAACCCTAGGGTATAATCCTAGCTAATTTTTCCCATTAATTTTCAGATTTTTCCTTGAATATTTAAATCATAAATTCATCTCAAATTTTAAAATTTTGTAATAAATTTAAAATATATATATATATATATATATATATATATATATATATATTTTCAAACCCTAGTTGCATACACTAGGTCCCAGTAATTTTCTAGTATTAATCTAATAATTTATTTATTTTTTACTTGCATATCTAAAATTAGAAATTTAATTCAAATTTTCAAATTCAATAGTAATTTCAAAAATAATTTTATTTTAAACCCTAGTTGCATCAATCCCAGTAATTTTCCAATCATTTTTTGATTTTTTAGTTGCATATTAAAATTAAAAAATCACTTCAAATTTCAAAAATTCATCATAATTTCAAAAAAAAATCAAAATCAAAACCCTAGTTGCATCTACTATGCCCAATTAAATCAATAACTTTCCCATACATTTCTAAATTTTTTCTTGAAAACTAAACTCATAAATTCATTTTCAAATTCAAAAATTTAGAGTATTTTGGAAAAATATTTTTGAAAAATCCCTAGTTGTATGTACTAGCTCCTATTCGATTCTTGAGGTATCACCTTACATCCATAGTCAAATTGAAAAAATGATCCTCACTTATTTACAATTTTTTCTTACATTTCTTGCAAATAACAAGGAAACCATAATGGGCCCTATCATGTACATGAATGATGAAGTCTATCATATGTTATTACAAAGCTTCATCCTTTTCATTTCATGATTATGTTTCATTATATGGGATGATATTACAAAATTCATTTCCAAAAATGCACAAAATTTCAAAATTATTTTTTCATATTCTCTTTTGCTCATACGAAATAATTACCAACTCCATTTTACTAAATGCATTCGAAATGTTATATTACATGTCAAAAGTTTATATGCCTTTATGAAAAAATTCATGATCTCTATCATTTATTTTATATCGCTCATGTGGAAATTTTTTCAATCTTATCATGATAAGCATGTTAGAAATGTTATGATTCATGTCAAAATTTTCTATGCATTCATGCACAAATTAATGCTCTCTCTCCATTGCTTGCTATCTCTCATGTGGAATGTTCTTTATAAACATATTGTTATACAACTTATAACTCCAATTACATAAATTTTATCCCACATACATGGTTTCTAGCTAGAGGATGAATTTTATAAGCTAAAAACCACCTATCAAGTTTCAATGTCATATCTTATGCACAGGAAATAATTTCCTTCTCCTCCTCCACCCCAAAAGGGTGATAGCTATTTTCCCTCTAACTAGGTCCATGCTATCACCCCTTTAGAAGGTGAGGTAACCTAAATTATTGTTCCTAATGCATACATTTAGCCTATAGCTTCTTCAAATCCTCTTCAACATATGTTCTTACATGTTTAATCAGAAGCAACTAGGACTTGCACTTGTAAGGCTTTAAGGGATCAGATCACCAGTATGATCAAGTTAACTTCAGATATAAAAATGCAAAATTAGTTATTACATGACAATATCACAACATTGGAAAATCATATTATAATACAAAAGCCTCAAAGGCACCTAGTGTCAATCATGTATATACACCTTCACCTAGTTAATTGGTTGCAAGAAATGTTACATATGGAAACAAGAAATCACAATAAATTAAATATACAACTAGTGATTTAAAAGGAATTAAATGATCAAATAAGAGTTCAAGTGAGGTTCTAAGGGAAATGATTAAATCTAAGTTGATCAAACTACCTTCTCTATATCTAATGAGAGTATTCAGATATCATTATGCATAACATATAATGTATGGGCATCACACAAATTCATGTTTGGCATTGAAATAACATATACAATAGATAATTTCTCATGAGGACCCTATACAAGGTAAATTAGTTAATTAATCCACAATGACATAGGAACACATTCACAAAGGGTAAAATTTAGAAACAGTACAAAAGTGGTTACCAAAGCATAACTGAGAACAACAAAAGGATCAAAAATCAAAATTAGAGAAAAAAATAGTACCATAAGCACAGGGAAAGAATGAAAAAGATGTAAATCTACCTATCTAAAAAAAGGCTCAACTTTCAAAGTAGTATGGGTTTGGTAAAAAATATCTACAATAATTTGATTATCAAGGTCAAGGGTTGGGTAAGCATGCTCAAGGCATCACTACTCTATTCTATAAGTTGATAATGTTCATCACCAACGTTTGGAATTTATTGAAAATCCTAAGGCAAATCATTCACAGACATAGGTCAGCATAAGAAAAGATCCAAATACAATAAAATTCAACACTAGCATTCCATTGGTTCAAAATCAAGATTATAATCATGAGTGGAATAATATAGGTTATTATGATTTCCAAGATACCAACAATGAATCCAAATATTCAGAGTCATATTCATATCCATTCCTTCATGCTTCACAATCATGCATGATTCCTTTATTTGATATAGTACACCATGATAGGGAGGCTCCCATGAGACTCATCAGTTAGTATCATCTCTTTTTTACCTTTCTTGTACATAATTTTTCATAATTAATTATATATATCTTCTTTTTTAATTCTTGTACATAGTCTGCATATGATTGATTGTACATAGCTCATAACTCCAAAATACAAAAACAATATAACATGTCAAAAAATCCAAAAAACATTCAAATATGTCAAAAATAACAAAAACATTTTGATTGTATGCATCATCCATGATTTACATTGCTACTACTATGTTAGGACTTACATTTCCTATTCCATGATATTATATGTCAATTTATCTACATTACCATGCTTCACTTGATCTTATTTAAGTGTCTATAGTGACATCTAGCTACTTGATTTATTCACTCTACCCATTGCGAGGACATCTTACTTCTACATTCAAGACACACTTCGACATACATATCGATTGGAGGTATCTTCTACATGACTACACCATCTAGGTTATGTCATTCCTATACTACACACTCCAAGTTATCATGTTGATGTACATTACTTACTAGATTACCATATTAGCATTTCACTAGTATCTATCACTTATGTGTCTCTTAACATATACCTAATCTTATATTAAACATGTCTTGCATAGTTTCACTTTTTCTTTGATTAGTTAGATGTGATCCTATCTTTTTAGTTATTACATGCTCTCTCTTCTTGCTTAGTATAGCTTATTAGTTTGTATTTCCAATTCCTACTTGTCTCTTGTATGTGCCTTAGGATATTTTCTAATGTACTTTGCACTTATTCATGTGCATGCCTTAGGAAATTTTTCAATGTCCTTTGTTTATACTCTTATATGAGCCTGTGGCTCTTATGCCAACATTGCTTATTTCAGTTGTATGTGTATGTGGCATTTGAACATGCCTTGTATGCTTAGTTTTTAGTTTGAGTGATATGTGCCCATGTCTCTTATTTTTGTGGCCCCTTGGCCACCCTTATATGCTTCTTGATTCTTGCTTTATGTGTTTGTTGCTTGATTTTTTCTCTATTATTGCAATGCCATGATCCATATCATGCATTTTCTTGTTCTTTTGGATGCCATGATGGACATCATGCTCCATGCCTCCAACTAAAAACTAAAAACTAAAATTTATAGTTTAAACTCAATTTAATAAAATTTCACATGTTATTATATTGTTACATCTATCTAGGCATACCCCTATTGATCTAATAATCTCTCAATTCAAACCATGATATATCTTGAGGTATCTTGTTGATTATCATTACTATATCATGTATATTTCTAGCTTAACACACTTATAGGGGTTATTCTTATAAGGGTAGTCATTGTAGGGTACCTATTCCTACCCTTAAGAAGAGGGGGAAACAAATAGGATTTTTTCTATAGAGATCAGAACTCCTATCAGTCAAAAAATCTATTTTTAAAATAACTAGAACAATAACCAGTCATCAAACCACTCAAAATAGACTAGGCAGATAGTCAATATTTTATAACAGTGATTAGTTTTAACCTAAGATGATAGTACAAAGGCTATATTATAACTCTAAACACTAGGGTTTTTATTTTAAATGTTCCTATCCAAATAGGAGAAAATCTAGGTTTTCTAAAAGTAGGTAAAAAGGTAGGTTCAGCTACAATTTTACATAAATAGACCAGTTTAAGTAAGTAATTTTTAGTACAATTTTCTTAGATAATCTAGACATAGGGGGCATCATGCATGGCATGATTGGTTTTCACTTCTAGTTTCAGATATGGTAGTTGGTATAACTTCTAGATTAGAATCTATGTTTCAAACACCAGTGATTAAGGGAAGATTGCATAGTGATTTTGCTTCTTTTCTTTCAATATTTGACATTACCCCAACATTCTTAGTAGTTGCATGGATTATTCCATCTATAGGTGGTTGGAATCATTTCAGAGTGGATTTCATACAAGCCTAACCTACACATTTTTTAGTACTTGAGTTCTTGAGTGGCTTCCACATAAGCCAAATTTTTTGTTTTAGAGTGACTTTCATGCAAGCCTAATCTCTATCTTTTCTAAGTTGGCCAACATTGACCTAGTTTCCATCACACATTCATATATCCATGGAACATTTTCATATTTTTAGAGCATTCAAGGGATTCAAAAACACTCTCATATGACATACATATTAGTATCAGTTCTTAGCTTCACTTCATGGGGCAATGATGGAGCCAAAGGGATAGACTTTGTATTTTTGAGCCACCTATTTAGAGGGATTAGACACACAATCCAAAAACTAATTAGCATATGCATGATCATCTAGATTCACTCAGTAGGTGATGAAGGATCTAAAGGGATAGACTTTGCATTCTTGAGCCATTTTCTAAGAAATTGAGTACTGAGCTCCATTTATGATAAAATTTTTGGTATAGTATCATTCAACACATACCCAACACACACATCCTTACTCAACATCACAATAGATTAAAACTTACACAACATACTCTCTATGCACTATCCATCATTACTCAACATCACACAAGCTTCATGGGATTCATCTTTACAAGTAAGTTTAGGTACATTTTCTATTTTCCTTTATCCTAATATTTCACTTTGCTGCATGACTACAATAAAGGGGGAGGGGAATGTAGTCATATAAAATGAAAAAAATGGTAACTTGAGAATGGCTAATGGCATCCAATCCTTAGGTCCCTCTTGATTTCTCTCATGACCCTCTTAAGACTAATTTCATTGATTCCCAATCATTCAACCTTCCAAAATTGATCCCAATAAAGTTAGGACCCTCTCTTCATGACTAATCCATCCCTTAAAGCCTCATCAATATAGGACAATAGCACCCAACTTGGACACTAGCACCAGACCCTAGGGTGTCTATTTTTTAGCACTATTTTACAAGTGCATCTTGGGCCCCAATGGTCATTTCCTTCTAGATCCTTATATTTAATCATGTCATCCTAACACGAATTCATTTAACTGATGCCCAATAGATCCATATGTAAGCCCATTCAAAGGTTATTTGGAAAGGGTTGACAAATATCATTCAAGAAATAAAGTATATAAGAAAGACCACTCAAGAAATATTCCCTGTTCTTTATATACAGTAGCCTATACACTTTCAATCTAATTTAAGATCATGCACCAGTCCCTATTTATCTCAAACATACTCAATTTTAGCATTTCCTACATTTCATTCACTATTTCACTAAGCACTCTTAAAGGGAGAACTACATATGTCTTGATCCCTCCTTGGATTATTAGTATGTAGGTAGCATACCCACACATGGGGTGTGAAGCATGTCTAGTGCATCTTACACACACTAACCCCTTTTCCCCATTTGTGAAAGTTTATTTCAATTTCATAGAAGATACAAGTACATAAAGAATCAAATCCAAAAGGAGCTCTATTAATAGCAAGGACTTGAAAATTGGTACACATGCTCACACTAAGATGGTGAATAAAACCTAGAAATTTTAAATCCCTAAGACAATATTTTTGGTGAAGGACTACAACATCGAATCCTAGGGTGTCTAAGTTTGGTGCTCCTATCCAATCAAAAAATAAAGTTCATGATCTTGTTTGTGATAGTGTCTTAGTCCTACACAAAAAAATTTAGACTCTGTCTCAGTCAAAATATTTTAGAGTATTGGTATGTAAGTATCATGCCCTCACATGGGGTGTAAAGCATGTACAGTACATCTAACACACACTATCCCCTTTCCCCCATTTGCCAAATTTTCTTTCAATTAGATATAACATACAAGTAAACAAATAATTAGCTCTATAGGGGGCTTTGTTCATAGCAAGGACCTATAAATTGGTACACAAGCTCACACTTAGCAGGTGAAAAAAAAGCTTAAATCCCCAAGATAATAATGTCAAAGAAGGACTAAAGCACCAGATCCCAGTGTGTCTATTTCTAGTGCTCCTATCCAATCATAAAATGAAGTTCAAGATCCTATTTTTGATAGTTTTCTAGTCCTGCACACAAATTTCTAGACCTTGTCTTAGTTGAAATAGTTTAGAATAAGATAATTTTAATTTTCTCTCTCTTATTACTATTTTTAGAAAAGGTCTAATTACAATTTAATTTCACAAATTACTACCTTAATTGGGAATATTATTTTCTAGTTTCTCCTACTTAGACCTATTTATTAAATAGGAATAAAACTCCATTATTCCAAAAAATAAAAAATCAAAAACCAAGATTTTTAATTCCCTTCCAAGAATGGTAGCTCATTATCCTAACAAGTTTGTGAAATTATGACTAGATAGGATATAATTAACATCCTAGACTAGTAACTAGATTTTTTTGAGCCCATCATAGATGAGATTATTCACAAAAATGTCATTACTCAACCACCAATCATCCTTTATCCATTTCAAACCATCCCCCACTTTAGAAAATACATGTTGATTGTTGAGCCCTAATAGTTCCAATCATTACCTCTTCAAGAGCCATCATTTGAAGACCAAGATATGTTCCAAATTGATATTTTACAACCAAATGTAAAACAAGGCCAAGACAACCAACCATTTCATGATTTTTTTTATGAAACACATATTTATGACAATTCAACCTATGATGAATCGCCTTTTGATCCTTTCCCTTTGGTTTAGGATTCTCACTCTGATAAGCCAGTCTTTATTGAGTCACTTCATAATGATTATAATTGCCTTTGGGAAAATCATTATCTCAATCATTATCCTATTTTTTAAGAGAATCCCTTCTATAAACTAGTCTCTATGGATTTATCTCTTGACATTTTCCTCTCTTTGATGAGTCTCACTTTGATAAGCCAATCTCTTTGGAGTCACCCCTTGAACCATTCCCTCTCTTTGATGAGATTCACCTAGATGAGCCTGTCTATGATGAACCCTTCTTAAATGAGTCTATTTTTGAAGAACCCATTATTCCATCATAGGATATTACTTGTCCAATATCAAAAATTCAGCATGAAATCATCATAGTTGTATCCACAATCAAAGAATAATTAGAATTGGGATCAGGTTCTTTTTTTAAATCAATATCAAATTTAGCATTATAAGTAGAATCAATGTCAGTTTCAACATTTGATTTAGAGTCCTTTGAGTTATAATCAACTTTAGAATCCAAATGCATTCATGATTACTACAACCTTGATTACACATGCCTTGCAAATAAATTTGAATATATTTTTGATCCTTCCATAGCTTTTAAGGATGATTACTTCAACATCAACACAAGTTCTCCTAGTATATTCTATAATGATTGTGTTACCTCTTCCCATTCTATTACTATTCCACATGCCACTAACACCACCAAACATAACCATTATATTAACATTTCACCTCCCATATGTTTTGATTAGGAGTGATATAATCAAACCTTATTGAATTGCATCCATGGAAACATATCCATTGCATAATATAAGGGGGACCAATACCATATCCATGTAAAAGAATAATCTCCTAGTGAAACCTTTTTAGAGGTGCTAAGGGAAATCAAAGTACAAACTCAACATCTTCTATTGAAACCTTGTTTTAGGTGCTAGAATACAATCAAATTCAAAATTCAATGATCCTAAGTGAAACCTTTTTGGAGGCATTATGGGATAATCAAGACAAGTTTATTGGTAAAAACCTATTTGAGGCACCAATAGTTTAGCACAATGGTTCTTCACTACTTGATGAAGATATTATTAAAGATAGCATAAATAGATGGTATCTCCTCTTAAGATCAAACCATAAAAAAAAATTGATTGTCTTATTAAGAGCATATTCAGAAGTCTTTGGTCCTACCATAAATAAAATTATGTTGAATATAGAATCAAAAACACTGTGTGTAACTAAAAATCTCAATCTTCATTTGTTTCCCAACCATTATACATATCATTATAATCCATTTATTCATTCCAAACCTATATTAAATTTCCAAATTAGACCTATTAGCCAATATTTATCCATATTTACCATCCCTAGATGCACTTTCCTTTATAGAGGCTATGAATATATCTTGTTTTGAATTTTGGAGGAAATAGATTCAAAGACCAACAAAGATCATAACAATTTCTTAATAGAGAATCTCTTTAGAAGTGGTGTGGGATAGAAACTTAAATAATTGAATATTCTAGTTATATCATATGTTGATAGGGATGTGCATCTTCACACCAGCAAGAACAACATAACCATATATTTAGCTTTCCATTTACTTTGGATTTTTCATTTGCCATCCACCTTGCCATTATTTCATGTCTTTCTATTTACCTTGTCATTTTCATTTGCCATTCACCTTACCTTATCACTTAGGGAAAACCTATCATCATTATAGTATTTTTTTCATAACTTCACCTTCCTTATACTATATCATATACCATTTTACTATACCTTCCCTATAAACCAAAGTAATTTTTAACCTCCCTCCCCACCCCTTTGACCTTAGTTATGTTCCATTGGTTCTTCAATAACCTTTAGTGAGGGGATTCAAATCATGTTTTAGTAGTTTATTTAGTAATATGGACACAATTAGTATCTTGGATTATTATCATGGTGGTTTGGCAATTGCATCCTTCAATTGTTATGTTGTTTCATTACGAGGGTTCATGATTATAATTGCCTTTGGGAAAATTAGTATCTCACTCTGTGATACTAATTATTTATGCCTTTGGGAAAATTAGTAGCATTGACCTATTTTTTTGTATCCTAATTATAATCACTTATGGTAAAATTAGGAACAACACTTTTATCATTCATTTCTATGTCACATTGCCATTCTTATGTCCATATTTTGCCATTTTCCTAATTCATGAACTTATTGCCACCTAGTTAGATTTCTCTATTGTAAGTAAAAACTACTATGAATTGAGGTCTTAATGGGACTATGTAGGTAATGCTTGATTATAATTGAGGTCAGATTAGTCACCCATTTTCCATGCTCTCACCATTTTTTGATAAATTTAAAGTCTGAATAGTCTCATTGTTTTGTGAGCAATATTTTGGCCAAAATTGGCCTACATAATTTTTTTTTTGCCTAAATGGATTAGGAAAATCTCTTAGAACTTTTAGTAACCTTCTACCTCCATAACTAGTCCCTTTTATGTCCTAAATTGATGATGTAGTACAGTATTCTGGGAGGTCCCAGTGTGGTGTGAGAAACTAAGCACAGTTCTAGTTGAATGAGCATCCAGGGGCATGAAGGAGATTTGACATGTTTAAAATATTTACTAAGGTTTTTTTTATTTAATAATATAGTTTAAAACTTATTTAAATTATTGGACTAGTTGGAATCCCTGAGAAACCACTTCAAAGTTAAGAATTTGAGTTTCAAGGACAAAGTCTCTAGAAGTTCAAAAACCGGTCACAGGCACTTTTGTTGATGCCATGAAACAATGTTTCAAGGAGATTTGATAGATATAAATGTTCCCATATTGTATCCTTATCATAGGGGAATATCCATGCAAAAAATAATGGGTATGTGAATAAAGAATAATATTGTTTGAGGGCCTCCAAGTTTCACTTTTGTTCATTGTGATCATTTAGTGTATTCTATAGGATTTGAGTGTTAAATGACCTTCAAACACAAATATAGAAATAAAAGGTCTAAAATTTGTCATGGGACATTATGTAGGATTCCCTAAGGTGAATCAAACTTTTCCAAAGAGTTTTCATACATGCAAAGGACAAAAAATATGTTTTTTAGTTTTCTAGGCTTGGAGAGCTAAGAGAGGCCTAGAATGCCATAAGAGAAAGGGGTGGCAGAAGAACTTTACTTAGGAGTTAGGAATTTCAATTTGGATGATAGTTGGGGGCATGGATTTTTGACAAAAACCTCTATCATTTTCCTTAGTTCACCCCTAAAACTCAAGAACCATCATCAAAGCAAAAATAGGACAGCAAGCTTGCACTTTTTTGTTATTTTTTGTTTGAGAGATTGGTGATGTTTTTCTGATCTTTTAAAACTCTCCCAGGTCTACCCCATTAATATCTATCCAATTAATCCAAAATGAGAGATAGGTGAGACCTAGAACTCATTTTAACCCCCCCAAACCAAACAAGGTCTTAGAAAGAGCATGAGAGAAGCTCTAAACAAGGGGTTTTGAAGATTACAAGTGTTTTAACCCTCCAAATTTTCCAAAATTTTATAATTTGATGTATTTCAAGGTGATATAAGTACTGATTTAGTGGCTGAGGGTTTGGAATAGGGCTAATTATGCCTAAAAAGGGGTGGTTTCCAAAGGGAGTCTGATCTTGGAGTGGAATCAGGTCATGAAACTTGTCACAGACTTGTAATGAGAGGGAGAGTAGCTATAAATGGTCTCATGTTTTCAATATAATTCATAGAATGATCAAACCAAGGATAAATGTCCAAAATAAGAGCTACAAGCCTTAGAAACCCAAGATGAGCCTTCTATGTGAAATGGGATGTTGAGATCAATGTATAGATTGTAATAGATGTAGAGGAATATCTTAAGGGTTGAATGAAGGTTTAAAAACCTAAGACATAATCATACACCTCAAAGACTTGCACCTACAAACCTTTATACGGATGTTGTTTGTTTGAAGCCTAATTGCCTTGCTACAAGATCTAAGAATGTTAGAGGAAGGGTGAAATATTATTCTAATAATTTTGAGAGAAATATTGAGATATTTGAATATGAAACTGATTTTAAGGGCTTCATTTTCACATGAAATCATTACCATCAAGAAAAGAACACAATCATGAGGGGTCTTTTGAGAAGGTATAAGGTGGCATGGGAGGTTAAAGGCAAAGAAATGAAGATTGGAATGATGAAAGGATAATATACATGAGTATTTAAAATGAAAATAATCATGTTATACCAAAAACCAAATCAAGGAGAAAGAAAACTCAGTTGTGATTTTTGACCAAGCAGACATGTGTCACTAGCTTTTGCCAAAATGGGCCTACAAGCCAAAGTATATAGGATCTAATCACAAAATTTTTTAGAGAGGATCGTTATGAAGTATTATAATAATTAAAAATATTGTTTAATATTTTTTATAATGTTAAATATTCAACATTTTAGTACATTCAACCCTATTTCAAATCATAATCAACAATGGAGCATGCCTTGGAGAAATTAGCCAATTTCAGACATCTACAGGTTGATTCAAATTTAAAAAAATAATAAGTATGGTATAAATAACCTAAAAAATAATTAAATAAAATCATAAATGTCCTAGAAAGAGTGAAAGTGGCCACTATTCTTACACAGTCCATAGGCACTCAAGAATGTAGCGATTGGAGACCAAATGAAGTTTTGTCAGTTCTGGATGCCAAAAAGAACTTTAATCCTTAGATAGGTATTAAAATGGTATAATATAATGTTTTGAATCTATATTTTCCAATTTTAGTGATTAAATTTAGGTTTTTCATGTAAATATTTGAAGAAAGACAAGTTTTGGCATGAAGGAAACATTTAGGCAACTCAAGGTAACTTTTGGTAAAAAGGGTCTACAAGATAAATTACACATCCAAATAACTTTAAAATCGGTTATATTTGTCATAATTACCTATTATATTCATCCATAATCCTTTTAGGGTAATTTTATTTTCAAAAGTGCTCATTGGTTTGTCACAGTCCCCCTATGTCTCATAATGATCACTATTCATGTAGTCACACTTTTTAGAGTTTTAAGGTGTGTTTGAGGTTTCTAAGATTAGAAGATTTTTTTGTAAGAATTTTAATATTTTTTTAATACTATTAAACACATTTAAATATTGTTTAAACTCTAAACTTCATGAAAACTCTGAAAGTAGGCTCAAAACCCCATAGGTAGTCTCAAAGGCAAAAAAGGCAAAGTTGAGTTTTGATAATTTAGAGAGGTTTTATGAGGTTTTTTAGATGTCATGAATAATTTTAAAATCAATTAATATAATTTAAAATGTCAAGTTTGTCATTTGGATAAATTTAAGCTTTTTTAGGCTTAAGACACCCAGTTTTAGCCCATCTTCAGATGCTTCTTTCTTTCATACCATGAAGAGTTAGAAAAAATTATTATATCATGTTTTGAGTAACCATATTTAATTTAATTTTAATATTTATTTATTTTGGTTAAGTTCTTTAGTTTTATGAATAATCACAAAGAGTGTAAGCATGCCCAAAATGCTTACAAACCCTGCAGGCAATCATCTTTACATGTGTATCTTTTCACACATTACGCATGGTAGAATAATATTTTTAGGGGTTTTTAAAGGTAATATATATTTTTATTCTAAGTATTATGCATGTATATAAGTGGTCTTTAGGGTGACAAATGGCCTTGGGAGTAGTTTTTAGGGTAGTTGGTTCAAGGTGGCTCAAGCTTGTGACTTCCATCAATAGAGTCTAAGTGATTTGCAGGTATCATGGAGTTTATTTCAGGTTGGAGGAGAAAATAATCTCAAAAATCAAGGATAACCTCAAAAATAAAAATTAAGTTGAAATTAAAAGATAATTTTCATGGTCAGTTAAGCATAAAATGCCAAGTTAGCTAACTTTTTGCCTAACATCTTCTAGAAGAGTAAGTGGAGGGGAGCCCAGAAGTCTTTGGGAGAGATATTTTGAGGTTGGATAGTCCAAGTGGATCATTCAATACATTTTCAAAGTCTTTAAAGACTTTTCCTTTATAGTGGATCATGACATCATCATCCTCAACAAGTTTTTGTCTTCTAGTGTGTTTCTCAACCAATGAGAGGGTTTGAATACTATTAGAGCTAATGAAGGTTAATTTGTTGAATAAATATTGGTTATAATTAACCCAAATATGGGTGAGAATCCATGGAGTGTGGTTGGATCTCATTTATTTAATTTTGTTTCCTTGTCTCTTCTCTCTCTCTTCCCCTTTTATCCTATATCTCCCATTTCTTCCCCATTTTTGTAAGATGTTATCATTTGATAAGGAGAAACCCTATAAAAATTTGTAATAAATACCTTTTGAAGTAATAAATAAAATTTTTTACCTATTTATTTCCTCTAAATTATGCTTAGCAAGCTTGTGCATGATGGTCTTATGGAGAAGTGTTCTTCCACGTCCATTGTCCTTCTTTCTTGCCTATTTTTAGGTGTTTTCAAGTTAGTTTTAGGTCTGAACTTGAGATCTTTCCACCATTAATGGATTATTGGTGTGAATTTTGAAATTCCTCTTTACTTCATGTATTGTTTGGTGAGCTTAGTTTATGAAACACTTATGCAAATTAACTAGTTTGTGAGGTTTTGTGAGTAAGAATTATCTTATGCTGAATTAGTGCTTATTTCACTCTTATGTGAGTGTCAATAAAGTTGGTGTATCACCCATTTATCTCTCTTAGTTACCCTATACCACCTCTCTACCTCTTTTTCAAAAAAAAAAACATTAGTTTAGGTGATCTACCAAGAGGAAGTTAGCCTTCTCTGAAGGTTCAACCTCACTACAAGATACTCACAACCTTAGGTTGCTCCAATATTATAGCTGGGAGTGATAGATCCTAAAAAAATATCCCACAAGGGTGAGGTTATACACTATAACACAACCCAAGCCACACTCTTAACATTTTTCAAGTTATACTATTTAGTATCTCATCATTCTCAATCGAGTTGAGATGCATATAAAATTTCATAAACATTTTTAAAAAACTTAGAAATCCAGAAAAAAAAAAAACCTTACAATATCCTAAAGATATATAAAGCCTTAAAATTTATAAACATTTATCATGTCAAAACCTAGTCAACCATCCTTGATAATCCCTACTGGGGAAAAATCCATTATTGGTTCTATTCCATTCCACTGCCATTGGATGTGTGACCTTCCCTTTACATGTATCCTTACTTGGGGGCACAGCCCATTTATCATTTCATTAAGCCTTCACATATAGGTATTGACTTGATTAAAAATAGGATGTCTTTTATTGCTTTTACTTTCAAGCTTTCTGTGTGTTTATTTGTTTACTTACTTGTTTGATTTATTCATTTTGCCTTGACTCAGTCTATATGAATTCATTGGGTGACTCCTTATTAATTTTACTCAAGTCCATCCATATTCATATTTCAACATTATCTTCATGGTTTTTATCATTGGTGCTTTGTTTTCAATGTTTTATTAGATTAAAAGTTAATCCTCATGCACATGAAGGCCAAGTCATCATGGTGTTTTATATCATGGTGCATACTATCATGCACTACATCAAAAATTGGCTCAATAAATATTACAAGCAATGGTGCCATAAAAGCTTCTCCTCATTCACTTCGGCAAATCCTCACACCCTCTTTAATAAAATTAAACCCTCGACTATTCTATTTGTATCAATGATAATAAAGACTATAAAATCCACATTGGTAGGTATAAATAAATCATTCACATTGATAAATTTTTAATTTTATATTCCTCATTCAATTTTTTCCCACTTCTGGGTGAGCTATATTAGCCTGAGGTCAATTTAGATTATGTAGGTATCACTTGGATACATGACATATCTCAGGTCAGCTTGACCACATTTATTCTTCCAATCATCTATTTCATCACTTTATGCATCCTCATGTGCTTGGTTTTTTGTGTCTTCTTTATTCATTATACCATCACATCTATGTTTTCACCTACACATATTTAATCTATATGACAAGTTATATCCTTTAATTATGTTTGTAAATCTTCCCTCCTAGGCCACAAACTAAAAATCATTATTCAAACTAGGCCATATTAATGATTATAACTTCTTATGAGAAATGCATTATTTTGAATCATCCACCCTACTAGGGTATGTGTCTATTCCACTGATTATAACCACCTTTGGTAAAATTAGTGTCTCAACCTTTGTTACCGATTATAACTACATTTGTGCAAACCATTACTTTTAAATAAAATGCATGCAAGCATTATCTTGATTGGATTAATCTAACCCATGTGTTAATTTCATTCTTCTTCTTACTTTTTTTCAATGGACTATCTATCGATTATATGTGTCAGCCACTCCCTTGAGGGGGCATCATTATAGGCTTCCCAAATATTTTTTAGAGCTTCTTCTTCAATAATATATTCTTTCCTTATTAATGGATTATTAATTATTTTAGAAGATGTTATTATTCCTATAGATTGAAATTCCTTCCCAAATAAGGGAAATTTGTAGACACCCCATTCTAGCCACAACTAGCTTTCGACCAAACTTTAGATTAATTTCTACCAAATAGTGTAAATTAAGCTTAAGAATCACTAAATATCCCAATTTATTCTACAAATCATTCATTAATTCTCAAAATATTGTTGAGGCATCCCTATTTTGGGTATTATACTATACAAAATAATAACCTCTTATGGATTCATCCTCAGTCACCTTGTGACCCAACAACTGATAGTTTGGCCTTTGGACCCATTAAGCAGGGCACTTGAACAATTCTTAAAAGAGATAAAATGCTAATAAAAATGAATCAAATAATTAAACCAAACTAAATTTTTAGATAAATTATCCATTTACAATTAATGAATATCTAAAAATAGAATTTCCAAAAATCAAAATATCAAGCCTTTTCATCATTACCTTTATGAATTTTCAAGCTCTTCCAAAAAATCTGATTTTATACCCATGCATATTAATTGAAAATAATTATTACATGGTTATTTTTAACTCAACTAGATTTATCCTCAACTCAACTAGGGTTAGTTTGAAATCATTCAATGTTTAAACTCAACCTTAACTCACTTGCGTGAGGGTTAATTTTGGAGGCTATAAATACTAGTCCCCACTTATTGATCTTTAAGCTTTGATAGTGTAATTCTATTATGCATTATTTCCCTCGTAATATCTTTTAGTATTGTTATCATGCCAAATTTTTAATCCAAATATCCAAACCAAGGTTCCAAAGAGACATGAGCAAAGGGAGCTTTGTTGATAAATATTTTTTAATGCACAAATTTGAGCAAGCCACTTCAACAAACCATTTTGAAGCTAAAAAGAAGGTAAAAGGATGATCTCTTTTATTTTATAGTTGTATTTTTATTGTAGAGTTATTACATATGTTCTCCCTAGTGTATAGGATAGATGTGTTAGTGTTTAGTGTGTTATTTTTAATTTGGTTTTATTAACTAAAACTATGCTAACCTCCCCTCTATTAGATTCCTTATTTACAAAAGCTAGCACAACACTCTTGAAATTGGCATTTGAGTTTGAAAGGTAGAATGCCTTGTAGATTCTAATTCATGGTGCACCTAAAAGAAACATATTTATATGGTGTTGATTTATAAGAATGAGGTCATAGCTAGGATGAAGCTAGAGGAAGATCTAGTTGAGATTAAGTGCTAGTTAGAAGATGAGACAAATACCAAAGTAAAAACCTTAAACATCTATAAGGGAATTTTGATCCAAGAAATAGTAGTCATGGATTGATTACCCCTATTTGGTGAGGTAATAGATAATCTAGAGACCTTGGTAGAGCTCCTTTTAAAATTATTCAAAGAACATCCTGGCCCTTAGGATGAGAAAACTTGGGAAACAAAGCAGTTCACAAAATTTGTGGAGGTGGACAAGAGAGTATTACATAGAGTGTAAGATACTATTCCCATTTTAGATGGGTTTTTTTTTAGAATTTGTCATGGCCAAATAAGATTTTAGAAGTTCAGCTTCAAGTATAATATCTTTAGAAACAATACTTGGTTGATAAAGCCTTATTAATAAAAGACTACCCAAAACGTGTTAAAGTATTTAAATATGTGGAATCCATGGAGGAAACAATAATCACCCATACATAAGAAAAAAATTAAAACTTCACAACCTTCTAATCACAAGTTGTTTTTGAGGTCACTACACTTAAGGATGTTTATAATGATGCTTCCACATCCCTTAAACATTTGGTAAATAAAGTAGGTGAGTGTCTCGACCAACTTGAGTAGACCAAAAATATAAAAGTGGCAATTGAATAAATAAAGACCAAGATGTTGAAAACCATGTCACATTGGAAAGGTGTCAATAAGTAGAATGATTAGGTTATCCTAGACTTTTTTGTAGATGTTGAGACCAATGCTTAGTCTAGGATAGACTAATGGTGTAGTGTTGGGTGATGTTAGACCCCTAATTTTTTCTAAGTCATTTTTGGAATAACTGGTGTGAAGAGGCATGACACAAAATAGGCATGAAATATAAGAGGCATGTCATAAAATACCATGGATCAAGAGTCTATGCTGTGGAAGGACCAATTCATAATAAATGTGCATAATAAATGGAGAACCCAAGAATGAAAGACTCAAAACTTAGCATAAGAATTGGGAAGCACATAAGAAGTATGAGATGTTTAAGAAGTGATTCACATGGTTAAAAGAGACTAAGTCAAGCATGAATATAACACCAACCCATGGGAAGATAGGTGATTGATGATAATTATATTGCATTGAAGAGAGAATATAGGGGCAAAAAGGTGTGGGTCCTTAGGAAATAAATGTAATTGACTACCATAAATCAAGTGTGTTGATGATCATTAGAGAGTCACTATGAGTGTAATTATGATTATAACTGCTTGGTTAGGGAAAACAAAGTATAAATGCCTATGGATATAACTTTTTAAGGATATTATTGTGATATTGTTATTATTGTATGTACCTGGATAACATTGAGTTATATGATTGAATTTCACTATACACTTGAATTATGTAACCTTTCAATCACTTATCAATATGATTAATGGAATATATTTTACTTAAATGTTGTTATTTTGAATATGGAGACAATGATGTTGGTTATATTATATGGTTTTTTTTAGTTAATTGAGTTTAGGTCCATAATTACCATTTATTTATTTTTATGGTTAATCATTGAGTAATGTGTATATTTTCAAGTTCCCTTGTCTAATAGTACACCCTTATGTGATAAAAAAATGGGAAATAGTCTCTCATTACATGTTTTAGGTTTGCACATGTGATCTCAATCTTGCATGAAATGCCAATGCATTAACACATTAGGTTTTAGTCACTTCAACATGTACCTAAGGAAAGTTATGCTTAAATAGATAAACTAACCCCAACAAGGAGATAGTTAGGAAATTTAGGTTTGATTGGATGTGAGGTTTAAATCCCTACCTATATTTTAGAATAATATTTTGCTCTGAACCCTAAATCATAAGTTTACACATAAAGATATGAAAATTATTTGTGTATTGTTTCACAAACTATTATTTTCCTTAGTGTAACTAAGAAAACTTAATGTATTGATCATCATAGTTTCCAATAGGATAATAAGTTATTTTAAGTGTTTTTACAAGACCATTCATGTGTCTAAAGATGTGTCTAAATTAATATATTATTTATGTGTAGTGTAGTAATTTTCCCACCATTTATTAATTGCTAAATATACTTTCATAAGAGTAATTGTGATTTTCTCTTGATTAGAGAAGTGATTTACTATGTAGTATTAATAGGTGAGGTTAATCTAGTTATCTAGTTCATCTAAATATATTTTACGTTAAAACATATTAATGTCTAGATTGATTTATAACTTTTATGAATTTTTTAGAAATGGATGATAAGAATGAGAGGCTAGAGAATGTTTCTACTTGAAAAGAGAGAAAAGTGATCAAGAATACTTACTTATCCAAATGTATGTCATTATTCCAAATCTTCATGTTTTCTCTACAATGCATCCTTTATTTGTTTTAACCTTTGATGACTTAACTAGTGTAAATACTATGTTGTTAAAGGGATAAGAATGATGTTAATCTAGGATAAAAACTATAAATGTTTGATTCAATTGACCTTTCCCAAAATAAATAGTGAGAAGAGAAAGAGTACTTATCTAGAAGTAAAAAATATTTTATGTGGATTAGTGAACCAAAATAGGCTAGAGAAATAGGTAGATGCCTTCTAATTTTTTACTATTATTGAAATCTATCCTTGGATAGTAGCATCAAAATTAGGATAGTAGCACCATATGGTGCTAGTGTCCAATTATGGTACTAGTGTCCCTTTTGTAATAACTATCTAAAACTTTCAGGGAAGTTGTGGGAGGTTCTGGAGGTCTTGTAGGTGGTTTTATGTCATTTGGGGGCTCACCTATGTCATTATTTTAGTTTAATCTCTTATAAACCCCAAATGAGTACCTTCACACATGAAATAACAACCAAATAAAATTTAAAAGTCAAGGTAAAACTAGATTATGGGATTTTATGATCACACATAGTAGAACCCATGTTATTTTTGTTATTGCCTACATTAACCCCAATTCTAGGGGTCTCAGATCACATGTATTTATCCCTTATGGAACATGTATAATCAAATTACATGGTATTCTATAATGAATTTTGCCTAGACCCTTCTTTGATCAAGCATGCAATGTCTAGATGTGATGGTTGAGTAATATTCATAGTAGTGAGTTGTATTATTAATTGATTGTATGTAATTATGTACCAAAATAGTAAGTGTTAGATTTTAAATTCTTTTTTAATCTATTTATATAGAATAAAATTTGATTAGAATATAAAACCTTGTTCACTGGCTGACAATTTCTAAAAGAGGGATAAAAAATATAAGAGAAGGCTTAAGAAAGGGTTAGGACTCAAAAATCAGAGAAAATGTCCATCAAATGCTAGAGACATAATTGGACACTGGCACCATGTGCAACTACTATCCTAAAAATCAATCTAGTTTCCTAAGGCTTAAATCAGAGCTAAAACCAAGTAAAATAGACTAGAGGCCCCTATGATTGAGATAAGGTGATCTAGGACCACCAAGGGTGCTAAAAATAGGGAAAATAAGATAATAAATATCAAAAGACTAAGAATGACCATAAGAATAAGGATTGTATTCATCACTAAGACCTTCATGTAAAAGAGTAATAAAATATAAAGTACTTGTGGTTGCTTGAATAAATTAGGGTGTTTACATTTCTCCCCTTTATTCTAGTAATATAATGAAATGAAAATATTAGAGTAAAATAAAAAAGAGGAACATGTACATGTACTTACATACATGGATGTGTTCTGGACCTATCCCAATTCCTGACTAGAAAAGTGGACATGAGCTAGAGTGAAATAACTAAATAAGAACTCCATGATGTGGATGTCATCCATATTTAATATGAATGATGCACTAAATTATGAGGAACAAAAATCATATTTTTCCCCAACCCTGATATATGTACTAAATATGATTATGTAAACTGAATGTGTGGAGAAACAAAGCTTGTTTTCTCCCACTTTGATATATAAATTTAATATGGGTGTGTAAAATGAGTCTCATGGAATTCTATGGATCAAACATTACAGATGGTCATGTGACCCAAACTAGTGAAAACCTAGTGACATCCTAGTGATGATACTAAGTGTAACCTGATAATATAAAAATAGAGATCAAAGACATGTGATCTACATCATGCCCCATAATATTGGTATCTAAAGAATGTATCTATGTATTTAAATATCTATATATCTAATTAAATTGGTATATCTACATTATACTATATATATATATATATATATATATAGACACACACACACACACACACACACACACAGAGTTATATCTAGGTAGATTGTGTTGACACCCCATTTTGGCCATAATTGGCCAAATAGTGAAAATTAAGCCTAAAAATCATTAAACATCCTAATTTAATCCATATATCATTCATTATTGCTCATAATCATGTTGAAGCATCCCTATTTGGCGTATTATCCCATACCCAATAAAGACCTCTCATGAATTCATATTTAGTCACTTTAAAACCTAACAAATGGTAGTTTAGCCTAAGGACACATTAAGCGGGGCACTTGAAAAATTCCTAGAAGAGATAAAATGTTAATCTTAATGAATCAACTAATTAAACTATATTAAATTCTTAGATAAATAATCCATTTATAATTAATGAATATTTAAAAATGGAAATTCAAAAATTCAAAATATCAAGATTCTTCATCATTTCTTTTGTGAGTTGTCAATCTCTCACAAAATATCTAATAAATATCTAAAATTTGTGAGCCATGCCTATAAATTAAAAACCATAATTACATTACACCTACTTAACCCAACTTGGGTTAGCCCTAACTCAACCATGCTTAATCCTAACCTTACTCAACTTGTGTGAGAGTTAACTTTGGAGGATATAAATAGAAGAATATTGATTTTTGAAAATTTTATAGTGTAATGTTATTATGCTAAAATACCTCAAAAAAGCTTCATTGTAGTGTTACCATACTAACTTCATAATCCAAGACAAGCTAAGTGTTGGGCATTATCCTTGGTTAAGGAAGAGATTGTTGAGCATTATCTTTGAGTGTTGAGTTTTGATATTTAATGTTGTCATTTATGTCAAAATTTCTAGTAAAGATCCATGGTTATTTCATTGATGTCAATCTAATATAGTTGATATCATAGGTTCTTGTGTAAATTCTTGGTCAAGTAGGTTATGAGGTATGTATGTGAAGGAGTTCTATTTCTAGTATAATGTGTGTTATAACTATGATAAAAGAATGTTGTTTACATAATGTTTTAATCATTGAGAAGTAGCATGAGTAATTAAAACTTTGTATATAAAATATAAATCATCTTTTAATGTCTTATCTAGACCTTATGAGATAGTATTTGCAGATGGTAAGATGAAATGAGTGAGATCTGAAGAAGAAGTAGTGTGCTCCAAAGTTTTGTGCAAGTAGTGTCAAAGATGCTCTGAATGTGTTACAAAGATGAGAATGATCCAAAGAACATGTGACATTATTTAAGCATAAAATATGTTGTCTGAGTGTGTATTCAAGGTATTAAAGACCTTTTAAATGAGTAAAAGGTCAGCTCTGAAGATCTATGTGCTCCAAAGATATGTATTCATAGATTTGAAGATGTTATAGTCAAGATTTGAATATCTATAAGAATATTAAAATAAGATATGAGTAAGGAGATGAAAACTTATAGATTTATTTAAGTTGTTTTAATTATGTACATGAATTTTTAAGTCTTGGTTTATAAAGAAAAGGCTTGAAAGGTATTTCAATGTTTCATGAGTGCATAGTATGAAGAGATGTCTATCCAAAAAGGTTTTACCAATGCTCATTGGCATGTGTAGTATATGCATGAGATTATAATATATTCAAGGTAGATGAGTAATGTTTTTAGATCAAAGTTCCAATTGTTGGTTTCTAGAAAGAGGAGCCAAGTTTTATGAATGATTGTTAAGATTAAAAATTAGTTTAAACCCTCATAAAACCCTTATAAGGACCCAATGTTAAAGATATTATTAAAAATATATTAGAATGGTTTTATGTGATTATGAAAGTTATTGGAGGTTGAATTCAACTCTCCCAGACATATTTAGGTGTGATTGGTTTATTATGTGAGTGAGAAGACCATACAAATTAGTGTTTATATTTTAAATATTTACTATGGTAGATATCATTAACTGAGTTAAAGTTATTAAGTAAATTAAGATAAAAGTATGATACTTGTATTTTATTTTCATGAAGTTTTATTGATAGGTTATAGATCTTAGTTATGTGAATATGATGATCAAATTTGGCTAGTCACTGATTAGACCAAACGATGTAGATAGTGAAGAAATTAGTCAGAAGTGAGAAGATGTTTCATGATGAGTTTTCATGAAAATTTTATGCATTAAAATGGATATTTATGTAATTTTAATCTTTAATTATCTATATATTCTTTGAAAATTCTTTTAATTTGGTGTGATAGGTTTAATCATTGAAGCCAAAATTAGCTTATCTAGCTGTGTAGAGTCTATGAGAGAGAAGGTTGAAAGATTGGTCTATAAGACCAATAGTTCTCATTAAATATCATGATATAATTGATTGAGGTTGATATTAGGATTTTTTAGTATATTTTACATGATTTTAAATCCATTTAATATAGTTAATCATGTATTAGATGTTCATGTTTCCTTGACTATATTTTGGAGTCAGTTGGTAGTTCTGAATGAACATATTATAGAGGTGTGTTTGAGCCTATTTACCTTGAGTTGAATCATAATATGAAGTTATTTATGAAATTTAGGTAATGAGGATCTTGAATACATTTTTTTCCATAGTTTTTTTTTAAAATTGGATGTATACCTTAGTTGTTTAAGGTAGAGTTTCTATTGTATGAAGGCAATTTATAAGTAGTGATTTTAAAGAAGGCTTCAAGTGGCATTTGAACATAAAAGGTGTTAAAGACCTAAATTAAATTTTTATAAGGTATATTGGAGTGTAATTTGATGTGTTACCACTATGTGAATCATTTGGATAAGCTTAAAAGAGATCAAAGGGTAATGTGTTGTCGAGAAGGCCTATTAGGTCTTCATAAGCCTAAAAGAGCAGTAAGGGCTAATTGATGTATGGATGACCTATTGTAATGATTGAATCATGAATAAGGAATTTTATTATAATTTTATTTAACCTATTCATGGCTAACCTAATTTATTTTAAGATGTATCTGACCTAACTTATATTAAAGCAAGGAAATTAGGCCTATTTTTATGTATCTAGAGAAAGAGAGGAGGGGATGCTAAGATTATGTGAGAGTAGAATAGGATAAGTGAATGAAATGGATAATTTTATAAAAGGATTTAATTCATACCATCACATATATCATGTATATCTAAAAAAAATTCAATGAAGGAATAAGGTCAAAAGACCTAATCAAGCCATGAAAAGGGCTAATTGAGTGAAGAGAGCAAAGAGAAAAAGATTAGATCATATTTTGTTGTATAATCAATAATGATTTTTGAAGGTGACCAAAAATTAGGTGGTTGAGTTGGTGCTGAGTCATCTAGGGGGTTGTATCCTCATTGAAAGTTAGAGCTTGTTAAAACCAAGTGGGTGCTTGGTAAATTTAGGGGTTGGTGTTTCTTGATGAGTTGGTATTTAGCTAAAGACTATCAATTTGGTGCTTGACATATTGGAGTTGGTGCTCCAAGTTTATTGGGTTATCATCTAAAGTTTGATGTTTATCTTATAGCACTATAGTCTATTTGATTCATCAATGGGTTCTCTTCCCTAAGAGGTTTTCCAATGTATATGATGTGTTCATGTGTTTTATGCTCTGTTTTTTGTTGTTTATGATTGTTGAGGTATACATACATGTTAATATGATTCATACATATTTAAGTGGAATTGAATAAAAAAAATTAATAATAATTCATCCCCCCACTCTTATTCATATTATTTCCAATAATTGGTATCAGAGCAGGTTCTTTAGAAAATTCTTGATAGCCTAAATTTGAAGATAAATTGGTATCAAAGTAGGCTTCTTTATAAGTAAGGAACCATTATTAAATAAATATAATTATGCCTTCTATAATTTAATAATAACTATATATCTGATGTCATAAGGACATGTAATTTTATAATTAGTTATGGATGGTTATATTACATCCCCAATTCCACTAATAGATGCAACTTGTAAGAAGGCTAGCGAAAATAACTCCAAGGCAATATGTCATTCTGTGTGGCCTATCAAAGGTAAATCTAGTAAAGGTAATTAATTATGTTTCAACTAGAGACATATGGGATAAATTGAAGACCATCTATGAATAAAACACCAAGGTAAAGATGGCTAAGTTGAAAACCCATAGAAGATAGTTTTAAAGTCTAAGGATGATTGAAGATGAATCCATTTCATATTATATGTTAAAATTTGATGAATTTATAAACATAATTAGAATACTAGGAGAAGAAGTGAAAGAATCTACTATTATTCAAAAGGTATTGAGATCATTAACTTATAAGTTTGATTCTAAAGTATATGCAATAGAATATATTAAAAATTTAGACAAGCTAGAGATGGATGGGATTCATGACATATTAACCACCTATGAGATGAGAACAGATGGAGGAAGACCTCTCAAGAAGGAATTTCCTTTCAAGGATGAAAAGAATTCAAAGTCAAAGAAGGATAAAGATGAGGTATGTTTAGATATTGATGATGATGAATTGATTTCTATGTTTGTTATAAATATAAGAATAGGTTTAGGAAAGTAAAAAAGGTAAGTTGTCATTCAAGTGTTTCAACTATGGAGAAATTAAACATTTTATAGACAAGTGTCCTCATAAGTAGAAGATTAAGGATGATGATAAAGACAATAAATACTATAGGTTTGAAATGAGTAATCATAGTTTCAAAAGGTTTGAAGGCAAAAGGAAGTCTTTCAAGAATAAGAAAGAGATTCTACACTAAAGAAGATAGTTCATCTAATTTGAGTGATTTAGACACTTCTGACAATGAAGATGACATATATGAATCTAAACATGACAAAAATGAAACTCTATTTATAGGAATAGAATTAGAAAATGAGGGTTATTCATATAGAAAAGATCTTATATTTTATGTAGAATAAGATAAAGAATAATACTATGATAATGAAGAAGTTGAAGTGGACCTTGAATCAGAACTCATGAATGCTCTATAAGAATTGAAAATTATGTAAAAAAGACCAAGAAACTGAAGTCATTAGTTCAAGACTATGAGGAGAAAATTGGATTGTTTGAGGAAAGGATGCAAAAAAACTCCAAAGAATATGAAGATATCATTCATCAAGCTAAATATCAGAGTGAGATTATGGTAGCAAGCATAAAGATTAGAGAGGAAGATTACAACAAATATGAAATTGAGATAGAATCTATACAAGCTAAATTGAATCAAGCATCTAGAAATATGAAGAGATTTGTAAAGTTTGACAAGAGCACTGAGGCTTTAGATGATATCCTAAGCAACCAAAAGTTTACAAGTGACAAGACATGTCTTGGATTTAGTGAAAACTAAAATAAGGTACCCCAAGTTGAGAGGAAGATTGTTGAAGATAAGAAGGTCAAAAGACCTATCAGACAGTTGAATACTATAAGATATCATAACTATTTTAATGCTTACTATTTTACATGTAGTCCATTTGGTCATAGAGCTATAGAATGTAAACTATCATCCAGGAATGAGTAATCTTAAAACTATGGAAGGAGAAGCAATTGGTCATAAGGAGATCATAGTCATCATCAATAAAATGGCATGTGTAGAGTGGTCTATTATAGCTATCATGAGGTAAGACATATTGAAAGATCATATCCTAATAGATTAACAAGGTCATTTAGTCAAGACAAGAAGATTCATAGTCATGCCACTAAGGAATTCATCAATCAGATAAACCCTATAGATAAGGTAAAGGTGGAGAAAAATACTAAAGAAGAAGGTTTTGTAAAAAATAAAAGTACAAATAATGTATGATCAATCTACATGTCAAGATACAAGATAAGTCTTTATTCTCATATGAATAATCAAATAAGTATGAATGGAAAGTTATCCAAGAAGAAGAATGATGACAAGATAAGTCTTGATCAGCTCATAAACCAAGGTGGGATGTTTTCTACTATAGTGTAGAATTTAAAAGTGAAGGAATGTCAAGAATAATTATTGTCTATTTGTGTTGACAAGATTATCAAATAAAAAAAAAAGGTTGACAAGATTGATAATGAGCTCAACCCTAAAGATCCATTCAGGTACATAAGGTTAATGAAGAATATTCAGCCTAGTAAAGATATGGAGATTTGGGAATCCCCTAAATTCATGATGTTTTACTACCCTATGAAAAGGGGTGGATCCATTTAAGTTTCACAAATATATTATTTTATTAGCATAAGCATGAGGTTGCAATCAAATATGCTCCAAAGATAGAATCCATAACATTTGGCATATAAGAGGTACGATTCTGGGATGTATTTGAATGGTTGAGCATGTTCTATGAAGATAATGGGGGAGTACCTATTTCTATGTTGGTATCAAGAATGGGATAGCCTAATGTGTATGGTAAAAGAGTTTGGTCTATTCTTCAGCCATGTCAAAAGAAATTCATATGATATTGAGTTCCTAGTTCTTTGAAATAAGATATGCTTGGTCTAAGGGGGATCTTGGTAGCTTTGTGTTCTTAATGAAGAGAGTAATTGATTTTGATATGCATAAAGTTAAAGAGAGATTATGTATTCAATGTTTCTTAGACTATGTATGTTGAGTATTTGATGAATCAGCTAGGAGAGTGGCCTAATTGAGAAGTTTCTAAGTTTGTGTGTCTTAAAGAGATAGTATCATCTCACAAAAGGAGAAAAATATGTTTTCAATAGTTGTAGATGATCCTTGATATCTACTGTTAATCAAAGCATGGTGGATGCTTGGTTTGAGGGGGAACTATTCAAGTAAGTTGACTAAGCCTAGTCTATGTTGAAGTAATCATGTAATATGAGTCCATTCTAAAAGAGTTCATAGTTTTGGAAGTCCTTTGTCATTAAATTCAAAGGGGGAGAAAGATCAGAAAAAGAAGAAAGTTCTAAAAGTTTAAAAAATGAAAGATGGGAGAAAGATCATAAAATATAAAAAAGGGAGAACTAAAAATCAAAAACCAAGTCGAACAGATGATTTCCATCAACAGTGTTTTCCATCAATGACAAAGGGGGAGATTTTTTGACATTGTCATTGATTAAGGGAGAAATTGTTCAGCTTTGTCTTTGAGTGTTGAGCTTTGATATTTAATATTATCATTGATGTCAAAAGTTCTAATGAAGATGCATGGTTATTTAATTAATGTTAATATAATATAATTTATATAAAAGGTTAATATGTAAATGCTTGGTCAATTAGGTTTTGATGTATGTATGTGAAGGAGTTTTTTGGCCAACATAATGTGTGTTGTAGTTATGATAAAATAACGTTGTGTGAAAAATGTTCTAATCATTAAGAAGCAACATGATTAAGTATAGGTTTGTATATAAAATGTAAAGAATCTTGTAATTCCTTGTATAGACATTGTGAGATAGTATTTTTAGATGGACAGATGAAATGAGTGACATCCAAATAATAATTAGTGTGCTCCAAAGTTCTGTGCAAGCAACATTGAATATGATCTAAATGTGTTACAAAAATGAGAATACGCCAAATAACATGTGATAGTGTTTGAGCATAAGAGACATTATTTGAGTGTGTATCCATGGTATTGAAAACATTTTAGATGAGTATAATGCTAGCTCTAAAAATTTGTGTGCTCTAAAGATATATATTCATATATCTAAAGATGTTAGAGTTGAGCTCTGAAGATCTATAAGAAGCTCTAAAGAAGTTCTATTTAAGATCTAAAGAAGATATGAGTGAGTAGATAAATATTATTAGAGTGAGTTAAGTTTTTTCAATTATGTGCATGAAGTTTTAGGTCTTGGTTTATAAAGAAAAGGATTGAAAAGTATTTCAAGGTTTCATGACTACATAGTATGAAGAGATGTCTATCTGAGAAGGTTTTATCAGTTCTCATTGGCACATAAAATAGATACATCAGATATTAATATGTATAACGTATATGAGGAAGTGTTATATATCAAATTTCCAAGTGTTGGTTTATGGAAAGAGGAGCTAAGTTTCATGAGAAATCATTAAGACTAGAAGTTAGTCTAAACCCTCATAAAACCCTGATAAGGACCTAATGTTGAAGATATTGTTAAAAATATATTATAATGGTTTTATATGATTATAAAAGTGATTAGAGTTTGAAATTAACTCTCTCAAGAATCTCTATGTGTGATTTGGTTTTTAGGATAGTGAGAAGACCATACAAATAAGTGCTTATCTTTGAAGATTTATTGTAGCATATAACCTTGATCGAGTCAAAGTTACTAAGTGAGTGAAGATAAAATTATAAGACTTGTATTTGATGTTCATGAAGGTTTATGAATAGGTTATAAATCTCAATTTTTTGAAGCTACTGATCAAATTTGGTTGGTCACTGATCAGTCCCAATGATGCAAACAGTGAAGAAATCAGTTAGAAGTGAGAAGATGTTTCATGAAAGTTTGATGCAATAAAATTCATGATGATGTTATTTTAATCTTCAATTATATATCTATTATTTTCATAATCTTGTAATTTAGTGTATGATTTTTAATCATTTAAGCAAAAATTAGATTTATCTAGATATGTAGATTTTGTAAGAGAGAAGGTTAGAAGATTGGTCTGTAAGACCAATAGTTCTCATTAGATCTCATGATATAATTGATTTAGGTATCTCTAATGAAGTTGTATGATCCTATAAATTATTTTAAATATCCTTAATATAGTTAATTAGGTATCATATGTTCATATTTCCTTGACTATATTTTAGAGTCCGTTGGTAGTTCTAAGTGAACTTCTTGCATAGGTGTGTTTGAGCATGTTTACCTTGAGTTGAAGTATTAGATGAATTTGGTGATGACCCTAGGGTCATGAGTATTATAAATATATATTTTTTAACATATATTTTTTGAAAAAATTGGATGTATACCTTAATTTTTAAGGTAGAGTTTCTATTGTGCAAAGGCCCTTTATAAGTAGTGATTTTAAAGAAGGGTTCAAGTGGTAGTTAGACCTAAAAGTTGTTGAAGAACTAAATCAAAGTTGGCTAAGGTCATTTGGAGTAGTGTGAGATGTGTTCCCACAATTTAAATCATTTTTATAAGCTTCAAATAGATCAAAGGGTAACATGTTGTTGAGAAGGCCTATTAGGTCTTCATAAGCCTAAAATTATAGTAAGGGTTAATTAATGTATGGCCGACCTATTTTAATGATTAATTCATTACTAAAGACTATTATTATAATTTACCTTAACTTATTCATGGTTGACCTATGTGATTTGAATATGTAACTAACATATAAGGATATGTTCAAATGACTTGTATAAAAGCAAGGTAGTTAGACCTATTTTTGTGTATCTAGAGAAAGAGAGGAGGGGATGATAAGATTGTGTGAGAGTAAAATAGGATAAGGGAATGACATAGATGATCTAAGTGTAGAAGGAGTTCATGTATACTAGCATAGATATCATGTATATCTAACAAAATTTATTCAAGTAAAGAACAAGGTCAAAATACCTAATCAAACCATAAAAAGGGCTATTTGAACGAAGAGAGAAAAAGGCCAGTTTGAGAGGGATAAAGAGAGAAAAGAGTAGATCATCATCCATTTTAGAAGAAACAAGGATTTTTGAAGGTGATAAAAAATTAGGTGGATAAGTTGGTTCTATGTCATTTAGGAGGTTGTAGCCTCCTTGAAAGTTGGAACTTTCTAAATTTAAGTGGGTGCTTAGTAAATTTAGGGGTTAGTGTTCCTTGTTGATTTGGTGCTTATCTAAATACTATTAAGTAGGTGATTGATAGACTAGGGTTGGTGTTATAAGTTGAGTGGGTGATCAACTAAAGTTTGATGTTTTTTCTAAGACTGTAATCCATTTGCTTCATCAGTGGGTTTTCTTCCCTAAGAGGGTTTCCAACATATATGTTATGTTCATGTGTTTTATGATCTTTTGTTTTTTTGTTTAGGATTGTTGAGTTAAACATGCATGTTAAGATGGTTCATACATAGTTAAGTGGAATTGAATGAAAAATTTTGAATACTAATTCACCCCCACCCCCCCCCCCCTCGCCACTTAGTCATTTTTTTTAAACACTAAGACAACCAACATTACCCAAGTGCCAAGGAAAAGGGGGGCAATGGAGCTTCATTGAAAAATATTTTTTGAGTACATAGCCTATCAATACAACTCAACAAGCAGTTTTGGAGCTAAAATCAGGGTAAAATAAATATTTATTTTGTTTTATAGTTGTGTTTTCATTATGTTCTTGTTATATATGCTCTCCCTAGTGTCTAAGCTAGAGGTATTAGTGTTTGGTGTATTTTTTTTAATTTTATTTTATCGACTAACACTATATAATCTCTCCTCTATGGATTCCTTATTCACATGATGGCATGCCCAGTGGAACTTGCACCCCAAAAAGTTCTTCCCATGGCATTTTATGACCTCTTTCTAATTTCTTTCATGTCAAAATCTTAACTTGTTAACCAAAAAAGTGAAAAGTTGATTATAACAGATGTTACATAGGAAGTTGTAGTATTGCTTTACAAAGTTGCACTTTTTCACCTAGTAAAAGTGATATTACACTATGAAGTTGAAATATTATATTTATAATATTTCACCGATTAGTTGTAGTTTTACCTTAAAATAAGCATTATTCAATTAACCAAAATGTGTTTTATAAGTGACTTGCATTATCAACATAGTGAAATGCCATTTTTCCTTGAAATCTATGGGTTTGCCTTGAAATCTATAGTTTTTCCTTAAACAATTGCATTTTTGCACCCCAATTGCATTTTTACAAAGGCAGTTACCTTTTTCAATGGTAGTTACATTTTTTAAAAAGTAGTTACATTTTTTCAAAGCTAGTTGTGGTTTTGAAAATCTAGTTGCATTTTTTTAAGGTAATTACATTTTTGCAAAGCCAGTTGCATTTTTGTAAAGCCATTTGCATTTTTGCATAGTCAGTTGCATTTTTTCATTACCAAGTTATAGTTTTGCATTCCCATTTGTGTTATTTAACTATATAATTTTTATCTTGAACTAATAGTTTATTTTTTAGGTAGTTGCAGTTTTACACTAACCAGATGTAGTTTTGCAAGGAGAAATGCAATTTTGTTATGTGTATTTATAGTATTACATTGTGTGAAAAACATAAGAAACCTGACAGCTAAATTTTAATTATAATTTTCTCACTCTCTTTTATAATATAAGGACAAGGATCCCATAACACTTTTTTTAGGACCCAAATACCAAGCAAAGATATTTTTAACACTTTAATATTCAAATCACATTTACATTTGGTGTTTAAAAATTGTTTACTTACTTTGTTTTCATTTTTCAAAGTTTAGAGCTTAAACAACACCAAGGTGATAAAATTCACGTCATATTTCACTTGGTGATCTAAAAATGAACTCAAAATTAGATTAAACACTCTTAAGAGTTTTCTTGTTTATCATTTTACTTGTTGTTTGTGTTGTTTTCACAAAATTGACTTAGCATGTATGCTCTCCCCATGTCCCTTTTAAGGAACTTTGGAGATTCAAAATCACTTTGTTCTTTACTTTTTATCACTTAATACAAGTGTGGAAAGAAAGTCACTATGCCACTCCCAAAATTTTTGTTGGCAAGTGTTGTCATTGATGTCAAATATTAATGTCATGTGTGCATTGATGTCAAAGGTAATGACAAAGTGGTGATGTCATGATGATGATGAGTTTGAGCTTGAAATTGTGCAAGGTAGGATTTGGATGCATATGAGATAAGGTAAGTATTTTTTTAGGCTTATCATATTATATATATCATGTGAATAGTGTGTTGGCATAGGCTTAGTAGACTGGTATGTAAGCATGGATATTCATGATATGCTTGGATAGAAAGTTGATGAATGTTATGGATGATGATATCATGTTTCATAGGTTATATGGGGTGTCAAGAATGTTTAAAATGCTTATGGTAATGCGTGGTGTTGATCTGGTTCTTCATTATGTTCAACTAGGCATAATTGATTCTATGGTAGAAAAATCTAAGTAGGGAATTTGTTGACATCACCATTGCCATGTATGGATGAGTCAAGGGGAGTTTGTCATATGGGTTTGATCACATTACTCCCAATTTTCTATGTTCCAATTTTTAGGTTGTGAATTTGTTTATAGAAAAATAAATAACTTTACAAAGTTGGCTTCCCAGGTAGATTGTAATGTTTTCCCATACTTAACCAAATTTGTAAAGGGAGATGTAATGATGCACATTTAATCAAATCAAATATCTAAGATGTGAAATTAATCTGAGATTAAATGTATAATTTCAATTAGATCCAAGTAATTAGTTTCATGGCATCATATTTCACACATGTGAAGGTTTTAGGAACAACTTGATATATGGATGGATTCCCCTATAAAAAAAGATCATATTATTTAAATTTTAGGGCATGTGATTGAGCATAGAAAAAATTATTAAGGTTCAAATTTGGTCTTCTAGGTAGATTATAGTGGTTCCCATACTTAGCCAAATTTGTAAAAGGTAAAGACTAGGACCAGATAAGGATCTAATGACAAGTGGGTGTTCATACAGATGTAGATCAATGATGCTTATTAAGTCAAATAAGTCAAAGTGATAGATGTTTAACAAAGTTAAATTCTAGTCTACTCTCAAAGAGATTGATGGAGTGTGTTTATTCTAAATTTTTAGGAAGAAGAGAGATGATGACAAGTGCTCAATATTTATTAATAAGCAAAGGTAAAGATTGAGCTACTTTTGAGGAGATCTATAGTACATATTTGGTCAAAATTACTAGGGAACATGAGATGAGGTCAAAATAACATATGTTTTGCATAGTTTAAAATAAGGCTACCTTCATGGGAGATCAATGATGCATATTCATTCAAGATATTATAAGGCACGATATGTTGACAAAGTGTTTGATGTTTAATAGTGACCATTAGAATTTTAATATTCAAATTAATGACAAAAAATTAGAAATTTGTTTTTGAGCTATAAATTTTGATCCAAAATTAATTTATTAATATAGTAAAAAGAAACATTGTAGAGGACTTCAAGGAGCATCTATAAAATCTAGTTATAAGTTTTGAATATTTGTATAGTCAAAGTTATTAAACTCCAAAGTTGACTATGTGTTTGATCATGTTCTATAAGTGACCCAAGAAGGATATTTGAGTTGTTCTGATGGTATTTAGATATTTTAAGGGAAATAAACTATTGGAGAGTGTTGTAGACTCCATGAGGATCATCTATATAGATTTTATAGGTTTGACAAATCCATATTTAGTATAAAATAAATTCTTAAAATTTGATTGTTTATTCATTCATGGTGTTCTTAACTACAAGGCTAATGTTTTAGTTGATTGAGCATATGCAGAGATATGTAATGATGACTATAATCATTTAAGGATGTTTAATAGGACATGTGGAGTCAACATATGCATTTTTAAGTGGTCCTATGTTTCTAATTTTATCTTTAAAGTGTTAAAGGGGTGAATAGGTCCCCATGAGACCTATAAGGGCTACTAAGGCCTAATTGAAAGGTGTCACTACTTAAGTGTGATGCATGGATGCTATGGCACACCTGTGTGGATGGAATTGAGATATGTTATATATCTTAAGGGATTAATAAATTATTATGGATGACCTATAAGATAATAATCATGAAGGATCTATGAAAGGTGAAATCAAAGGTGATGGTTTCTATACTTGAGAGAAGAGGTGTGTGTAAGAGTTATAGAGTGAAAGAAAGAAGAAATGGTGTGTTCCAAGTGGATGGGTTGTAGATAAGACATGGTTTATGACTATGTGTATGACATTTAGGTCATGTTTTTTATGTTATAATAGTGCTCTTGTAGGTTTTAATATTGGGGAGAGAAGAAAACCAAAGAAGGATTTACAGGTTTAAGTGTGTATATGAAGGTAGTTTGAGTGAAGAGGAAGAGAGATTATGGCATGCCTATGTGATAAGATTTTATGAGATAAAGAGGGTGTTTTATAGGGGTTAAAAAATCAGAGGTCCATCATCAAGTGTTGAAGACATCAGTTCAAAGGTGGATATGTTCATATCATAGGTGTTGGGAGGGTGCTCAACATCTAGCTTAGAAGGACTCAACCATCTTTAAAGGCAGGTATTCCTTGTGAAATAGGTGTTTCAATAAATTAAAGTTAAAAGGACTTGACCATCCTTAGGAGAAGGTGATCATTATGAAATAGGTATTTCACTAAATTAAAGTCATAAGGACTTGACTATCTTAGAGGTAGGTTCTCCTCGTGATGCAGGTGTTTCACTAAATTTTGGTTAGGACTTGACCATCCTAAGGGTAGGTGCTCCTTGTGGAATAGGTGTTCCACTAAAGTATCATGTTTTTAATACCTTATAAGACAAGTATTCCATTTATTTTTAGGCTTGATAGTGGGTTTTATTCCCCATGATGGTATCCCACATTTGATGTTATGTTATGATGTGCTTCTCTTATTCATGCTTTGTATGTGGTCTCCTTGCTTTAATGGTAATATAGCTGAATATGATTGTTATATTGACTCATGAATGCCAATGAATGAATGATAAGTGATTTTAAAGTGAAAGATTGGTTTATTGATTCACCCCACCCCCTCCTCTTAATCATATTGTACCTTTAATAAATTGTATTAGAGTAGATATTTTGGAGGAAGCTTAATAGCTTGAAGGAGATCCTAAGTAGCACAAGATGGTTAAATAGTTAAAGAAAGAAAATCAATAATGGAAGTATATGATCAAGGCACTTGATGAGAATATATGTACTTTGAACAAATATGCCAAATAGGATGATAAATTTATCAATGACCTCAAGGTTTAGCTAGAAGATGTCAGTTCAAGTTTGAATTTAAAAAAGGAAATTTGTTCAAAAGAAAAGGAAATCATGTATGATGAATAAGTTTGCCATGATATTGAAGAAGAAGAAATGTTCTATGATAGTGAGGAAGAAGAAGTAGATATGGAAGCTAAGATCATAAAAAAGAATCACAAGACGAGGTATGTGATCAAAGGTCTTGAATAACAAGTTAGTTCTCTTGAGGGAAGTTTGTTAGGCAAGACCAAAAGAGATGAGAAAAAGTATCAAGAATTGATAAAGTATCTTGAAGATAAAACATGTAGATTGAAGGATGACATGGCTAAATAATCTAAGGAGGATAAGGAGGTCATCAAATATCTCATAATTCAATTAGATGTTTCAAATGGTAGCCTAAAATCAAGAGAAGAAAAGTTCATATATATCAAGACTAAGTTAAAATAAGTCAATGCCAAGGTGAGTTCAAAGTAAGATGAGCATGATGAGTTGAAGACTAATCTTGATTCCTTAAGAGTAGAGCATGAAAAAATTAGATAATTTGGACATGTTGAAAAAGGAACATGTAAACCCTAAGCAAGCTAAGAAGAATAAAATATTTGAAAGCAATGCAAGAAGGTCAGTTAGACAATCAAATGCTTCAATGTATGTTAGTTTATTCCATGTTCATTGTTATACATGTAATAAGTATGTTCATAGAGCTAAGAATTATAGAAGGAAGTTAGTCAAGTATGTACATTCATGGAGCTATGATAGAAGAAGTTTTCATCCAAAGATTGATCATAGTTCAAATCTATCAAAAGCCATAAATGATTTTATTTTTTTCATTTGTGATAAGAAATGTCATATTGCTAGACTTTGTCCTAGTAAATTTGATAAGCCCTCAAGTCATCTGAAGAAGGGTGATACTCCTAGAAAGCATATCAAAAGTCAAAACATGATGTGGAGACATAAGGTAGTGAATGTTAGTCCTATTGATTTCAAGGTTCAAACTTCTAATACTTTAGAAAAATAATCAACTTTGGAGGTGTCTAAAGAGTGTCAAGGAAGCTTGATATCAGTATAAATGTAGAACAAGGTGGATTATCCAAGAATAAATTTAGTTACACCATTCAAGGCCAAGGATAATATGAAGGATGGATCTCAATATGATGGTTTATTTGTTACAGTTGAATAATTTTTAGGTAAGAAAGAGTTTCATGACTTCCAAAAGTTCTTGTTTTCTACTTTCAAAGAGGAAAAGGTTTTGGTTGAAGAGATATGCCAAGAAACTATTTTTTTATTATGCACTGTCAAGGAAGCCAAAGAAGATATGGATGATAATCAAGTTGTTTCAATCAATAAAAAGAAGAAGAAGAAGAAGAATAAGGTTCTTTAGTCCTATGATGAGGACTAGTATGCTCCTTTATTCTAGGTCCTTGTGAAGTAGAGATGTCTTTGTTGTGTTACATGAAGAAATTTATCAATTTGAAGAAGCATGTGGTATTACAAGGGTGTTTTCAATCTAGAGGGTTAGATTGAAGGTTTTTCTATTGAAAAGGAGGATTTTTGAGTTGTCAATATGATCTTCTTGCATAGAAAGATTTTTTAACCTTATTCTAGCATGCTTCAAGTGGTTTTGTGGTCTGAAGGTATGTTGAAGTCAAATTGGATATTTTTTAGTACTCTTAGGATTTTTAGTTTTTAGATTAAGATCAAGTAATCATAAAATGTTTTATATAATGTATGGGTTCCCAAATGTATGAAGGTTCAAATCTTGGTCCAGAAATGTGTGATGGTTCTCTTTAGGTGTGTAATAAGTTTCAAAGGTGGGTGTTGACTAGAAGGAGGTTTGTTGACCCTATTTGTTTTGAGATTATATATTTTTAGTCTATGATATAAAAGTGGTTTGACTTATAAGTTGATATTTAAGGCTTCTTAATAAGTAGAATAGGCCAAATGGGTTGTCAAATCAAGCTTCATAAAGATTTTAAGTTTTCTGAAGTAGGTATGTTTTATAGGATGAGCTAGGTGATGAAATTTAGTGTGTTTGAGGGGGCATATGATAGTGTTATATATATTAAGTTTTAGGTATTGAAAATATGTCTAGTAGAAGTTATGGGATTTGAAATTTCTAGGTAGGGATATAAGGAGTCTAGATAGGCCTAGTGTGAAGATTTGATGTTTTTGCTCAATTTATCCAAAAGAGCAAGGCATGAGTGTTTCAAGGTGAGTTCTCAAGTTGGTTTAGAGCATGTTTCCTATTTTTAAGTAGCATCTATATTTTTCAATTTGTCAATTCTAAGGATTAAGAAGGCTTAGAGTAGAGGTGCTTGATGTAGGCTCAGTGGTATGAAGTTATATTGGTGGTCCTTAAGGTGGCTTGTGAGAGAAGGATAGTAAGCCTATTTTGTGTTTCTTTATGGTGTGTGGAGATATAAAGATGCTTAAGAGGTGTAATGGCTCATAGATCTTAGGGGGAGTCCTTCTCAATGTTCTCAGGGTGAGTTCAATCAATTTTAGTGTTCACATGTGTTTGGTCCTCATTAATAGTAGTGCATGATAAAAGAAGAGTGTTTTCATGGTGAATTTTTGAAAAGTACAAGGTGGTATGTATAGAGTTAGGGGGAGATAACTTAGATATTTTGAGTGACTTGTGGATCCATGCATGATGTAAGGAGAAGCATTTGTGAGATGTTGTAGTCATTGAAAAAATGTGTTGAATCTTCATGCATAAGCAATGGGAGATTGTGAGTTCTATAGATTAAGCGGTCTAAGGATTAGAGAATCCCAAGTTCAAATTGGTGTTTGTCAAAAGGGGGATAAATTAGTCCATATGAGGTATGTAAGTATCATGAGCACCTAGAAGTTTATTTGAATACATTCATGATGTTAAGAGGAGCTTGGTGGCTATTTAGTCCACTTTGACATTAATAGAAAATGGGGAGAAGTAAAATAAGAGGTTTTCATCAATCAAAAAGGGGGATATTGTTGGCAAGTGTTATCATTGTTTTCAAATATTGGTGTCATGTGTGCATTGATGTAAAAGGTAATGACAAAGTGGTGATGTCATGATGATGATGATTTTGATCCTGAAGTTGTGTAAGGTAGGATTTGGATGAAGCTGAGATAAGGAAATTATTTTCTTATGCTTATCATATTGTGTTAGCATGTTTATGTGGTTTCAGGTCAAGGAGATAAGACAAGCATGTGAACAGTGTGTTGGCATAGGCTTGGTAGACTAGTATTTAATCATAGATCTTAAATATAAGCTTGGATAGGAAGTTTATTAATGTTATAAATGATGATATCATGTTTTAAAGGTCCTATGAGGTGTTAAGAATGCTTAAAATGCTTATGGGAATGCATGGTGTTCATTCGATTCTTCATTATGTTCATCTAGGCATATTTGGTTCTGTGGTAGAAAAATCTAATTAGGTAGTTTGCTAACACCTCCTTTTCCATGTATAGATTATTCATGGGGATTTGGTCATATGGGTGTGATCACATTAGTCTCAAGTTGTTATTTTCTAGGTTTTAGGTCATGATGTTGTGTATATAAAAAGATATAACTATGAAAAGTTGGCCTCCCAAGAAGATTGTAATGTTTACCATACTTAGCCAAATTTGAAAAGGGAGATATAATGGTGTGTGTTTAATCACATTATAGATCTAGGGAATGTAATTAATTTGAGATTAAATGTCTAAGTTTAAGTATAGATGATTAATTAGTTTGATGGCATCATATTTAACATGTGTGAAGGTTATAAGAGCAACTTGATATATGGATGGATTCCCCTATGAAAGAAGATCATATGGTTTAAATTTTAGGACATGTAATTAAGCATATAAAAAGTTATTAAGGTTAAAAGTTGGACTTTTAAGAAGACTATAGTGGTTCCAATACTTAGATGAATTTGAAAATGGTAAAGACTAGGACCAGATAAGAATCTAACAATGAGCAGGTGTTTGTATAGATACAGATCAATGATGCGTATTAAGTAAAATAGGTCAAAGTGACATATGTCTAATGAAGTTAAATTTTAGGCTACTCTTAAATAGATAAATGGAGTGCATTTGTTCCAAATTATCAAGAAATGGTGAGATGGTGATAAGTTATTGATGTTTAATAGTAAATAAAGTTAAAGACTGAGCTACTTTTGAGGAGATCAAAGATGCGTATTTGGTCAAAATTACTAGGGAGCATGAGATGAGATCAAATTGATAGATGTTTATCTTAGTTAAAGATCAGGATAATTTTTAGGATATTAATTATGTTTATTCATTCAAGATATGAAAGGTCACAAGATGTTGACAAAGTGTTTGATGTTTAACAATGATCATTCGAATTTGAATATTCAAATTAACGAAGGAAAACTAGTGCTTAGTTTTTGAGCTATAACTTTTGATTCAGGATGAACTTATTGATGTAGTAAAAATAAAAGTTGTATAAGACTTCAAGTATCATATAGTGAATATAGATAAAAGGTCTTAATGTTTATATAGTCAAATTTATTAATCTCCAAAGTTGATTATGTGTTTGACCATGTTCTGTAAGTGACCCAAGAATGATATTTGAGTTGTTCTAGTGGTATTTGGATGTTTCAATGAGATTGAGCTATTGGACAAAATGTTAAACTCTATTAGGATCATCTATATGGATTTAATAGGTTTGAACAATCCATATTCAATATAAACAAATGTTTATAAGTTTATTATTTATTCATTCATGGTGTTCTTATGTACAAGGATAATGTTTGAGTAGATTGAGCATACACAAATGTGTGTAATGATGACTATAATAATTTGAGGATGTCAAATAGGTCATGAGGAGTTGACCTATGCATTTTAAAATGGGCTAGTATTTCTAATATTCTCCTTGAAGTGATAAAGGGGTGAATAGGTCTGTATGAGACCTATAAGGGATACAAAGGCCTAATTGAAAGGTGTAGTTGCTTAAGTGTGACCCATCGATGCTATGGCTAACCTATGTGGATGGTATTGAATTATGTTAGATTTATTAAGGGATAAGGAAAGTATTTTGTTTGACATAGAAGAGAATAATCATGAAGGCTCTAGAAAAGATGAAATCAAAGGTGATGGTTTCTAGACTTGAGAGAAGAGGTGTGTGTAAGAGTTATAGAGCTAAGGGAAAAAGAAAGGATGTGTGCTCAGTAGATGGGTTATAGAGAAAATCTAGTTGATGACTATGTGTATGACCTATAGGTCATATTTATGATGTCAAAATAGTGCTCTTATAGTTTTTATTATTAGGGAGAGAATCAAATAAAAGAAGGATTTACAAGTTTGATTATGTATATAGTGCAGTTTGAGTGAAGAGGAAGAGAGATTACGGCATGCCTATGTGAGAGGCTTGTATTAGATAGAGAGGGTTTTTTTAATGGATTATAATATTAGAGTTCCATCATTAAGTGTTTAATACATCAGTTTAAAGGTGGATATGTTTATACCATAGGTGTTTGGAGGGTCCTCAACATATAGGTCAGAATGACTTGACCATACTTAAGGGCACATGTTCCTTGTGAAATAGGTGTTTCACTAAATTAAAGTTAGAAGATCTTGACCATCTTGTGGGTAGGTTCTCCTTATGAATTAGGTATCTCACTATATTCTATTCAGAAGGACTTGACCATCCTAGGGGTAGGTACATCCTATGGAATGGGTGTTAACTAAAGTCTCATTTTTGTAATACCTTATAGGACAAGTAGTCCATGTGTTTCCAAGATTGAGATTAGGTTTTATTTCCCATGAGGATTTCCCATATTAGATGTTATGTTATGATGTGTTCCTCTTATTCATGCTTTATATGTGGTCTCCTTTTTTTGAAGGTAATCTAGTTGCTTATGTTTGTTGTGTTGATTTATAAATGTCAATGAATGAATGATAAGTGATCTAGAAGTGAAAAATTGGTTGAATAATTCACCCCCCTCTCAGTCATCTTGTACCTTCAATAAATTTTAGTTATTTGGGTGATCCCTAAAATGAATTTAAAGTCCTATCTTTACTTTCTTGCATCTTGGCTTGTGGGATGGAACTCATAGCCTCCTCATAATTTTCTTATGGAAGTGTTAACCTAGGACTTTATCTCTTAGAATTATTTAAACCCCACTCCATAATAAGGGTATATAAATTGAGGTCAACTTGTTGGGATGTTATTTTTATCAATTAGATAATCTCCTTTAGTAAGAGACTACCTCAAAATATAAGTTTTACTTGGATATCACACTACACTAAGTAATTGATAGATGTAATGGTTGTAAAAAGGATAAGACTTTTTCATAACAAGCTGGTTAATATGGATCCAAATATTTTGTTTCACCCTAGTGTTAATGACACATATGGAACCATTTAAGACCTAAAAATATATATTTTTTGGATAAATCCTACTTGTTCTAGAAATATTATCAATATAGGGTGAGTATCCCAAAGTTCCATATTGTCGTATGAACTCTTTAGAGAAGAGGGGGCCTAAAAACCCTACTTTTCATGTGCATTTAAATTTTTTTATTAACAACATTATTTCCTCTCAAGATTAAATATATATATGGAATTTGATAGTACAAATCCACTTTGTAAGTTGTTAAGATTGAGATGATAAAATTAAGTGTTTTTATGTCTTTTCCTATTTTACTTATATTGTATTGAGACAAAATTATTTATTTTTCATACCAAATTCAAAACAAGTCATGTTTGTACACCCATTCTTTTCCTAAAGAGGTGTTATGTCATTTTTTTGATGGCACACTTTACATTAGTCACTTTACAAATGTTTGTATTATGTGTCACTTATTTGAAAGGGGCATCATTACACTATGCATTTTATTCCAAGTCTTATGTCTTATATTTTTTAAAACAAAAAATTGTCATATCTATAGAAAAATATATCATCATTATGATGCTTTCATTATTTCAAAGACTTGTTTCCTTTTATACAATCACAATCTCAAAATCATGTTTGCATTTTTGGTCTATGCCTAATATCATTATGATATATATTTTTATCTATCTTGTCTTCCATTTAAAACCCAATTATTTTAAAAACAAGTTCAAAATTGGTCTTGTGAAGTTTAAAATCAAACATTGATTGGTTTATGCCTTTGTCTCGCCTAATTTTGGCTTAGACATTTATCTCTCACTTTTGGGTTGTGCAACTTAGAATAATTCCTTGCCTAATTTAAAGACTATTTTGTGCCTAGAGCTGGGACGTGGTCTTTATTATGTGTGCCTCATGTCACTTTTATTACTTAAAACTAAGGTAAAAATGCTCTTTCTAAGTGTAACCTTAATCATGGCTAGTTTAAATTTGAGTCTTGATAATCACTTAGACTTGAATATTTTACTCCTCATCCTTATTTTTGTCTGCTTATAATTAATTTTAAAAATCATTTTTATGCATATTCCTACAATCCAAGGTCTTTTACTAATGTTCAAGTGTGTGTTTGAATTTGAATGCCTAGTTTGAGTCTAAGTGTTTCAAATTTTTAGATTAATTATTTGACCTTCTTAGACCCAGTTTGTTCTAACTCTATATTTTGTGTCATGTTTCCAAAAGACTTAGAACTTTTATCCTTTTCAATTTTTAGACTAATTTATTTTGAGCCTAGCTTTGTACCTTGTTCCCAAAGACCTAGCAACCTTTTCCATTTTTAGACCTAGATTAGATTTATTTGAAAGACACTTTCTACCAATTTTTTCATTCATATTTATCCATTCACTTGACCATTTGTTTAAAAAATTTAACATTATACCTCGAGGACATTTTGGACTAAGTTTATCATTGACTATTTTAGAGAAACAACTCCATTCCTAAATTGAGTTTGTAGACCAAGTTTACCATTTGGAGCACATTTAGACCATTTGTCATTTAGACCTCATTTTTAGAGTTTGTAGATCTCTAGACATTTTTCAAAAATAATTAATTATTGATTTGGATATCTCTCATTACACTTATAGTGTAACTATGTACAATCTAGGTTATGATAACATGGTCATGAATGATAACTTTATTCAAGAACCCTATGACAATGATGTAATTTGTGAGAATATCAATATTTTCCTTACATTGCTCAATCTAGGAAACAAAGTCAAGATTCATTAGCCCATTATTTGGTTAACATACCTCTATATTCAAAACAAGACCAAGAATAAATAGTATAATATCTCACTAGTATGATATCAGTTGTAGAATAAGTTCAATAATAACCTATTATGTTACTATGCCATCAACATATGACGCTTATTTGCTTGATAATTATTTAATTGAAAAAAAAATTAGGTTTTAGTTAGATCCATGGAGGTAGGGGCCAAGTTTCTACAGACTTCCCATATGAAAACCTACCTAGTCTCGTTAGAATGCCTCTGAATATGCCTTATACCCAAACCATTTAACAAACATCTATAGATATCCTCAATTTTTCATGATGATGTTGTATCAAGACCTAAATATGCTTTTAAAATGAAATGGCCTCATGGAGGACCACTTTATACAAATATAACAAGCATATAATACCTATTTGAATCTATCACATAATCTTAATGCCATGGCCATGTTAAATTCTCCACTCACAGTGATAACTCTTTTAAGAAGAGTTTTAGTTATGTTGACAAGTCAGGATAATTTGGGTATAGACCCATTTATACAAATTAATTCAATTGGTGACATGTACAATGCCCCATATATTGAAGATGTGACTATGGCTTCTATGTAGAACAATGTGCAAAACATGGTGGATAACATACAAGTGTCTTCCAATCCAAGTGAAAGAGATTTAAATACATCAACATATAGTCTAAAACAAAAAGTGCCTTTAGGTAATACCAAGAGTGGTTCACAATAGTATGGGGTAAGAACTCCTACGTCCCAACCACAACAAGTTACTCTTAATCCTCAACCAGTGGTTTCTTTAAGCACATAACAATAGGGATTGAGTAATCAAGCACCAACCAATGTTTTACCCCAACAACAAGTAAGGAATGTTATCTCACATCAATAGGTGATGACTAACATTCCATAAAAATAGGCACAGTCTAATATACCATTTTAGTAGAGTCATAAAACTATTCCACCTCAACAAGGGCAACAAATGTTCTACCTCAAAAGGTAGTGACAAATGTGCTTCTACAATTGAAAACCAATATACCTTTACAATCATGAATGTTATCTAATCAACAATGTGCATATATTGGTCAAAGACAAATTCCAAACACCTAATAATCATTTAATTATCAATAGGTGTTTATGCAATAATGAGGTGCTAATGTCTAACAAGTACTCATCAGTAAGAAATTGCCTTTTACTTAGCATGTGTCATAGATCCAAATATAGGACCTTGGTTATCAAGCTCCCTTTATTCAACTAGGTTTAACTAGTTAGAAATAAGTCCCTACTCAACCTCAATAGGCATAATATTTTACCCATCCATATCCTTAATTCACTCAAAACTAAGGCCATGTATTAAATATGAACTATAATATAGCCCAACAATGCATGAAATTTCAAAAAATGCATCCTAATTCATGGATACATATTCCTAGCCAATTCACCCATCAAACTAAAATTTTATATCAAACCATACCTCCATTATACCTTGGTTAAGGTAATCCACCTTTAACTACCTATCCACCACCTCAACCAAATGTACCATCTAGTTTCTTGACCTAAGAACTAAAACATATTAAGGATGAAATTACCACCATTCAAACAAGGAAGCAAACCAAGAAATTTAAGTTAGATTATGTGTGTTCATACCCATTAAACGTGGAGTCTCTTTAGATACCATTTCCTCTAGGTTGTGAACCACCAAAATTTGATAAATACAAGGGTAAATGAGACCCTAAAGTACATTTAACAAAATTCTTTGTCACTTGGCATCTAATGGCTTATAGTGACATTTACCTACTCCTTTTGTTTCCTCAAATTCTATTAAGATAGATTTTGGAGTAGTCCCTTAAATTGTCAAAGAATTTTGTATCTAATTTTGAGAACCTCTTGCACAAATTGTGTATAATTTCTCCTATAATATCGAGCATGAGATTTCATTAGTATATTTGACTTAGGCTAAGTAGAAATCTAGTGAGAGATTTTTAATTCATCTATAAAGATGGAGAGTGTTTTCTAGTCGCTTCACCCATGGCTTTCCAAATAAACAATTGGATTTTATGTTTACTAAAAATTTACACAATGAGATATCTTACCACTTAGACCTATAATGTGCACACACTTTTAAAGAGATTATTAAGAAAGGCTTGTCTATTGAAAAGGCCCTTATTAACAAAGGTATTATCAAGTTAACCTCCTCAAATCAAAATCAAATTCAAAACCAAAACTAAGGTGCATGCCCTAGTCAAATCCCTAACCAATTCCAAACATAAGCATTGGCACCCACTTAGGCTGGTAACTATGAAAAATCCAAGCAATACAACTATAACAATAACTTTGTTATAAATAAAGTAAGTGATTCATGCCATGTACAAATGATGTAAACACTATTTTCCTAACCTATACTATAAATGTAGCTTAATTTGCATCTACATCCTAATCAGTAACCATAGCCTATGTAGCAACCTAGACCATCTCCTCAAAAATAACAACCACTACCTTTGAAAACCCCTCCTCTAAGATGAAGACCCACTCCTAGAGTCTTCAACAATCTTGGTGAAACTATCAATGTAGTGCTTCAAAATATAGCAAGGGCTAATATGATTAGTTGGCCAATTTTAAACCACTATTCTGAGGGTATTCTATATCTAGACTGGTAAAAAGAACATGATTTCTATGAATACCATCATGTTCATAGACACTTTATATACTATTATGTTTAATTGAATCATCTCATAGAAAATATGTTATAAAATGGGGAGATTACATTGGATAAGAAAGTGTCTACATCTAATCAGATCCTAGGTATCTACCAAAACCCTTTTTTGCAGCATAACAATAATAATCAACAATAACAATAACAAAGAATAAAATAACAATAAAAATAATATCAATAACCACCTTGACAATAATAATGTCAATTGAATGGGAGAAACCAAGGACAAAATGACCCCAATAATCAATAGTTTGCCCACGTGGTTACACATGACTAAAATAAATTTATAGGTCATATTATGGGTGGAAATGTTTCTACCATTATCATTAATCTTAGACTGAGTTCCAATAAACTAGACCATTATGAAATAATTCTAATCAACCCACCTATGTCATTAATACTTCTTTGACCTAAGATAATAGCCATATGTAACAGAAAGTAGGGATTACTATTTTAGGACCTTATATCGATAACTTGTCATTGCCCTATGATCATAACTAAGTGCACTAATAATCTAGCCCATCTTCATCACTTTCTAGAAACAATAGTCTTATATCCAATCTTGATTATGTAATCACAACTTAGCTATCTAATATTACCATCCCTGGCCCACAACCTCCTCCCAATGAACCAACCTAACCCATTATATTGGCTAGGAGCATGACATTTACCATTGTTAATAAAAAACTATATGATATTGTGGAGTAGCTTCAAAAGTTACCCACATAAATCTCCATTCTAGATTTGTTGTATACATATACTATCCACAATAATATCTTAATAAACTCCTAGGCTAATCCCAAGTTCTAAATTTCATAACCCAAGACACATATAAATCTTTAGTTGGACATGTAGCCCTAGGATAATAGTTAAACTTGAATCAAAATGATATGTCATCCCTTGGCCCTCTTCATAACAATCCCTTGTACATTTAATTCATCATCACATGGCACAAATTCAAATATGTCCTCAGACAATTGATCAGTCCTAAATATTGTGTATTTAAATCTCATCAAGCATCTTAGATATACAATAGTTGACATATAGCCAAAAATCATCACTATCAAATCCTATGACAATGAGGATTAGGAATCACAAGACACCATAACTTGCTAGTTATCATTGGTCCTTTGACCCATAGTACACTTTGCCATGTGTTAGACATATACCTATCATAAATTGTTTTACTAGGTAGACCATAGATACATGAAATTCATGTAATACCTTTGACACTACACCAATGTCTCAAGTTCTTTCACTTAGGCATGGAAGTCACTATCAATGGATATTTTCATCCCTATGAATATTGTAAACATTTTTAGGCTAAATATGAAAGTTATATCTACCATTTTGGCCTAGACCTAGTACCCAAGAAGGATAAAGATAAATAAATAATTTTTAAATTTCTAGAGGCCAATTGTATGGACCCAAATAGCCTTGCCTCATTTTCACATATGCCTCATATTGAAATGTTTAATCATTTTACCATCTCTACTAATTTTCCAAGATAGTATTTGACCTATGACACGTTCCATATTGCTAAGATTCCACAAAACCCCAAGTCCTCTAGAAGTCCTAAATCTAGGCCACCTTGCATGGGATGGAAATGAAAATGAAAAGGCAAGATTTATAGTCCATCACCTATTATTTTAAAACTGGCCACTAGCTAAAAAGAGGTCCCACTAGACAATGATGATTATTGTTTGTACAATGACAAGTTGGTTGATTGCTACAAAAACTACAAATATCCCATCCCTAAAAATATCATGGATACCTAAGCTTATGAAGGTGGAGGCCTAGGGCCAACTCAGTAGGGTACTCTAGAGCCAATTTCTATTAATAGGTATAAAGTAACATATGGTCTCAAATTTAAACTATTTGGGGGTGACCCCAAGTATCTTATTTGTGTTACAAGTCTAATGACTAGTGATGATGATGTTGGAAGTGAAGTAGAGTCCAATCATGGAATTTATAAATACCTTATTGGTACCAACCTATTTGACCCACATACCATTTTTACCATTACCCCATTAATCTAACATTCCACCCTTCCTCTTTATCATCCTCAACTTATAAACTAGGACAAAAAAGAATACACAGTTCTTATAGACAACTTTGAGAATGATGAGGCCTTTTGTGATTTTCTATGCCTAAGATACAATGTTCTATTGGGAGACTACAAACAATTGTTTTCTATCAAATTAGATCCTACAACCTAATTTGGAGAGTGGGCAAACACAATTAGCCAAAAACAAAAAAATAAAACATTGAGGTCCCAAAGTGAACATCTCTTTAAGGTGCTATTAGACAAAGGTAAAAATGAAGAGAAAGGCTTGTCTTTTGGTGAAAACTTCTTTCAAGTGCCACTAGATGGGGGTGTTCACCTATCCTCAAATAAAGTCAAGAGACCATCAATTATGAACTTACTTTTGGGTCTGAGTTTATTTTAGGAAAACAACATGCCTTTCATTGAATTGCCCAAGAATTTCCTATAGTATTTATGACATGGCTATCATTATCATTAGGAGATTCAAGTTCATCTTATTTACGTAATATTTAATAACTAGTCTAACTAGAGGAATTTTCCATTGCATGAAAATTCACATCATTGCCAACCATTATGTAAAATGGCTTGACTCTCCTAGTAGAAGATACTATGGAAGTCAACATCGAGACTCTAAATGAATCAAAGTGGATCAAATTAGGCACATCCCTTACTGAGGAAGAACTAAGGTTTATACATCCCTTTTGAGGGAATTTGTTGACAATTTTGTATGAGCTTATTCAAACATGCTATTTTTTTACCTCACCTTGGTTGTAAAACACCTTTTTGTACATCTTAATGTCAAATTTGTGAAATAAAAATTACTCAACATGCATCCTTATATTCTTGCATTAGTACAGAAAGAGTTTTAAAAAATATTAGAAGTGAGATGCATCTAAACTATTGACTATTTAGAGTGGATATCCAATGTTTTACCTATTATTAAAACACTATAAGGGATTAGAATCTACACTAAATTCAAATACATTAACAAGGCCTTCCCCAAGGATGACTTTATTCTACTGAATATCAATATGCTAGTTGATCCCACATTGGGGTATGAAATTATTTCACCTATAGATGTATTTCTAGGGTACAATTAGATCAAGATCACACTAGAAGACCAACACAATATAGTGTTCATCACTCATAGGGGAATGTTTTGTTATCAGGTTATGTTGTCTAGCCTCAAGAATGTTGGGGCCACATACCAAAAATCTATGACCATGATATTTCATGATATGATGCATGAAATTTTTGAAGACTATGTCGATGACATATTAGGTAAATCAAAGACCCATGCAGATCATCTAATTATGCTATGAAGGATATTTTAGAGGCTTCATGAGTATAAATTTTGACTGAATCCCAAGAAGTGTGTCTTTGGTGTCACTTCAAGAAAATTGTTAGGTTTCATTGTCTTTCATCAAGGAATTGAAGTTGATCCTGCTAAGTTAAAATCTATTACCAAGATGATTCCACCTTCCACATTGAATAATATCTATATTTTTAATGGAAAATGTAGTCTATTAAATGGTTCATTTCAAATATGGCCGTTAAATGCCATCCTTTAACTCACTTACCAAAGAAGGGTGTCACATTTCAGTGGGATAAAGACTATCAAAAATATTTGTAGAACCTAAAGGAATATATTTTTAATCCACCTATTTTGTTACTGCTAATGCCAAGATATCCATTTTTAATATACCTATCTACCATAGATAAATCCCTAGGGGCACTTCTAGCTCAACATGAAGAGAATGGGAAAGAGCATGTCATGTACTATCTAAATCATACACTTGTTGCATATGAACACAACTATATACCAAAATAAAAATCTTGTTTAGATATAGATTTTGTAACCTATAAGCTATGGCATTAAATGTATAAAAAAAAAAACCATGGTTATTTTTAAAGTAGATCTTCTCAAGTATCTACTATCTAAGATAGATTTACAAGAACACATGGCTAAATGGATCATTTTTCTAAGATAGTTTGATATCGAGTATGTTAACCAACAATATATAGAAGTAAAAGTACTTATAGATTAGCTTGTTGAATCTCCCCTTACAGATAATAAAACACTAACTTTTCAATTCCTAGATGAGTCTATCATGACCACCATACAAACACCTCCTGAAGAGTAGTACTAGAAGCTATATTTTGATAGATCATTCACATCATATGGATTACAGGAAAGCCTATTATTTATTACACCATAGGGGGATATTATTTCCAAATCATTCGATATCACTTTACCTTATACTAATAGCATGGCTAAATATGAAGCACTCATTACAAGGCTTTGTCAAGAGATACAATGGAAAATTCAACATCTCACAGTTTATGGTGATTCACATTTAATCATCAATCGGGTTACAAACCAATTTTAAACCAAAGATGATAAGATGTTGCCCTACAAGGCCATGGTGGATACTTTCAAATATTAGATTGCCAACATATAGTTTGAACACATACCCAGGGATATTAACAAGATATTAGATGCCATAACTACCATCAACTCTTTGATCTACCACATAGACTAGGCAAAAGAATATCAATTACTCATGGAAAATATCATAGAACTTACTCATAAAACTTCAACTATTGCAATGATCTATGATATTATTAGTCCTAAAAATATTTGGTACTCAAAACTATATAATTACCCTCATGACCATATCATACCACTAGACTTATCACTCAAACAACAAAAAACCTAAGCCTCCCATTATACCTTACTTGGCCCAACCCTTTACCATATAATATTTAATGAAACTTTGGTTTGTTGTTTAAATTAAGTAAAAGTTACATTAACATTGAGGTAAGTTCATCAATGAGTATGTGGAGCCCATACCAGTAGGGTTCTCTTAGATAAAAAAACTCTTGCGTACTAGTTACTATTGGCTAACTATGGAAGCAAATATAGTTGCTTATGTCAAAAGGTCTGACAAATGTCAAAGGCAAGCTAATGTAATTCATGCCCCAACCAGAATAATAAAATTGATGCTTACACCATGGCCATTTTAAATGTATGAAATTAATCTCATTGGGAATAATTAAACATACATCATCTGATGGCCATAAACACATCCTTACTGCTTCTAAATATTTCACTAAGTGGGTTGAAGATATACCCCTCACATGACTAGAAAAAAAAATTACAAATTCATCTTCAACCACTTCATATGCCTCTATGGTATCCCATCCAATATTATATTTGGTAATGGCAGATTGTTTAAGAACAAGGTTGTCAAATCACTCTGTACCAATATAACATCAGCCAATATTTTTCCATTACACATTGCCCATAAGATAATAACCAAATGGAGGAATAAAATAAGACTATTATCAACATCCTTAAAAATATTTTCAATGATGTTGGACATGATTGACACCTAAAAATATTTTGTGCCCTTTGGGCATATCGCACTAATTACCATACTTCAATATGAGCCACACCATATTCGCTAGTCTATGACATTGAGGCCATTACTCCCATTGAGGTTGAGTTACCGTATCTATGTATCATGTCAAAACATGTCCTAGATGATGAAGATTATAGAGTATCTCACCTAAAAGAGCTAGATTTATTTGATGAAAAATACATTGCCATTATCAACAATCTTCAATCCTACCAAAACTGATTATGTGGTCAATACAACTGGTAGGTCAAACATAGAGAGTTTGATCTTGGTGATCTTGTCATCAAATAGAACTAGAAAAACACCATGTCTAAGAATAATAAGGGAAGTTTAAACCTAATTGTATAGGCCCATATGTCATTATTACCAATTATGTCTCTAGAGCATATAGGCTCACTATACCAGACATATATAAACTTAATGAGCCTATAAACATAATACACCTCAAGTGTTATTTCTCTTTAGGGACTTGAAGTTTTGTCTATGAGGCTCATTTACATTGTACCATATATTCATCTTATTTTTACTATATCATATACCATTCTATCATACCTTCACTATTGACCAAAGTTGTTTTTACCCTCCCAACCCACCCCTTTTGACCTTGGTTTAGATTCATTGGTTATTTTGGTACCTTCAATAATAAGATTCTGATGAAGTTTTAGCAATTGATCTAGTATTCTAAACAAAGGAAGTATCTTAGACTAGTATGAAATTGGTTTTCTAATTGCATTATTCATTGCTATAACATTTCACCTCATCTTTTATGATACTAATTATAAATGTCTTTGGGAAAATTAGTATCTTTGGATCACATTGTTGTTTCCTACTTATACCCATCTATGGGAAAGTTAGAAGTAACACCTTTACCATGAATTTCCACATCACCCTACCATTATTATATTATACTATGCCATTTGTCTAAATTCATGAACATATTGCTACCTGGTCAAATTCCTCTACTATTAAGGCAAAATTATAGTAACTTGAGGTCCCATTAGGACTATGTAGATAGCATTTGATTCCTATTGAGGTCATCTCAGTCACCTTGAAGCCACACTCTCACCATTTTATGAGTTATATTATTTAGTATCTTATCATTCTCGATCGAGTTGAGATGCATAAAAACCCCCAAAACATTGGTAAAAGATATAGAAAATCCTAAAAATCACAAAATCATGAAAATTGGATTAGAATATCCATGTGACATATAAAGCCATAAATTTTTTTAGGATGGGTCATTTTGTTTGTTTAGTTTATTTCTAATACCACCTTGGTATTTATCCTCCCATTTCTAGGAGAACTACATCATCCTAAGGTCTACACGAACTATGTAGGCAACACTTGGATACATGAGGTATCTTAGGTTAGATCACTTGCACCTTCCTTTCTTTTTAACCACTTCTATACCATAAGTATCTTGGGAATCATAAATATTTCATGACTAACCACTTTTCATTTAGTTTCCCCATCCTTGTTGTCCTTAAGCCTTATGCTCTCACCATTTTACAAGTTCATGTTATGTGCATTATGTATTTAACTCTGATACATTCATGCCCATTTGGATTCAATTTACACTCTTGTAATTTTTGAGAGTATTCTCTATTTTAACACTCTCAATATTTTTCAAGACAATTCCCATAGTCCTCTATAATTCAATCATATATTTTGGCTAATCATTTTCTTTTATCCCATATCTTGGGAGAACTATATTTTGCCTAAAGTTCATGTTGGATATTGGATCCATATAACTATGTAGGTAGTCTCCCCTTGCCTTATGCATCTAGAGATAGCTCAGCTACCCCTTTCCTTTTCTTTTATTTCCCCCATTTTATTTTCTTATTTCATTGTCTCTTATAACCTAGGGGCAATGTTTGTTGTCTTGTTTATGGTGTTGCTTACCTACAGCCTAGGGGCAACCTTATGTCATTGTTTTTATGTTTTTATAATTGTGTTTTTGTTGTATTGCTTAGAGTTCAACCTATTATAGGATTAAAACCTTTATTACAAATGCACAAACAATTTGTTTTATATTTGCATTAACATTGTGATTAGCCATTATTTGTGTTTGTTTCATTTTTTTTTTGATTTTTTTTCACTTTTTGTTTTGTTGTATTTTATTTGTTTTTTTTTTGTCTATTTATTTTCTTTCTTTGTTGTGCCTTGAATTAGTATGTATGTGTGAATTGGGTGATTCCTTGTATATTATACTTAAGTCCATCCATATTCATATGTTAACATTGTCATCATGATTTTATCATCGGTGTATTATTTTCAATTTTTTATTGGTTCAAGTGTCAGTCCTTATGCATATTTCAGCTAATTTATCATTGTGTTTTATATCATGGTGTATACCATCATGTGCTACATCAAAAATAATTTCAAGGAATCTTATAAGCAATGATGTTATGATACTTCTCCTTGGTCACCTGACAAACTCTTGATCTATCCCAATATTACCCAAATATAGAATAATTGAATCATGAATGAATTTTAATCCTTACTAGTTAGGACGTGGATTTTCATACTAAAAAGTTTCAAAAATTAATGTTTCTCCTTTTTACCAGCTTACTCTTACTCTATGAGTATGGATTCAGTATGTAATCCCCCTTTTCCACTTTTCCATATTGTCACAAACTGCAAAGCTAATGATTATAACTTCCTTTAGACAAATCATTGTATTTTGATCTATCTATATGATAATGATTATAACCACCTTTGGGAATATCATTATCATTATCCTACCCTATTGGGCCATGTTTTCATTATTATAATTATTATAACCACCTTTGGTAAAATCATTACCTCTATCCACCTGATTGGAGCATTTTTCATTATGCTAATGATTATAACTGCCTCAAGGCAAATCATTATTTTTCCTTCACCATGATGATAATTATAAATACCTTTGGTAAAATAATCCTTTTTATCTTACCAATTGAGTAATCTCCATGGGCCACTAATTATAACTTCCTTTGGGAAAATTATTCTTTTCCACCACCTTTACCTTTAGGTCCCATCATTTTATTTTTTTGATAAAATGGTTATCGACCTTCTTTTCTGCCTACTCCCTCGAGGGGTAATCTAGGGATCATCTATCACTATGTATGGAATTAGTATTTAAGGACCTTTTCATTATTTTAGTATACATTATTGTGCTTATAGCTTGTAATGCCTTTCCAAAAATGGAAAACTATAGACACCCCATTCTGGCCACAATTGGCTTCTAATTTGACTTTAGACTGATTTCTACCAAATAGTGAAAATTAAGCATAGAAACTAATAAACATCCTAATTTCATATACACATCATTAATTAGTGTTTATAATCATGTTTATTTATTCCTATTTTGGGTATTATCTTGTGCATAATAATAACCTCTTATAGATTCATCTCCAATCACCTTATGACCTAACAAGTGGTAGTTTGGCCTTTAGACACATTAAGTGGGGCACTTAAACAATTATTAAAAGAGATAAAATGCTAATAAAATTGAATCAAATAATTAAAATAGATTAAATTCTTATCTAAATAATCCATTTTCAATTAATTAATATCTAAAAATGAGAATTTAAAAATTTTAAATATCAAGCTTCTTCATCTTTACTTTTGTGAGTTATCAAGCTCTCATAAAATATCTAGAAAATATATGAATTTATGATCCATGACTACTAATTGAAATCATAATTACATGCCACATCTTTAACTCAAATGGTTTTATCCCTAACTCATATAGGGTTGGTTTGAACTCAACCATGCTTGATCCTAGCCTAACTCAACTTGGGTGAGAGTTAACTTTGGAGGATATAAATAGAAGGTCTCACCTATTGATCTTAAATATTTTCTAGTGCAATGTAATTATTCCAAAATACCTCCAAAAAACTCTATTTTAGTGTTACAATTCCAATTTCATAATATAATCTAAGATAAACCAACCAACATTACAAAGGTGCTGAGGAAAGGTAGAGCAATGGAGCTTTATTGACAAATATTTCTTGAGCACATAGCCGAGAAAGCTAACTCAACAAGTGATTTTGGAGCTACAAAGAAGATAAAAGGAAGATTTATTCTATTTTCTAGATATGTTTTCATTATGTGCTTATTATATATGTTCTTCCTAGTGTTTAGGATAGAGGTATTAGTGTTTAGTGTTTTTGTTTTAATTTTATTTGATTGACTAACAGTATACTAATCTCCCCTCTATGGATTCCTTATTCATAAATTGTATATCTAAATAGTTATATCTAACTATTTATATATCTATGTAGACATGTGTCTAAATATTTGAATATTTATGTAGACCTGTGTATATAAATATATGAATATCTATGTAGACCTATGTGTCTGAATATCTGTGTAAACCTATGTGTCTGAATATCTATGTAGACTTGTGTGTCTAAATTTGTATCCAAGTAGATTGTATATCTATGTGAGCCAGTGAACCTAAATATTTATGTACCTATGTGTCTAAATTTTTATTTGATTGAATTATATATCTATGTAAACCTATTATTATAATATATGTTTCTTTATGTAGACCTATGTGTCTAAATATCTGAATATATATGTAGATATGCGTGTCTAAATATATATCCCAATAAATTATATATTTGTGTGAACCTATGAATCTAACCTTATGTATTTATGAAGCAATCTATGTGTATTTCCCCCCCTCTTTGGTGAGAGAGTCGATACTTTAGTGAGGGTGTCTAACCAAAAGTGCTAATTATCATCTATATTGTTGTTAAGTAGCAGATGTGATGTTTAAATTTTGAATAGTTTATTTATAGTGACTGATTTTGATTATTAAAATTGGTAAGGTTATAAATATTCTATCTATATTGAGTCAATTATGGTAAAATGATTTTTGTCATTTTTTAGAGTTAATAGTGACTAATAAATTGGTTTAACAAATATAGGGAATGACACATTGATGTTAAATCCCACATGCAATAAATATTTATTAAGTTAGAAGCAAAATTCTCAAAATATTTCATTAGAAATAAATTGGTATTAGTTGGTGAAATTAGTGTGCAAGGTCAAATTTAATAAGGTGAAATTCTATAAATGCGACTTAAATAGGTTATTTGATAAGTTTGTCAACTAATTTGAAGCATTTGAGTTAAGAGAAAATGTTTTTCTAAGTTAGAGAAATATGTAAAAGAGATAAGGGTCTAGTTTGACCCACTACAAGGAGGTAGAGCCACAGATACATGCCAAGGAGGAGGTTACCCTAGTAAGGATCCTATAAGGTTTCCTATTTTTATCATTTATAGTGCATTTTTTATTATTTTTGTTAAAACTCAGTTATTTTAGGGCCTATTTTGAAAAATTGGCACTATTATCCTTATTTAGGCACTACTATCTAGGACATAGGGTTATTGTCCAAGATGTGGTGCTATTGTGTAGTGATATTATCTATATGTAGTTTTAGTGTCTAGTAGGCCTAAGTTGAAATGTTGACAATTATTGATTGATTGTTGATGTCTATTTTTATTTTGTGTTGTTGATTCCTAATTTGGTTATAATTCTATAGGGTGTTTCCCATCTAATGGTGTTTTAGAAAAGACATATGATGGAGACCCTATGTGGTCTACACATATCAAATGCTAAGATATTTATGTTTGAGAGAGCATGTTTAAGACATGTCGCATTCCTAGAGCCTATGCCCTAGGATAAACACATGATGAATGCATTATGTAAGATATGGGATGCAAATATTTACAATTTTGGTTACCAATTGAGGAGATGATAGTTATTGTAGAGCATGTATACTGGATTTTATGGCTACCTATTTTAGGGTAGAGAGACATACTATAAGAGGAGATAGGTACTCAAGATATACAATGGGAGTCTAGGTATTTATCTATTAGGGGTAAAGGGATTCATTACACATGGAGCCACAATAATATATTACTAACATTGATTTTTATTATTGAGGTTTTACAACTGCATAAGTTCCTAGCCATTTTGTTAGCTTATTTTGTTATTATAGATAAGAGTGGGATATCAATTTCCTCTAGGATGCATGAGATAGTGTAGGAAATAAAGGAGCATGGTACTATGTATTTTTAGGGTCAGATGATGTTAACCCACTTATGTAGGGACTTATATCATTTCATGAAAGAGATGTGTGGCATAGGGATTCGATCATCAACATTATTACACTATTGGTAATATGATCACATAGCACTAAGCAAGCTAGTTTTACCTTTATGAGATGGTTGGGATCATCTATAGTTATTTATATAAATATAGATAGGGATGGGTTACATGTTTAGGAGGAGCATGATGTATTGATGACATGTGTTGGATGATTTGAAAGCTAGGGATATTATCTAAAGGACCTAATAGGGTTATGAGGGATAACCTAAGGATGGTACTCAAATTTAATGAATCCAATTAATTTCTTGCCTTTATAAATATGAGTTCAATGTGTATAAATATTTATAATATGAATGGGATACATGGTAGTTTAATATGGTCTAGGATGTGCCCCCATCACCATTGGTATGGTTGAGGAGTTCTCAGGATCTTCTAAGGCTAGTTAGTAGACTAAGGCCATCTTTTATACAGTCGGTTCCCATTCCTTTATTAGAGGTGGATCCTAAGATTGATATACTAAATTTAGGTGATGTGGTAGTGATTAATGCCTACACATCCTGGTGGAGAGATCATATATGGGCACCTCTATTTTTGAGAGGTGGGAATATTTCAAAGGATATATTAGAGGTGGAGCCCCTTAGGGATATCGATGGTGAGTTGATATAGTTTATTTGTATATTTTATGTAGTTGGTTATTCTTTTATTTAATTATTAATCTAATTTATTTCATGGGTATGTGTAAATTCAAGTGATGATGAGTACTGGGAGACTACCATCATGTTGATACTTCATGTATTGACATGACATATTCCTAATGATGTCATGGAAGATAGATTAGTAATAGGGCCATCAATGTTTATAGTCTTCATGCCCATTTATTTGATCTAGATATGATAGCTACTATAGTGTATAGATGAATAGATGTTGATAGAGAAAATGCACATGCAGAGTTACATAGGCTGACCATGCCTGCACTAAATGCTCTAAGTAGAGCCAGTAGTGGGATAGTGGATGACTACATACATCTTAAGTGAGATCATGAAAAGTGTATGGATAATCTAGGTATGTATCATCATAAATTAGATGTAATCATCAATGTAAGTCACAAAAGGACAATGAAGCCTCTAATTCTAGCATGGATATGCTTGAGAGTGAGAGTGAGGGAGATGGTCCTAGTGGCCATGCCTACATTATTGAGTGATAGAATATACTTGTATTGAAACTATATTTTGAGATATATATGTGGATGTTCATTGTTTATATTAGAAGTGTGTATATTGGTATCTAGATATGGTTATATTATGTATATTGATATGTGTTTTATTGTTTTGATTGTTTTAAATGATCATGTTGGTATATGGTATTTTCCAAAGCAAAGTTTATATATATATATATATATATATATATATATATATATATATATATATATATATATATTTGAGTGAATGTTTGTGTGTGTGTGTGTGTGTTGGATTATGATTTATTATTTATTGTTATATGTATATTGGTATCCCATAAGATTTTTTAATTTAGATCATGTGACTACAGTATGCCCTATCTAGAACCAAATGGCATGGAATACCAAAAAACATATTACTCATGTTGTCTTAGTGTAGAAGGAGTCTCTAAAATTGAAACAACATGTGATACATTACTGGTGGATAGATGTACAGACTTTGTAGGAAAGAGATTGATTAGTTGGTATGTTAAGACTATATTATAAGATCTATGATCTCTATAAAATATCTTGATTGGTTTTTGAATTGAGGTTGTGTTTTGATCATTTTAATTATTTACAAACATATTTATTGGTATTCAAATTGATGTTATGCCCTTATATTTTTAGTTGTTTCCATACTATTTGATAGGTGTTTGAAATTGTGTTGTGATATGATCTATATAGTTGTTTCCATAAATCTTGATTAGTGTACAAACTAAAGTTGTGCTTTTTTATTTATAGTTATCTCCATATATCTTGATTGGTCTATGAATTGAAGTTGTGCTCTGATCTATGTGAACTGGATATAATCTCTACTAAAAATATCATGCATGAGATCACTCATAAATAGGTTTCCTACAAACCACATGTTTCATATGATGAGTAGCCAATGGATCCTCAAAAGGAACATCCTAGGAATAATCTATTGTAGAGGAGTGTAATCTAGGTGATTATGGAGACTGAGACCTTAATTCCCCTATGTAAAACTTTTAATGCCTTGATTGATATACTAGTTAATATAGGGTCAAAGTACATAATAATGATCATATAAATGTCTATTTATCTTATTAAAATTGCAATATAGCTTATGTGGTACCCATTGCATATGGTGTGATATATGATGATTAGTATGAGGAAGTGTGATCATCTCCCTATCTAATAATTTAAAATAGATGTTATGAGACCTATCCCTATCTAAAAATTATATAAACCATCTATGTGTATCTTGTGTTTTTTTTACTATAGGAGGTGATCTATCATGTGGATATTTGACCTTGTGGAGTATCTTTATCGATTGTTTTTATGCCATTACTTTCTTAATTGGAGGTGGAGTAGGCTATTGTACCATGTTAGATGATTGGGGATTTGAGGGGCTACATCTAAATCTACCTCTGAATATATAACCACTAGTCCCAATTCTACCTCTAATTTTATAACTATGTTACATAGATGTCAAAATGATTTGATGTTTGATATATAAATTTGTACTTAAGAGGAAAAATTAAGCCTCTAGAAAACATGTATTGTACCTCTAAATCTATCAATTGATAAATCAATTAACGCAAAGATGATTTTAATCTTAAAATCTATTCATATGTTAGCTTTCTTTCACCCTAGTATAAATAAGGTAACCTCTTATGAGTGACTCGAGGTCCTTTATTTTGTATGTTGTGCCTAAGAAAGACTATTTCTAACTCCTCATATGTATGTAGTGACCCACTAGGGATTGTATGTTGGAACTAATTTAGTGCTTCCCCATCTAGGGACTTTGGACATAATTTTAGTATAGTTAACTTATTGGTAACATGTTCCATGTCTTTCTCATAAGCCTAAATGTGAAAATATGGATCTCCATGCCCATCAAATATAGGTAAAACTAGTATATGAAATTTGTGTGACAAAATTGAAGTGGATATTCTGCATGGAATAGGGTTGCCATGGATAACATTGGAATCATCCCAAGATTAGTATGCTTTTTTTACCAAAGTGAGATGTTGTACTTGTTGTTTTAAATCACCCACAATATTCATCAAGTAAATTAACACTTATGTAGCTATATTATCATCAAGGGGCTCATTTAATGCTTAAATTTTGTTATTTATGTTAGCCATTGGTATATTGCATTGGAAATTTTTTTTAGGGGGAGTTGGTTTATTCTTGATAACCTTTGGAGGTGTGATAGTTGGGACTTGGTTAGAGGGAAACAAGCTATCACCCTCGTTTAGGTTAGTTTCATAAACATCTTCCACTATAGTAAGTGGTGTTGAGGGAGATTCATTGTTATCTCTTATATTGTTTAAGTTGTAAATAATTATCACATGATAATTGAATATAAGGTACTTTATTTTCATTTAAATGTAAATTATAAACATAATAATGTGTGTGTGTTTTTTGACATATGACCTAGTATTTGTTAAAAAAAAAGAAATAGGTGAAGTAGGAGGATAACTAGAAGATGTAGATTTTATGTCCTTTTCATAATAATCATTATCCTAAGGTTCATCAAAATCAATGTTTAATTCACTTGTAGAATTAAGATTAGAAGAAGTATCATCCACATGCTCATTAAGAGATAAAGTAGGAGAATATTTTTTCTTTTTACTACTATGAAATGTGTCATCATGTGTAGGTCTAATACAATACATTTTTTGACTAGTTATGTGCGGAATGAAAGAATTATTATCACTTTAAATTTTTGAGTCGAGGGTAGAAGTAGCAAACATGTTTTATTTTTGCATATTTTGACATGTAGGATAAGAGTTAGAGACATTTTCATTATCAATTTGTGGTAAATAATCATTGCATTGAGCATGGAATGTCAAAGAAGGAAATAAAATAATTTAATCTACCTTAGTTTGTGCATTTATAAGAGGTGTAATATCATTGGTTTATTATTTTTTGAATTTAGCTGAGAAGGGTAAGTAAGATGTATTGTTCTTATCTACTTTATTTGAATCATGCAAAAGTGGCTTTTATGTACTGCACTTATATTTATTTAATGTGAATAATGTGGTATAAAAAGTATTTGAAAATCTAGGATCACATTGGAATAAATCACTACCACTAAGAGACTCTTTTGGCATTATATTGTTAGTATGATTTTGAAGTGTAAGAGAAGAGTGAGAGGAAAGAGAAGATGATGTATCTAATATATCCTCCTTTACATTTACATTTTCATACTCATAATAATTCTCATATCCATCATTATAAAAATAGTCATCATCATCATCATTATAAATGAAGTAATTATTTTGATCTAATGTAAAATCTTGAAAATTTGTCCATTCATTGTTATAATTAGGAGAGAAATTCAAAAATTCATCAATTGGGTGGCTTTTTAGATGCCATTTTAAACTTTACAAATCAGATAATATAAATAATGAATAAAAAACACACAAGAGGCATAATGTAATCTAACATTAGTATATGTACAATTGATAAATTTTAAATAAAGTGTGTAATGGAAACTAGGATTGTAAGTGAAACTCTAATTGCTAGTATTTGGATGTATTAAGACCTAGTATGTGGATCTAGGGTTTTGAATTAGGGTTATTTTGAAAAAAAATAAATTACTTTAAATAAATAAAACCCTGATGTAGGATTGATTAAATTAGCTATATTACACCAAAAAAATATAAAAATAGAAGTTTATAACCCTAATTTAGTGCACAAAATTTGGGAAAAGGTAAACCCTAGGCAAAACTAGTATTCTAAGCAATAATAAAACTAAGTCAAGTTTACCAAAAATTTTAACCTTTTCAAACTTAACTAGTGTAAATCTTATGTTATTAAATGGTTAATTATGATGTTAGTTTGGGATAAAAATTGGAAATGATTGATTTAATTGACCCTTCCCAAAATAGAGAAAGAGTACTTATTTGGAAGTAAATTAGGTTTTCTACAGATCAGGGAACTAAAATAAGATGGAAAAATAGGTAGACACCTTCCATTTACTAACTATTATTAAAATTTGGCTTTGGATACTAGTGTCAATATCAATATGATAGTGCCATGTGGTGCTAGTTTCCAATTATGGTGTTAGTGTCCCACCTGTAAGAACTCTTTGAAAATTTTAGGGAGACTATGGGAGGTTTTGGAGGTCCTTTAGGTGGTTATGTGTCATTTGGGGGCATTCTTGTGTCATTATTTTGGTTGAATATCTACGTTGTGGTATGTTATGATCAAATAAAAATGGAAGAGAAAACTAAGTTTTGGGATGTTACAATTGTGTGGAGTAAAGCCCCTATTATCCTTACCACTTCTTACATTAACCCCAATGCTAGGGGTCTCATATTTCATGTATTTATCCCTTAGGGAACATGCATAATCAACTTTCATAATATGTTATATTGATTTTCTCTTAGGCCCTTTTTCAATCAATCATGCAATGTCTAGATGTGATCACTAAGTAGTGTGTTGAGTATTGAGTTGTACTATTGATTAATTTTTTGTAATTATGTTCCAAAATAGTATGTGTTATATGTAAAATGCATTTTGAAGCACTTTATATATAATTAAATTTGATTTGAATATAAAACCTTGTTCACTAACTAACATGTGTAAAAGAGGGATAAAAAACATAACAGAAGGCTCGAGAAATTGTTAGGACTCAAACATGGGAGAAAATGTTCATTAGACACTAGATCCATAATTGGACACTAGCAACATGTGTAGATAATGTCCTAAAAATGGTTCTCATGTACTAAGTTTTAAATTAGATATAAAACCAAGAAAGATAGGTTATGGGCCCATGTGACTAAGAGAAGGTGATTTAAGACCACCAGGGGTGCTACAAATATGAAAAATAGGACATAAGAAAAATCAAAAGACTCAAAATGACCATGCAAAAAATGATTATATTCATCAATAAGACCTTCATGTGAAAGAGATAAAACTACATATTACTTGTGGATGCTTGACCAAATTAGGGGTTTTCTACTATCAATTTGTATAACGTCTCTAGAGTTGGCATCATTTCATATGTGTCTCCCATCTAAGAATGTGAAGTAAGGTATGACAAAGGCTCATGAGTCTCAAGAACTAAATTCCTTTAATTAAATCTCATTTTCATGGGCATAAAAATAATGAAAAATATTCAAAAACACCATGACACCACTTAGGAAATATATGAAGTGTTTATTCTATGATACCATTGATCTAGGGCCTAGGTGGTGACTTGGGCGACAACATACTTAATGTAGATTAAATAGGTTATATGTGAAAGTGATTTATTGAATGATAAATAATATTAAATTCAATGTAGTATAGAGAAAGGAAAGAAATAACAAGGTGACAATAGATTTATAATTTTAATAAAAAAGGTTGTATTATGCTAAGTTTTATATAATCTGAGAGATCAAATGTTGTTGTTACAAGGTTTCCTATCTATATTATTTTATGTGGTTCAGTACTATGTATTTCTAACCTAAAAAGATTGAAAATATAAATTACTATATAATTTAAGAAGACAAAGCATTAGTTTAACTATTATAGTTGTTTTTAATATCCACTTCATAACCACTAAGTGTGTTAATGCCACTTACCACCATTACTGATAAGCCATTGTTTATAGTGTTGATACTATAGGGGTTGTATGGTAACATAGAAATATATTTAAAAGGAAACCTTTTACACATAGGTATTACACCTAATGATACAATTATTGACATAATTATAAGGTTTGACATGAAACTAAAACAATATGTGGTATGAAAGAGTGACTTAGATACTCTTAGATCAATATAAAATTAATGAATTTGATGTTGTGTTTTTTTAATTGAAGGTTGACAGGTGAGTAAAAGAGTTTAGAAATGGGCACATAATGGAAACCATGAAAGTGTTTCCATTGAGTGATGTATATATATCCAATCTTGATGTAGGTGAATTAGGTTATGTTGGAAATTTAGATTCAATATTGCATGACATACATATGATGACCACATTCGAATAGTGGTGGCACTCATACACTTTATCCTTTTGGCTCCCCATAGGAGAGATGATTGTTACATGTGAGAACATATGGAATATATTAAGACTTCTCATGTTTTTCACACATGTGACATTATATGGTGGTGTATTTTAGGAGAACATAGGATAGCCCCACCAGTATATGACTTAACATGTTAGGGGAACTTGGTATACATCTAGAAATACTATTTTTTGTTGAATGGGATTTTAATATAGAATGTTCTACATGTGTAGAATTTTTTTTGTGTGTTACTATAATGTGTTATTGATGTTTATGGTGGTAGTGTTTCTATTTCATACATAATGCATCATTTCCTATAGGATATTGACAAGCATAGTATAATGTATTTCTCAGTATGTATAATGATGGATCATTGATCTAGGAACATACATTTATTAACCTAAGAGGGATTTTATGGTGGGTTTTAATTAGTATAATTATTATACTTTTGGTCATATCAGCATACTTTTATGATACATCTTATGAATATGCCCATGGTGATTGGGTACATCCATACATGTTTGATAGAGATGGGTTAACATTGTACATGTTTTGGGATTAGGACCATGGAGTGTCTCTATATTATTGATCAACTATCATAGGATTCTATTTTATAGATACTATAATATGAGTTTTCAATGTGGGATGAGAATGTATTTTATTTGCATTGGATTCATGTTGGTTATTCCATGAGTGTTTGCATGATGTCTCTGAGCTGTTTTAGTTTGAGTACGTTATGCACTAGTTTCGTATTAGACATCATGTGTCTCCTGAACAAATTATATTGAACCTATATATTAGAGTTATTAACCATAATGGTGATAGATTATGACCTTATGTAGTTGAGCTAGCACCCATTCCTTTAACTGAGGTGGACTTAGTGATTGAAATTCCTAATGTTGATGAAATTGGGTGCACATATATGTACACACAATTCCAAATAGATCATTAGTGGCTTATCTTATTTCATAAAATGTTATAGGGTTCCATTGAGAGATAGGGTAGAGGAGGAGATTCATGTGAGGTAGAAACTACTCAGTCCAATTTTCTTCATGTGGTTGTGACTATGTATATAAGTTCTAAAAATAATTCCATAATTCTTATTTACTTTGATATCTTTGTTGTTGATATCATGCATTATTGTTTTATATAAAGTGATGATTATTTTATGATTATATTAGATAAAAACACTTATATTTTTTACTAGACATGTGTCAATGAGGAAATTATTATTTTTTTAGTTTAGTGTGTATGCACAGGGTGCGATTACTATATGCCTATTTATCTCAATAGAAATGGACTTTCACAAAGTTAAATCAACTAGAGCTTGTGATACTTATGTCTCAAGTAGTGACCAATATAAATGGTATCTATCAAGAGGATTATCTATGTCACATGTTCAATATGAAATGGGTTCAAAGCCTAATCCTATGACATAATGGAAGAACTCTCACTAGGCCTCCTATATAGTTACTTGCTTATAAATGAATAAAGTAAATTATTATAGGTGTGTAAGTAAAATAAGCTAAATTAAAGGGGTAAGTGTTCGAATTATCAAAGAGGTAAGGTTCCATGCTCAACCAAAAGGGGGTCTAGGCAACCTATAATGAAATACGGAGATTCTATGTAATATTTTAGACACACTAGGATTAAGTGTAGAGAGAATATAGATAAGGATAGACACACATTAATTCACTAAACAACAATAAATATCTAATCTACTAGGTAATAAAAGAGAGAGTATAGGGTAAAAATGTATTTACCTTAGAGTAGACACATCAAACATCAATCTCCCTTAGCCTAGATGGAGCTTTGTAAGAGAATGTTGTGGGTGTGAATACTTTCAAAGGTTGGGATTAATATTTATACCAATAATACTCCTAGTGAATATCCAAGACTTACATAAGATAAGCTTTACTCAAGATGATGTTCTAGACCATTAAATCCTCCAAATGTGATTTAGGGTATAAGTTCAAGTGAAATAAAAAAAATAGAGTTTATCTTATGAATGGAATGTGATCTATATATAGTGATCTATTACCTAAAACCAAACTTAAACTTTAATTTGATAGCATTATCTAGACTGATACAGTTTAAGGGAATCAACTAACATAAAATGACATTAATCAGGGTAATATAGTATGAATATCATAAAATAAGGATAATATCTATAATGAGTTGGCTGATATATTACATGAAGGGAAAATATGTTAAACATATGGTATCAACCTAGCTAATACCATAGAAAATGATGGAAAATAGCTTAATTGAGTATGATAAGATGGAAAGAGATAATTAGTAAGAAAAAATAAATAAGATAGACTAAGAAAGGAATTATGTAATCATGATATAGCAATAACTCTCACAAAGCACCATGAGATTGACCCACCCCATTCGTGGTGTACCCTTTAAGAGGTGAACTCAGGGATATCAATGATTAATAATTAATTTCAAGAGAAAGCATCAATAAATGATAAATATGAAAAATATAATGTATACACATATGTCCCACCTAAATTTTATCACATGTCAAAATAGTGTAACATGGGATGGTGCTTTATGGAAAAACATGGAAACAAAATAACTAAGCTAACTAAAATAAAATGTGTAGATAACTGAAAGTAAATGAAAGTAAATAGAATGTGAATAGGTACCTTAACTTACCTTATTGATTTTATAAAAAGGTTTTATGTTTATCATGTGATGAAATGCACCCAACATGAAAAATGGAGAAGTAGACTTGAAAAATAAGATAAAATTCCAATTTTTTGTAAAAATATTATGTTACACCTAAGACATATCTATCTCACTAGGATTCTAAGGATTATTTTAATTTTTGAAAAGGACCTACATAGACAAAAATTTGATAAAAAATAGAATCTATCGGTACATAACTAAAGGATTTAAAATATGAAAAAATTAGTACCAACGGGTGAAATTATTCATTTGTGCATTTGATGTTTTTGTAAACCAGATCTATGATTATCCAATTTTAATGATTCAAAAGATCATGGATTGCATGTAAATAGACATGAATGTTGGTGGAAACATCACTACTATAACTAAATTAATACAAGTATGTCATAAATTAATTAATTATTTTTGTCATTTTAGGGGAAAATGAACTAGACTAGGAAATCTAGGAATTAGGGCAAATCCATGTAATGATATTTATCCTAACAAGCACAAAATTGAATTTAAAAATAGAATAGGAAATGGGTGGATGAAATAAATTCAAAAATTAGGTCAAGGGAACTTATAAGATACAAAATAAAAGTCACTATGCTTACTAAACTATAACCACTAGACTGATATAGTTTTTAAGTGGGTGTAAAAATTCTTGGTCAATACCATAGGTGTCGGGTGGTGTGATTGTGTAATAAATTAGTTGATATAGTATAACATAGTCAATTTAGTATAAAATTATCTAGAGTGGTTGATACATTATCATATGGTCAATGTTTTAGAAAATTAAATTTTGGTTGATGCAGTGTAGCATGTGGCTAACACAGTTGAAAAATGGGTAAGCATCACTAATATAGTAGTATATGATTTATGTATTAAAACTAAAAAAATGGTGGATATTGTAGTAGTTAGCCAATGTAGTATAAAAATTATCTTAAATAATTTATTTTTGTGCATGTTCAATGCAATCTAAAGGGTTGAAAATATTAATTTTTATGTTTTATGAAAAATGTAAGCATTTATTTTAGGTTTTTGGATGAAAACTGATTTGTAATTTGTTATTAGATATTTTCTAGAGTCATCTGAGGTTGTGTAGACTATTATATGTGATATGTGATATGGATACTAGATATACTATATACACTCCGATAATCAATTAGGCATAGTTGACCATGATCAAATTTAGAGCATTATGGATATGTGTCGCATACCTCTCAGTATGGTGCTAATAGCCATGTTCATCATAACATGGGAGAGGTTGGTAAAATATTTCATATGGATGGTGGATGGGAACACCATAGATATTATGATCACTAAATAACATCCATACAATCCTAGGACTATCAATCAATACACACTAGTGGTGTACAATACTAATGATTTCATAGAATATAGGAAAACCTTAGCATAGTGGGTTACTAAATCTGATAGATATGACCAATGGGCACTTGTCAAATGATTGTTTTAAGTATACACATCACATGTTCTAGACATCTAAAAATACTTGATCAGTTTTATGATAGTGTGTATGTTCTATCATAAGTCTAACAAGGTTATTCCATTGTATGTTATATACTTCAATGATTTCATTATGGATCGAGGCACACTATATGATTTAGGCTCGGTCTTTTGGGTGTAGTTAATGTATGACTTTTATAATATTTTGAGTAGATTTTAGTAAATGATGAGACCTATTATTATTATTTATTTATATATATTAGAGGTTACCCATTTATAAACCTATGTTTTTACTTAGAAACTTCTTTAATGGTACTCATATTTTAGGCCTACCATGTTAGAGAGTGATGAGGTTTTAAAGGAAGAGAAGTGTTAGGTGAGGTACTCATAGTGTAGCCTCACTAACCTATAGTGACAATATGGTGATGGATATGTTATTAAGTAGCATAGGTAAAGGTATGAGGTATTCAAATAGTGGCAGTGTCTCAATGATAGTAGAGGGATACTAATACATAGCTAGTTTATAGTTAGACTATAGAGTGGTATACAAGCATAATGTCTTATCAAGTTGTATTGATCTAGATGATAATATATAAATTATTATTGCCACCACATATCACTAGTATCCTTCATTTAGAAGTGGTTAGGGTAATGGACTATTATCAATAAGTAAATGTATTAATTTGTTTAATCACTTTTATTTCCTAAAGATAGAGATATACATGTTAGGTGCTTACTAAGACTATATATTTGGATATACATGTGAGATATGATTTATATTTTAGTTTGTGTTTTTTACATGTGATGGTGGAGGAGGAGACATGATGGAGAGCTCTGGTAGAGCTTTCCCATCACTATATTTTAAACCCCATGTTACCTCTACATGACACCATAGGGATACAAGATCTAATGGTAGTGGTAAATGAATCACATGCTAGTTGGTGTAGACATGTTGAAGAGGATTATGAGGAGATGATGAGATGAGATCATGATACACTACCTCTAATATCTAAACAAGGAGAGATATGGGCATGTATAGAGTTAGACTAAGATAGGGTTACACACATGGATATAGCTAGATAGGTGGGGAGACTACATGTGTAGGATGAAAACCTACAAGGATAGGTCTAAGGCTTGTAGACATGTACACAAACTCTATAGTGAATTTTACCTAGGGCATAGTTAGGACAAATATCTACAATGAATGTGGCATATCCTCCTCGTGATGGATAGGGTACACCAGTGGCCAAGAAATGAGTTTGTATGCTATCATAGAATTTTTATTATATCATATGATGTATCAATATGTATTTGTATAAAACTAATCCATATATATATGTATGTATGTATGTATATCTATATATATATATATATATATATATATGATATATTTTTGACTCATGCATTGTTATCTACTTGGATGTGTTGATGCTTCCAAGTGAACCATAGGTTCTCTCTAATAGTAAAGAACACTTCTCATTTTAGAATCCAAAGGATTCAGGGTATGGGTTATCGGTATTTGGAAATTAGGATGCCTATGGCGAAATATAAGCAAAGCAAAGTACACTATTCCACAATATTTATAAATTTTTATGGTTGGGAGCCATCTTGGTGTCTTTTCTCTAAAATCTTGGTATTAATCTTGGCAAACTGATCCAAGCATAAACTAATAACTAAACCAAATGGTTATGAATAATGTTTTATACTAAAGTGAATTTTTTAAATAAAGAGCAAAAGGAAGGTCGAGTAAGAAAGAAATGGTGATTTTTGATCTTTGATTGTGAACACATTGATAAAGTTTCAACAATTACTAAGTATGATCTTAACTAGCATATAGTGTAAAGTATTATGGAATAGTCTACATTGATTTGATTTTATTTCACCATAGGTATCCTACTTGCCAATTACCTACAGCTCATACCTTGAATCCTTAAAATTATAAAGTGAGAAGTGTTCTTTAAACACTAGAGAGCACCTATGGTTCACTTGGAAGCATCAACAAGAGAAGTTCTGCTAGCACTAAAAGGAGGGCATCTTAGGAGGAGATTTGATCTAAAGTTACAAAAGTCATGGATCTTGACCATCTACCATACATTTAGGGGTATTTAGGTAGATTTGAGTTCTTTCAAACATAGATGCATTAAGATATACTATATTCATGAAATTAGACACATCTTTAATAGGTTTAATTAAATGTTCACGTCCTTTATGGTTCTTCATACATCCTTCATAGAATAAATCCCCACATTCAAGCTTAACCCCATTTTTTATCATGAAAATTTAATGTGATATATTTTATCTCAAGTAGTATTTTTAAATCTCATGCTGGAGTTGCCTAGGATCAAGACAAGATCACAACCAGAGACTCAGGAACCTTTATTTGAACTTCAATAACACAAAAAAGTTAGGTAGTATAAAGGTAGATGTAGGATATCCAAATCCCTTCCAGCATCACCTATTCAAGGTACACTTGCTTTTAATATTTATACAATAATGTCTTGGTTAGGTGATTCTTCCATTAATGTGTTTGGGGTGGTCCATGACCTCCCACATAATCTAGATAAATACTTGCCCGCATTTATCCCCATGGGTATAATAACCATAGAGGAACATATAAAGTCTTTCAAGGATACTTTAAGACTAATTAATGTTGTGCATGAAGATGTAGCATGTAGGTTATTCCCTTTTACCTTTAAGGATGTTGCTTATGAATGGTTTTTGAACCTACCTAATAGATACATCACTAGTTGGGATGATTTTAATAATGTGTTCATAGATCAATTTGGGAAAATTATTAGTCCTTGAATCATCTACCATCAATTTACAACTATTAGAAGGGATGCTAATGATCCTCTTAGGTCCTTCAATGCTAGGTTTAAAAATATGTTTAGTAAAACCATAGATCCACATAATCTAGATGAGATTCTAGCTATAGAAATCTATAAGGATGTAGTAGAACTTATGATCTCAGTGTTCTTATAAAGATCTATACCAATCATAGTGTCACTAGCTAAGGCCTATTCTAAGGTAGTAACTATCAATGATCAAATGTAGCCCTAAGGATGAATGGCCTATTATGTGCCAAATGTTAATCCCCACATGCTAGTTATGAACTTATTTCCTAAAAATAATAAAAACATGTATGTTGTGAACCAACTTCTGAACCTCACTCAATTACCCTTGAGTCATGTTGCCCCTAATCAAAACATAAGATTCTTGAGTTAGCCCACCAATAATGGCTTCAGAATAAGAGATTAAATGGAATTAGTACCAAATGATAATGTTAGAAATAACCAAGTGAATAATTCTAATAATCTTAAAAGTGAAAATGAATCCATCCTAAAAATGATCTAGAAGCTAAGTACTAATTTCCTTCAGTTTCAAAAATAAATGGGGAATATTATTGAGAGTTTAGGAAGAACCTTCTCATTCTAAAGATATAATAGACTAGGTAATAGGTTTCAAAATGATATCTTCCAAAAAAAATATAAATAATGACCCCTCCTTAGAAAAAAAACCATGGACATTAACCTCACAAATATTACATTACCTAACAACTATAGGGTGCATTACATAGCCAAACATGGGGAGATTGATTGCATAGAATTATTCAAAGCTTTTGAATCATTCTAAGAGGAGTTGGATATGTTTGAGGTAGTTTCCTATAAGGACAAAAAATTTAATATGTGTGGTCCTAAACCTTCTAACTAGGCCCTCATGGTATAAACTTTTGATTTCCCCTTTCAAGAGGAAAATGAACTAGATGAAATCCCTGAAGAAATCCATTCATTTCAATAGTTCCTATAAATGACCTACCCACTGAGGAATAGAGCGCAGAGGTAACTCTTGATAGCCTCAACCCCCAAAAATAAATTTATAACTTCCATAAACACCTCTTAAAGTAATAATCTTGACCTTCCTAAAGGGAACATTCTTAATCATAGCTCTAAAGTCCCCATTCCTTCCAAAACTAGTTAAAATATAGTTGATGACATGAAGAAAATAAAGACTAAAATCTCCTTGCATGAGTTAACATAGATCATAGAGAAAATATATTTACTATTTGAGTCCTTTAAATTCAGAAAACCTTCTAAGACTAATCATGCTAATGTAACGGTGCATAAAACTAAAGCTGAATCCCCCCTTTCTTTCTCATAGTTAGGATGTTTAGAAAAAACTTACACAATTGCTTGTTAGACTCAGGTGCCTCTAAAAATATCATGCATATTGGAATATGTAAATAAATTGGCCTAACCACTATCAAGTTTGATAGGATTTTCAAAACAAGTTAGACAAGTCAAGGGTAAAAGCAATTAGAGAACTCATGAACATCCACATGTAGATAGCCTCTGAGCCTAGGGTACAATAATTCATTAACATTCAGGTGGTTGACATACCAGATGTCTATGGGATATTTTTGAGTAGGTAATAGACTAAGGACTTAAATTGGTATATGTACATTGACTTATCTGATTCGGGCAACAATTTAGGTGACAATTCGGGTGACAGTTCCACCCTAATTGATGACGAAACTTCTGGGAGCCATAACTTTTGCAATGTAGCTCCAATTGACTCACCATTTGAACTGTTGGAAAGATAAGAAGAGTATAACGTCATGAGATGGCATGGAACTCTACTCAATGAATTTTTACCCCCAAAAACCCAATGGAAGTGCCCCAAATTTCAATTTTAGTAGTGCAGTCTAAAAATAGTAAGTTTCTAAAAATTGTAATTCCTCAAATTCTGTATTGTTTTAAATCTTGGAAGTTGAACCACTTAATCTCCCTCAATATTTGTGACCTTACACATCCTCCCCATAGTTTCAAAATGTGTATAAATGAAGAGGTAACCTTAAATTTGAAGACAAACATCTCTTCCCAGAGATAAGCATATATTTGTATTGCGATCTTAAGTAATACTACAAATCTTCTCACAGAATTCATTGTTACTATGTTATTTCTATGCTATTGAAATATTTATCAACCAAAACTTCTGAGTTTTGGATCATTCTCCCACTTATGGTTACCTTGGAAAGGATTCCCAAATCAAATTAGGGTTGAGAGGAAACTAAGAATGAAACATATGATTATAGAGTATGATGTTGTAAATGAAAGGGTCAACATAATTGACTTAAACTTATGAGTTTACACTCTATAATATGATAGGATAGATAATTTTAAGGTCATGGAGCCTCCTCTTGGGTTATATAAATTATATTTTAATGGTGCTAGATTCAAGGTTGGATCAGGTGTTGGCATTGTCTTAACTAATCCCACTAATAAAAGGTACCATGCCTCTTATAGACTCCAATAACCCTAAACCAATAACCTTATTGAATATGAAGCTCTCATCCTTGGTTTTAAATTTAATATCAAGAATAAATCTAAGGAACTACTAGTTATTGGTGACTCTAAACTAGTGGTCAACCAAGTCAGGATCAGGTACCAATGGAAACTCTCATACCTCAAGAAATATAAGTTTAGAATTTAGGTATTGATTGAATCTTTTGATGATTTCAACATCACCTTCATTATTAGGGAATAAAAACAATCTATGAATGAGTTGGCATATAATTTAATAAATCTCATGCCTAATCCAAACTCCCCTGATTTTAGTATTGAAATAGTCCCATGTCCATCAGTGCTAGATAATGTTAATCATTTCCAAGTCTTTAATGATGACCAATAGATATTGGATTTCTTATCCAATTTTGGGGATTTTAAGGCCCATGTCATTGATGAAGTTGATGAAAATGTAATTAGAGGGAATAAGTTTGGTAGCAAGGTCATTCAGCTAAATGACAACAAAATCCTAAGGGGATGATTACTCTGGAGGGACAGTTTGATAAAGATAAACTAGATAAAATTTTCAAAAAAAATAAGGTGAGTGGAAAATAATACAATACTATGAATCTTGGGTTCTAAGAGCAACCCCAACTGGTGAATTTTGGAAAGGCTTGTATAAATTTTGAAAATGATAAATCCAAAGAACTCCTTACCAAGTACAAGGATGTTATAGCATGGTCCTATGATTAGCTAAAGATCTTTGATCCAAGGGTCATTACCCATACCATACCCCTCAAAGAAATTTGTAAACCTTTAAAATAGAAATAGAGACTAATAAACCCCATGATGGATCATATGATATTCAAATAGGTCAAAATGTTAATGGATGCTAGGAATGACTTTCCTATGAGACATGCAACCTATGTGGCTAATTTAGTGCCAGTTAGGAAGAAGAATGGTGAGATTAGGCTCTGTATTGACTTTATAAATTTAAATAGAGCATCAAAGAAGGATAATTATCCTCTCCCTTCTCTTGATCAAGTAATTCAAACTATTTTAGGTTTTGTTATGATGTCCTTCCTAAATGGATTTTTAGGTGATAACCAAGTATTGGTTGACAAAGAAGATAAGATGAAGACAACCTTCACAACAAAGTGGGGAACCTTTGCCTAAAAGAGGATGCCCTTTAGACTAATCAACATAGGAGATAACTTCCAAATATCCATGTAAAATTCTTTCCATGTCTAATTGGTAAGTGCATTATCATTTATATGGATGATTTAATAGTTTTCTCTAAAAATAGGGAAGATCACTTCATGCACTTGTAGTAAGTTTTTGAAAGATGTAGAAGGCATGGCATTTCCTTGAACCCTAATAAAAGCATATTTTATGTAACTAAAGGTAAACTATTAGGACATGTTATAACTAAAAATGGCATCTCCATAGACCCTAAAAGAGTGGAGGCCATATCTAGAATTGAACTCCCAAACTATAGGAAGGAATTAAAGTCATTCTTTCGCAAAATAAATTTTGTAAGGAAGTTCATTTTTAGTTTTGCAAAAATTGTCAATCCATTGAATGACATGCTCAAAAAAGATTCCAAGGTAATTTGGAATGAATAATCCAAGAAGGAATTTAGTATATAAAAGAAGCCATTAGCCAAACCCCAGTTCTTATAAGTCTAGATTTCACTAAAGATTTCTACCTTTACTCTTTTGCATCTGACCATACTATGGTTGTTGTATTGACCCAAAAATTTTAAGGGTGTGACTACCCAATAGCCTTCATGATTACTAATTTTAAGAATGTTAAACTAAACAATTCCATGATTGATAATTAGGCATATGCACTAGTAAAGGCCATAAATAAGTTTAGGCAATATATCCTTAGAAATAAAATGCATACTATTCTACCTGACCCTACCACTAAGCTTATGTTGAGTCAAAATGAGCTAGGGGAATGTAGAGGCAAGTGGATGTTAGTTTTGTATGAATATGACTTGGAGATCAAGGTAGCTAAGCCCTATAAGGTGCCAAGGTTTGATTTAGATGATTTTTAATACTATTCCTAAGCGAAGTATCACGTACGTAGTCTAGCATAGTTTTCAAAAGAATGAATGGTATGATTCAATCATACACTTATTAATCAATGGCACTTGTCCTATAGGTCTATCTAGGGAGAAAAAGAGAGCTTTGAGGTTTAGAGTAGACCACTACCTGGTCTAGGATGGAATCTTGTATTGAATGAACTTTGAAGGAATCTACCTAAGATGTGTTTCACAAGAAGAAGCCACCTTTAATAAAAATTTGGGTAGTGGGCATCCCTCTAGAAGAATGATAGCTCAAAAAATCCTAAGGATAACTAATATTGACCTAATATCTTTAAGGATGCTCACAAGCATGTCAAAAAATGCCACTCATGTCAAATATTCAACACCAAAGAGCCAAATGCAAATATGCCTCTATAATTAGTCATGATTGACAAACCGTTTACACAATGGGGTTTGGACTTGGTTTTAGTAATCAATCCCAACTCATCTAGAGGTCACAAATACATCTTGACTACCATAGATTATTGCACTAAATGGACTGAGTTAGTGGCCACTAAGAAATGTATAATAGAAGAAATGATCAATTTCCTAGAGGATAATATATGTACTATATTTGGGACCCTAGTCTCTCTATTATGTGAAAATTGATCTACATTTATTTCAATTGAGATGATGGAATGGGATTATGAAAATGGTATTACTCTTAGGTTTGCCTCTAATCACTATCCCCAAGGGAATGTTGTTTCTGAATCTACAAATAATAACCTAACAAAAAAATCAAGAATTTTGCAGAAGACAAACCTAGAACTTGGCATAAACTTCTTAAATTTGCACTCTAGGCTGACAAAATAAGGATCAAACAAGCCTTGAAGGCTTCATTGTTTTTGATGGTGTATGGGCAGGAACCCATTTTTCCCATCACTCTCAAATTGCCTACATATAAATTTATGTAAGAATACATGGAATATAGTCAATAACATGCCACTTCTAGGTTATTATACATCATTCAAATGTAAGATGACAAAGAAAAGGTTTTTTTTTTTAACAGACACTAAGCCACAGTGATGACATGGATTGACAAAAGGTCTAAAGTCAAAGTGTTTAGGTAGGGAGACTTAGTCCTCCTTTGGGACAAGGTGTATGAACCCAAAGGAGGACTAACTCTCCCTACATGAACACTTTGACTTTAGACCTTTTATCAATCCATCTCTTCATTGTAGTCCTCCTTTGGGATAAGGTGTATGAACCCAAAGGTAAGCATGGAAAATTCACACCCCTGTGGATTGGCTCATACCAAATTGTAGAGACACTAGGGAATAACACCTTCAAACTCAAAGATTTATAAGGGGTAGAGTTTATATTGCCTACTAATGGGTAATACATCAAGCACTACTTATGTGTAACCCCTCCTGGGGTCTTCATGGAGTATGATTTAAGGTGATTAGATTAGATTAGGTAGGTTAGTTTGTTTGTTTTGAGCATCTTTCCTTTCTTGTCCTTGGTTTGTATATATGTTTTTTAATATTTTTTTGGTTTCCTTATTTTGATTTCTTCCTTCTATTGTGTGTTACTTTCTTGTTTTTTCCCTTGATTTAAAGATGTCTTTGGAGACATATTTGGGCCTAGAAGTTATGAAACATACTCAAGATATGCCCCAATTCTAAATAAAGGTATGAACCCATACAAAGGCAACCATGGTCCTAGAACCTTGCATTATGTTATAGCTTAGAGCAACTAAGTATAGATAGGTGGAGAGAAAGACATTCCATGAGACCTAAGTCATGACCTTGGATCCATGATGGTTTTAAGAAGATTTAAACTCAAAGATTAGAGACTTAAATTATTAAGAGTATGCCATTAGCTATCACTTAATCAACATCCTTGCCTAAGATAAGATTTGCAGCCCTAAGTGATCCACCCAAAATTAAATATTTGACCAAATCCTAAACCTGGATATCTTGGTTCCTACCCTTACTAAAAGCTTAAAGATCTAAAAATACAAAAAAAGAATAAGAATAAGAATATAAGGCAAAAAATGAAACTCTCATACAAAGTTGATTCAGGCAAACTCCATCAAGGCTATGGATTCCTGGATAGCAATGGAGCAAGGCCATGAGTAGAGATAAAGGTATCTCTATCAAGACTATGGATTCTTGGCTAGCAGTAAAGCAATGCCCAAGCCCTCTATAAGAAAAACCATGAATCATGATAAATATTCAATGTACCTAAGGTTAGTATAATTTATTTAAGGTAGGAGGCTAGGGACTGCTTCTTGAATTCAATGGCAAATAATAAGTGGAATCAAATCACACACACAACTTAGGTATGTCCTAATCTTCGACCTTAAATTTGCATGTACAAGGTTTGTTTCAACTACAATTGTATCTAGATGTTAGTTTCTTTGATCAAGTAGAATGATGACCTCAATGTTTATCTAAACCCAAAGTTTAGAAGTTCTAACATATTTATATGTTCCCCCTAGAAGTCACCATTTATTGGGATGAGCATACCCCTATTAATTCTAAAAATTGGGACCCTTGAGAAATATTTTTATCTAATTTTTGAAAAATCTGAACATTGAAGTCTTTAACATAATTTAAAGATTGTCTACTCTATTATGAAACATGTTTGTGTGATTTAATCTTCCTATTTTAGACTAACCATGCTAATGAGTTGTGCAAGTCATTTTGCATATTCCATGGTGGTCACCCAAGGGTTCTATGTTTAGAAACCCTAGGTGGTCCTTGATTCAAATTCAAATGTTGGAGGGAGCCAAGTTGGTGGGAACCAATTACAAAGAAGCTAAATAAGGGGTTTTTGTGGTTTCAAGTCATATTTTCATAACATAACATGAACTCTTCATTATTGTCTTTCCCTTTTCTTTTCTTATGTTCCATGGGTCTAGTTTGATATAATTTCATGAGGTCCCTTTTTACATTACCTAACTTAGCTTAGATCATTAATACTAAGGCCCCAATAATCATCTCAACCTTAGCCTTAATACCTTATCCTAAGTAATTTTATATATCATCAGCCTTAATAATTATCTCCCTTGCTCTTTATAAGATCCTATGATCAATGATTGTTCACTAGATTTAATTAGATAGAGCATCCTAGCTAAAAGGCTTTAGCTTAAATAGCATGCACCATGATAGATCAATGCTAATTTCTCACTCATTAGATTTGATCTAATGGTATGATGTATGAGAGGAAAAATAAAAAGGAGCATGAGGACCTGAGAGATAAACTAGTGGTACTTTAATAATTGAATAGAAGTAATAAACGGGCCAACTTAATAATGGTGTCCAATTAATGACTAGACCCCCCTACATAGACTGACAACTATCATCAGCCTGCTAGATTTGATCTAATGGAATGAGGCCTAGGTAGACTTTTTAAAGGCATCCCAGGCTCTCGAGAATGATGCATGTAACATTTTCATTTGAACCATGATTGGCCATGAAATAAATGATAATCACTTACTTGTAGGATTTAATCAAATGGTGTAAAAGGCTTGATGACTTTTTAAAACTCTATGAGCTTGACACATGGCTAGTGCTTAACCAACCTGATAAATGACAAAAAGATATACAACACAGGAAGGATCTGTGATACATCAATTGTCATGACTAAAAACTAGGAGATCAATGGACCAATAAAAATACAAGGACTCAAATTCAGATCACCAAATCATGTTAAGCCTAGGATTTTGATCTAAAGACACAAAATAAAAGAAGCTTTTAAAATCCAATATCTGGTATTAAAATGGTAATTATGAAAATTATTATGGAAAACATAGAATGGTGCCACATGGACTCCACATAAGCATAAAAAGGACAAAATCAAAGATCTTCTGAACTCAAAAACATAAGGGTATAAATAAAAAGGGTCTCCATAAAATTTAAAATACTTATGAAGTTAAATGTTGAAAATCTCCTACCATTAAATCTCAAAACCCTAAACCCTCTATAAATAATACCTAAATCAGTTCAATTGGTTATGATTCAATCAAGATATCATAATTATGATCTTGAGAAAAAACACTATATAAATAACCTAAACCCTTAACAATCCAATGTGTGAAATTTAGTGACATCAAAAATGGTAGCTAGAAAGCAATAATTACATATGGAGGCTAAGTTTTACCTAACCTTTGATATTGAAGGAAGGATTTTCAAATATACAGAGTTGGACTTGGTGGCCCTAGAAATTTATGGAGCGAGGAATTGGTTTGAATTGTTCTTCCTAATGGATGAATTACAACCTATCTCCCATGAGGAAATAAGGAATGTCATAATGAATTAAAGGTATAATTACTTGGTTGTAATTGAAATGGCTGGTCTCCACCATGCCATAGTGAAACCAAAGGTAATGCACAACATTGATGTCCTTGAACCCATCTTTATTTATTGTAAGATAGATGGAGAATGGATAATTCAAGAGGGTAGTTCAAAAATGGTCGTGTACATCTCTCATATGGCCTTTGAAACCTATTATAAGCTCCCCTTACCCCATCTCAACCTCCCAGACATTAGGAACTAGGCCAACACCCAAGACCTTGATTTAGTCCTTGTACCTTAGTTAACCTAAGGACCCCATGTCTTCAAAACCCTAGATGGCATGATTCCCATTTTAAAATTTAGGGAAGGCATTAGAATAGCTATGACCCTACTGAATTGAGCCTTTGGTGTCCCTTCCAACACATATATAAACAAATTCTGGGTGTCCTATATCCACATCATAATAGAAGAGAAATTGACCATTCTAGTAGGAGACCTAATTAGCTTCTTCTTAGATAAGAAAATCTTAGCCATCAAAATATAGACCTATAAGATATTATATATTATATATTATTTTTTATTTTCCCTTCTAGCCTTTGTATCCTTACTTGGCATTTAGAACTAGTCCCCTAATACCAGAACCACAATTTCTCACTACTATTCCAAATTGTACATATTCAAGTATATGAACCATATGCAATTCATCTATGATTATGTTTTCCTAGCCATATATGAAGCCATCATAGGATTTCCTATGCCAATATTTCATACCCTTATCAAGAGATAGATAGAAATAATGGGATATGTATGGTATTATCTAGACTACACTATAATTATGATAGAGGGGATCCTAACCCAACCTTACAAGCTATTGTTCCACACCCCAAACAAGATTTAAATAAATAAATAACCTTCCAAATCATCAAGGATATAAACAAGGTATACAAAGAGAAGAGGAAAGGCCAAATCCACCCCCTCCCATTGGATATTGGGAAGATTGTAATCAAAGATTAGAAGTAGTTAGAAATCATGGTAACACATAGGAATTCTTTTGATTTCCAATTGGATGACCTTAAAATGTGAGACCCTAAGGTTAAGGTGGTTAACCCATATTAAGGAGAGAAAGGTCCCTAAGATTGAATATGAACATAATCTAGGTGTCGGTGATGACATCTATATTAGAGCAAAGAATTTTGAAGAAGTATTATCTAGAATCAAAAGCTACAATATCAAGTTGGAACATAGATTGATCTAATATAACAAGCCTATAGGGGAGATGTGGTAGTTTCATCCCTTACAATATCATTTTTTGTCTATTCCATCAGGGACCACTCATGGGGAGACATTTGATCAAAGGTAGCCATCTAAACCTGAACCCACTAGCATGAGCCTCAAGCTAAACAACCTCAAGCCAAACAACCTCAAGATATAAAAGATAAGGAGAAAGGTAAAGAACCAAGATTGGAATAGAGAGCTAATGAATGTCCCTCACCTATAGAACTCCCACAAAGGCCACTTTCTCTCATGGAATTTGTTGACATGATAGATATTGACCCAGAAGAAACATTAGAGGGTGCTCTTATTGATATAATAGTAACATATAGCTCAGTATGAGAAGGGGATTCCTTTGAAGAAGTAGGGAAGGAGCTAGTTTCATTAGAAAAAGAGGAAAGGAAAGTAGATTTGGCCTTGATTCCTATGAATTTAAGGAAGAATCCTAGGTTTACCTTTACTCACGCTACCAGTGAAGTCAACCTATTCAGTAATGATAGTCCAATCCATGAACCACTCATCCCTAACTGGTTCATCTATGGGAAGTTTCAGAAGATCTTGTCCCTCTTTCCTTCATGGGCCTTGACATAGGTTGACTTGACAATACATGATAACATCAAACCATAGATCAAGCACATAGTGGAAAAATAAGAAGAGAGAAGAATACAAACTCAACATATTCATGGGGGAAAGAAAATTGACACCTCGAGAGCCTCTAGTAGTGCAAGTATGGAGGTGTTTGTGCCCCTAAAGTTCAAGAGGTCAGATATTAATTTCCAATTCAACCTAGACATAGTAGGATTAGAAAGTATCACCATAAGGACAACCATGGTTGGTTAAGAAGAATTCACCTTTTGAAAGGTGGAACCATTCACAAGGGTAACCCTTATTGGAGGATAAGAACTTGGAGAGGCTCTTATTCATGAGGAGGATGTGAAAATTTTAATTAAGGCTCAATATCAGTAGGTTAAGGCTAGTGTTTAGAGATTAGTGCAAATAATTAAGAACCTAAATAAGGAGAAAGAAAATTTGTGAACTCAATAAATTATCGCAATACTAGATTAAATGATTAAGATGCTTAAAGAGTCATTACATGATATTTTTAGAGCACTAAAGTCTATGAAATTAAGGTAGGATTCACTAGAAAACTAGGCCACCTTAGCCAAGAAGCTAGTTACTCAACGACAAACTTCTATGGATAAGATTACCCAACTTCTTAATATTTAGGTTAATAAGAAAATACCAAATTTTAAAGCCATTATCATGGGTTACCTAAGTGCCATTTTGGGAATTGTTGTAGACAACATCCAAGCCTTGAGTGCTTGGCATACCAAATTGAAGGAATTTATTGAGGAGAAAGATCTCATGGGCAAAATTGAGCATCTCTTGGGAATTGTGTTCAAGGATCTTGCATAGCCCACTACCTTAGGAATTATTAGTGATGAATAATTCTGTCATATAGCCACTTTAGTGACTCAAAAAATCAAGGGAAAAATTCAACGACAATTAGGGCAAGATAACAAAAAAATATTAGACATGATATTCAATGTAGGGGAGAGGATCAATGAAGCTAGAAGCATTAAGGAAGTTTTGGCTAGGAATGACAAGGATTTTGATGAGCTACTTAATCAAGAGGAAAAGCGTATCACAAATCTTATCATAGACTTAGGCCTATTGGATGAACAACATGAGTGATCTATGAGCATCCTTCAATAGCAAAGGCCCTTACCTCTAACATACTAATTATGGTTTACCTGAGAGGTGGCATATTCTTTTATAAATGTAAATGCTAGTTTTTTAGCCTGATTGCCTCTAGGTAAACATGAATGTAAAAGATACATGTATCATAGTTTTTGACAAAGACAACTATCTTTATCATTGTGCACATGAGTTTGTAGACTGACTAATATATTACCTAACTCTTTTATAAAGGTATGTATTACCATTTCTAAGAGGAGAGACTTTGAGCTACTTTGTACCATTTTAAGTAATTAATATAGAAGATCAAGGAAATATGTAAGACTTATCTGGGTTGATGTGTTTGAATTGCTAATTTTCTCAATTTCTTATCTAAGTTTAAATATGAATAGTTTTTAGGAATACTAAGTTAGATCATTAATTATAGGGTTGCTAACTTGTGTGATGCTAAGTTAGTTGAATGAGACTGAGTTTAATTTATTTTATTTGATCTGCAATAAAGATGTGCATTGACTATCTAGATGTGGTGTAAAACTTTAAAATTAAATCCAATGCTTACTTGTATTGTCATCCTATCTTCAGAATCAGGCCTAGTTTGTAGTGAAACATGAGATTAGGTTAATTTACACTATATGTTAGCTAAGATCATGCTTGGTAATTCTTGAAACTTTGTCAATATGTTCATAATCAAAGATCAACAATCACCATTTATTTCTTACTCTACCCTCTCCTTTTGATCTTTTTTTAAACAATTCACTTTAGTATAAAAAATTGTTCATAACCATTTGGTTTAGTATTTAGTTCAGATCTGGATTAGTTTACCAATATTAGTACCAAGATTCCTAAGAACCAAGATGGCTCTTAACCATCAAACTTTATAAATATTGTGGAATATTCTATGTTTTTTTGTTTTTATTTCACCACAAGAATCCTAATTTCCAAATACCCATAACTCATACCCTGAATCCTTTGGATTCAAAATTGAGAAGTGTTCTTTAAACACTAGAGATTACTTGTGGTTCACTTTGAAGCATCAATAAGAGAATCTATATATTCTCCTATTAATCTTTCTAAGTGAACCACAAGTACTCTCTAGTGTTTAGAGAACACTTCTCATTTTATAATCCAAAGCACGGGTTGTAGGTATTTGGCAATTAGGATGCCTAAGGTGAAATAACAACAAATCAATGTAGACTATTCCATAATATTTATAAATTTTGATGGTTAGGAGCCATCTTGGTGCCTTTTATCAAGAATTTTAGTACTAATCTTGTCAAATTGAATTAAATATAAACTACTGAGTAAACCAAATGGTTATGAACAATGTTTTATACTAAAGTGAATTGTTTAAAGAAAGATGAAAAGGAGAGGGTAGAGTAAGAAAGAAATGGTGATTATTGATCTTTGATTGTGAACATATTAACAAATTTCAAGAATTACCAGGCATGATATTAACCAAAATATAGTGTAAAGTAGGCTAGGCTCACATTTCACTACAAACCAAGCCTAATTTTGAAGATAAGATGACAATACAAGTAAAAGTTGGATTTACTTTTACAGTTTCACACCACATCTAGATATCCAGTGAACATCTTTGTTAAAAATCAAATAAAATGAAGTAAACTCAATCTCATTCAACTAACCTAGCATCACACAAGTTAGCAACCCTATAATTAATGATCTAACTTAGTATTCCCAAAAACTATTCATATTCAAACTTAGACAAGCAAATGAGAAACTTAGCAATTTAAACATATCAACCCAGATAATTCCTATATAATTCCTTGATTTTTTATATTAATTGTTTAAAATGATAAAGTCTTTCCTCTTACAAATGGTAATACATTCCTTTATAGAAGACCTAAGTAGTATACCAATCAATCTTAAAATAGAGGTGTATAAAGATTGAAATATCCCAAACTAGATTTTGGAGAAACAAAATTGATAGTTCAAGAATCTTTCAATAATAAATTGTAAATATGCTTAGATTTGCATAGTATATCAGGTTTTGATATGAAAAATCACATTAGTCTAAAATTTATATCAATTTTATACATTATTGGAGAGACTGAATAAACAATGCCCAGATTTGCTTCAACAGTGAATAATCAAAAATTATAGTACTCAAAAATAATATAGAAAGTATAATGAATCCCAAAGAACCAAGAACCTGGAAGTAAGTGCAAGTCTGGGTTGTCAAAATGTCTAAAATGTGTATAGAAACCTAAGACTCCCCTGAATTTTATGCTGACTAGAAGTGAACCTTGGATCTGTGAGGATCTGGTCACTGTGTCAAACACACAGTCACCGATGTCGGTTATACTGCCATCGTCGGTCGATGATCTGTCATCATCGATCACCTAGTGTCGACCTCTACCTACTGATGTTAGTCTTCCTACTGATGTCAGTCATTGAATGGCTGATGTCAGTCTCTAAGATGATGATGTCAGCCTTTTCACTACCCTACGGCCTACAACTGCGAATGGTGCCCTTCCTCAATCTACTATTTTGGCTGGTATAGCTTGGTACCAATATGTGCAAATTCCATATAGCACCTAATTTGAAGATCTATATTTTTATAAATCAAAAACTAAGGAAATAAATACTTGGAAAGCCTTGTCTTTTTTTGAACCCCTGATCTATCACAGTGAATGACCGTTGAAGCCCTAGATCTGATCAATAAGCACAATGTGAATTCCATCACGAATCCACCCCTGAAAAGAGCTAGATTTTTGTCCAACTCTCCTCCAATTTGTTGAAGGTTTTTGTCCCCAGAGAATCTTTGCAATAATGCATCAAATATTTTTAAGCAATAAAAGATATCCAAATTGCTTTGCCCTCAACTTCTTTTAAAGGCTCCCCAAGAAACTTCTAGAAGAAGCCAAAATATTTTATTTATTTTTCCATTTTAATTAAAATTAATTAATTAAAGTCATCCTTTTGAAGTAATATTAATTTTGGACAACTTAAATTAATTAAATTAATTAAATCACTTTCTCAAAATTTTGGGGACATTACAGTCCTCCCTTCTTGGAGATTGCTTGTCCTCAAGCAATTCGCCCTTGATACACAACACCAACTTCCAGGATCCCATATCATTCTCAAAAATTTGCAAACTCTAGTATCAGAAACACCATGCTATAAAATATCTATGAATAAATTCTCCTTATTTCTCCTAGAGAGTAGTGTTATAATTCTCAACATGTAATTAACAAACTCACCATCACATACCTTAGTCTTCACAAAAGACCACTACGATACTCTGATTATCATGCTCTCCAAATCCCCATAAGAATGATGACTCATAATTGGGAGTGAAAATGTAATGCAACAAATAGAATCATTTACCTCATCACCCATAAAATGAGTCTCCATCATGTGAGATGACACCTCCTTAGGTCCTCCATCTAGCGTTGCCCTCAAGATAGTCTTATTTCCCCCAGAAAGGAACTCCAATTGCATACGATGGTGATCAATAATGTAACACCCAATACCCTGTAACCACTGCATACCCAAGACCACATCATAATCCACTAAAGGAAACACATAAAAATCATCAGTCAAAGTGTAATCCCCCATCTCAATACTAAGTTGTGAAATCCATTTGGTACAACCCAAAACTATACCATCTGCCACCTTTACTCCAAAACCACCAAAATTCTCATACTATAATCCATGCCTTTCCACTAATTTCTGGTCAATAAAGTTATGTGTAGCACCTGTGTCTACCAAGCTCATGACCCACTTGCCCTTAAGATTACCTTTCAACCGAAAGGCACGAAAGTTAGGATAACTGGAGAGGGTAGCCATAATTACTTTGGCTACCGCCAAAGGCTTAGGGGTGTCTAACTCCAACTATGTCTGAACCTAATCAACATCTTTTGTATCATCCTCAATATCAGTATCAGGAACCTCCTCATCCCCTAACTCAGAAGTCACCTCAATCAAATGAATCTTTCCTTTACCCATGCAACGGTGTCCTGGTTCCCATGGATCTTTGCAGGAAAAACATAACTTTTTCCTTCTCAAATCATTCCTCATCTCCTGATTCATCCAAGGGTTTATATAAGATGACCCTTCTTTATTTTGTGGTGTGTTGGCCTTCTATGTAGGCTGAGAGTCTGTGGCTAGTTTCTTATCAACTTGATAAGAAGTGGGAACAGTATCCAGTCTCAATGTCACATCAATGGCCTCCTTAAGAGTGGCTAGTTGGAAAGCACGAACTAGACCCTTAAGTCTATCCAGTAATCCCTTAATTAATAACATCATGCTATGCTTCTGGGGCATATTAGGTACCATAACTACAATATGCTAAAACTCATTAACATATGCTTCTGCATGACCAGTCTGTCTAAGATGAGCCAACTCCCTATAGTAAATTTCTATATCCTTATGGTCAAACCGTGCAATGAGTCACTCAATAAACTCAGAATAGGAGTGAACTAAGGCATGATCCTAGGTGACCAATCCATGGTGCCACCAATCATATGCAACCCCCTCTAAATGCAATACAGCAAACTGAATAGCCTCACGCTCAGGCATGGGCCTCAAGGAAAGATATATGTCCAGCTTGTGGACCCAAGCTCTGGCACTAGTGTCACCAGAGCCATTATATGGGGCCAATGTAATCTTAACAGTAGCTCTATTAAGGTCATGATTCTATTATTTTTGTGGTGGTCTATTACCATGATCTCCTCTGAATGTAGCTGCATCTCTATGCTGTGCACAATACTGAGGAAGAGGAAAGACTTCTCGAACCTCTGGAGGTAGAGCTCTCCACTCAGTGGTGACTACCAAAATTGACTCCTAAAATCCAACCTCGAGTGGTTCCACCTACACTGGCTATTCCCTTGGTATGAAATGGGGAATAAATGGCCTATTTGGAGTAGGTGTATGATGGCGATGTCGCTTAGAGGAATGATGGGAGCTCCCAACTAAAGAATGGGACTGATGACTATGTTGACTAGACTGATGGCTATGATGACTCCCTGCCACTAAAACTAATCTATTCCTCTTGCCTCTATGTCTATCCACCTCCAAATGATCCATGGTATCCTATAATTAGTCTAAAGCTTGAACAATCCTAGGCTAAGTAGTGATGAGAGTCCTCATCATCTCTCTCTCTACCTCATCCTGATTTCTTCGAGCATTCCCCTGTTCTTCTGCCATGATAGGTTCCTATTCTATACCCAACTCTCACTCGTACTGAGCTCTGCTACATGTAAAGTATCTATGGGTTATATCAAATATTCTTGGATGCATAGAAATAAAATATTTTCACCCCTACAGGCTAGCAAGATGCATGGCTCTGATACCACTGAAATATCCCAAACTAGATTTTGGAGAAACAAAATTGATAGTTCAAGAATCTTTCAATAATAAATTGCAAATATGCTTAGATTTATAAAGTATATCAAGTTCTGATATGAAAAATCACACTAGTCTAAAATTTATATCAGGTTTATACATTATTGGAGAGACTAAATAAACAATGCCCAAATTTGCTTCAACAGTGAATAATAAAAAATTACAGTACTCAAAAATACTATAAAAAGTATAATGAATCCCAAAGAACCAAGAACCTAGAAGTATGCATAGGTCTGGGTTGTCAAAATGTCTAAAATGTGTACAACAACCTAAGACTCCCCTAATTTTTACACTGACTAGAAATGAACCTTGGATCTGTGAGGATCTGGTCGCTATGTCAAACACAAAGTCACCGACATCGATTATACTACCATCATCAGTCGATGATCTGCCATCATCAATCACCTGGTTTCGACCTCTACCTACTGATGTCGGTCTTCCTACTGATGTCAGTCACTGAATGATTGATGTCAGTCTCTGAGATGCCGATGTCAGCCTCTGCACTACCCTGCGGCCTACAACTGTGAACGATGCCCTTCCTCAATCTACTATTTTGGCTAGTATAGCCTGGTATCGATCTGTGTGAATTCTGTACAGCACCTGATCTGAAGATCTAAATATTTATAAATCAAAAACTAAGGAAATAAATACTTGGAAACCTCTATCTTTTGCTGAACCCCTGATCTATCATAGCGAATGACTGTTGAAGCCCCAGATCTAATCAATAAGCACGATGTGAATTTTGTCATGAATCCACCCCTGAAAAGAGCTAGGTTTTCATCCAACTCTCCTCCAATCTATTGCAGGTTTTCATCCCCAGAGAAGCTTTGCAATAATGCATCAAATATTTTTAAGCAATAAAAGATATCCAAATTGCTTTGCCCTCAACTTCTTTTAAAGGCTCCCCGGGAAACTTCTAGAAGAAGCCAAAATATTTTATTTATTTTTCCATTTTAATTAAAATTAATTAATTAAAGTCATCCTTTTGAAGTAATATTAATTTTGGACAACTTAAATTAATTAAATTAATTAAATCACTTTCTCAAAAAATTTGGGACATTACAAAGATAAAGATAATTGTCTTCGTAACAAACTATGATACACGTGTCTTTTACAATCATGCTAACCTAGAGGCAATCATGCTAACAAACTAGCATGTACCTTTACAAATAATATGCCAAATCTTAGGTAAACCATAATTAGGATTTTGGAGGTGAAGGCCTTTGCCATTGAAGGATGCTCATATCTCACTCATGTTGTTCATCCACTAGGCCTAAGTCTATAGCAGGCCTTGTGATATGCTCTTCCTCTTGATTAGTCAACTCATCAAAATCCTTGACATTCCTAGCCAAAGCTTCCTTAATTATTTTGGCTTTATTGATCCTCTCCCATGCATTTAATATCATGTCTAATATTATACTATTATCTTGTCTTAATTATCCTTGAATTTTGCCCTTGATTTCTTGAGTCACTAAAGTTGCTTTTTGCTAGAATTCTTCATCACTAATAATTCATAGGGTAGTGGGCTATGCAATATCCTCAAGCATAGTTCCCAGGAGCTTCTCAATTTTCCCATGATATCTTTCTCCTCCTCACTAAATTCTTCCACTTTGTTATACCAAACACTCAAGGCTTGGACCTTGTCTACAATAATTCCCAAAATGGAACTTAGGTGCCCCATGTTGATGGCTTTAAAATTTAGTATTTACTTTTTAACTTGAATATTAAGAATTTGGTCAATCTTATCCTTAAAATTTTTCCATTAAGTAACTATCTCCTTAGCTAAGGTGGCCTAGTTTTCTAGTGCATCTTGCCTTAATTTCATAGACTTTAATGCTATGAACTTGTCAAGAATGACTCCTCAAGCATCTTAATCATGGAATATGGCACTGAGAGAATCACTTGAGTTTGAAAATTATCTTTCTCCTTATTTAGGTTATTAATTATTTACACTAATCCCTAGACATTGACCCTAGCCTAATAAAATTAAGCCTCAATTACACTTTCCACATCCTCCTCATGGATGGGAGCCTCTCTAAGTTTTTATCCTCTAATAAGGGTTAACCTTGTGAATGGTTCCACATTTTGAAAGGTGAATTATTATTCACTGATAATGGTTTTCCTTTTGGTTATCCTTTACAATCTTGCCATGTCTGGGTTGAATTGGAATTTAACCTTTGTCCTCTTAAACTTTGGGGGCTCAAACACCTCCAAACTTGCACTATCAGAGGGAATATGGGTGTCAATTTTTTGTCTCCCTAAATATGTTGAATCTATAATCTTATCTCTTCTTTATTTTCCATTATGTCCTTGATCCATGGTTTGATGTTTTCATGTACTATAAATCCAACCTGTGTCAAGGCCCATGAAGGAGAGAGGCACATGATCTTTTGAAACTTCCCATAGATGAACTAGTCAGGGATGAGTGGTCCATGGATTGGATTCTCACCACTGAAGGGGTTAACTTCATTGGTAGGGTGAGTAAAGGTCAACCTAGGTTTCTTTCTTAAAGTCATAGGAACTAAGGCCAGCTTTACTTTCCTTTTCTCCTTTTCTAACAGAACCAACTCCTTCTTTACTTCTTTAGAGGGATCCCCTTTTGTATTTGAGCCATATGATGTTGTTATATCAACAAGAGTATCCTCCAATGTCTCTTCTAGATCAAGAGCTATCAAGTCAATAAATTTCATGGGAGAAGTTGTACTTTGTGGGAGTTATGTAGGTGAAGGACCTTCCTCTGGTCCCTATTCCAATATTAGTTCTTCAATTTTCTCCTTGCCTTTTATATCTTGAGGTTGTTTGGCTTGAGGTTGTTCATCTTGTGGCTCCTATTAGTAGGGTTAAGGTTCACCTAACTAACCTTGATCAGATGGATCCCCATGAGTGGTCTCAGATGGAATAGACAAAAAATGATATTTCAAGGGATACAACTTCTATATCTCCCCTGTAGGCTTGTTTTCCTTTATCAATATATGTTCCAACTTGATATTGTAGCTTTTGATTTTGGAGAGCACTTCTTCAAAATTATTTTCTCTAATATAGATGTCATCATCAACACTTAAGTTATGTTCATATTCAATATTAGGGACCTTTCTCTCCTTAATTTGGTTAACCACCTTGCCCTTAAGGTCCCACATTTTAAGGTCATCCAATTGGAAATCAAAATAACTCCTATGTGTTACCATGATTTCCAATATTTGATTATAATCTTCCCAATATCTAATGGGAGGGGGTGGATTTGGCCTTTTCTCTTCTCTTTTCATACTTTATCTATACCCTAGATGATTTAGGAGGTAATTTACTACTTGGAAAGCTTGTTGGGGACATAGATTAGTAGCCTATAAGGTTAGGTTAGGATCTCCTCTATCCTAATGACAGTGCAGTCTAGATAATACCATACACCTCCCATGGTTTCTATCTTTCTCTTGATAAGGGGATATAATCTTTCCATAGGAACTCATATGATGGCTTCATATATGGCTAGTAAAACACAATCATAGATGAATTGTATATGGTTCATGTACTTGAATATGTGTAATTTGAAATAGTGGTGAGAAATTACAATTCTACCATCAAGGGACCAGTTCCTAATGCTAAGGAAGGATACAAAGACCATAAGGGAATCTAATAGATAGGAAATCATATATAATTGATTAGAGGTCTATACTTTTATGGCTATTTTTTCTTAACCAAGAAGAAGCTAATAAGGTCTCCTACTAGAGAGGTCAATTTCTCTTCTATCATGAAGTGGATATAGGAAACCCAAACTTTGTCTATATATATGGTAAAAGGGGAACCAAAGGCTTGATTCAATAAGGTCATGGATATTCTAATAACTTACCTTAATTGGAAACTGGGAATCATGCCATCTAGGGTTCTGAAGACATGGGGTCCTTGGGTTAATCAAGGTGTGAGGATTGAATCGAGGTCTTGGGTGTTATCCCAATTCCTCATATTAGAGAGGTTAAGATGGGGTAAGGGGAGCTTATAATAGGTTTCAAAGGCCATAATGGAGATGTACACCACCCTTTTAAAACTACCCTCTCAAATGATCTATCCCATCTATCATACAGTCAACAAATATGGGTGTAAGGATATCAATGTAGTGAACTACCTCTAGTTTTACCATGGCATGGTAGAGACCAGCCATTGAATTGAAACTAGGTCATTGTACCTTCAATTTATTATGGAATTCTTCCTTTCTTATTAGGAGATAGGTTGTAATTCATCTACCAAAAAGAACAATTTGAATAATTTCCTCACTCCATAGACATTTAGGGCCAGCAAGTCTAGCTCTATATATTTGAAAATCCTTCCTTCACTATTAGAGGTTAGGTAAAGCTTAGCCTCCATCTTCAATTGTTGATTACTATCTGCCATTTTTCATGTCCCTAAATTACCCACATTAGATTGCCAAGGGTTCAAGTTCTTACTATAGTATTCATTCTCAGAAGCACAATTATGTTATCTTGATTGAATCATAACCAATTGAACCAATTTGGGTCTTCATTATAGAGGGTTTAGGGTTCTGAGCTTTAATGGCAAGAGATATTCAACATTTAACTTCATACATGTTTTAGATTTGATGGAGACCCTTTTGCTTTATACCCTTATGTTTTCAAGTTCAAAATATCTTTTATTTTGTCTTTTTATGAATATGTGGAGTCCATGTGGCACCATTCTAGGCTTTTCATAGTAATTTTCATAATTTCCATTCAAATACTAGCCATTGGATTTTAAAAGCTTTTTTTATTTCACATCATACAATCAAAATCTTAAGCTTATCATGATTCATTGATCCAAATCCAGGTCTTTATCTTTTTATTGGTCTATTGATCTCCTAGTTTACATTCATGACACTTGGCTTTCTTATAGATCCTTCTTGTGCTTTATATCCTTTTGTTAGTTGTTGCCATCATCGAGCACGAGCCACATGTCAAGATCATGGAGTTTTAAAAATTTATTGATCCTTTCACACCATTGGATTAAATCCCATGAGTGATCGATTATCATTGATTTCCTATCTAGTTATGATTCAAATGAAAATGTGACATACATCATTCTTAGGAACCATGGATGTTTTTCAAAAATCCACCTGGGCCTCACACTATTAGAACAAATCCAATGGGTTGATGATAGTTATCAATCCACATAGGGTGGTCCGGTCATCAATTGAATGATTTTATTAGGTGGGCCCTTTTCTTACTTTTATTTGATCATTAAAGCACCATGAATTCATCTCTTAGGCCTCATGCTCCTTCTGACTTTTCCTCTCATGCATCACGCTATTGGATCAAATCTAGTGAGTGAGTGATTATCATTGATCTATCATGGTGCACATTGATTAAGCCAAATCCTTTCATCTAATATGCTCCATCCAATCAAATCTAGTGAATAGACATTGATCATAAGATCCTATAAAGAGCAAGGGAGATAATTATTATACTTAAGGACATAAATAAAATTACTTGACATAAGGTATTAAGGCTAAGGTTGAGATGATTATTAGGGCCTTAGTATTAATGACCTAGGCTAAGTTAGGCAATGTAAAAAGGGACCTCATGGAATTATATCAAATTATACCCAAGGAACATATGAAAAGAAAAGGGAAAGAAAATAAATAAGAGTTCAAGTTATGTTATGAAAATATGACTTGAACCCATTCAAACCCCTTGTTTAGCTTCTTTTTAATTGGTTTCTGCCAACTTGGCTCCCTCCAACATTTATATTTGAATCAAGGGCCACCCAATATTTCTAAACATATAGCCTTTGGGTGACCCCATGGAATCTAAAAAATGACTCACATAAATCATTAGCATGGTTAGTCTAAAATTGGAAGACTAAATCACACAAGCATGTTTCTTAATATAGTGGATGATCTTCAAATTTTGTTAAAGACTTTAATGTTCAGATGCTTCAAAACATGGATACAAAGACTTCTCAAGGGTCCCAATTTTTATAATGAATGGGTCTATGTTGGTCCCAAAAATATGTTTTACATATTTAGTTTATTATTATCATGGATAATTATTTTATTATCATGTTATGGGAAAATATTAAAAATGGTGTATGCTTTATTCTTTTCTATCAATTATGAGTAGATGCATGGTTGAAAAGAAAAAAAAATAAGAGGATAAAAATTAAATCTTAAGTAATTAGATATAAAATCAACTAATGAAATATGTGAAAAGTGATTAAAATAATGTAAAACGTGCCATAAATGATGAGATATGTAAAACATTGTATGTAGGGGAAATATCAATTTAAGAAAGCTCAAGCAAAGGTATGTAAAAAAAAATGTGATATCATGTTTAAGTAAAATAAAATAACACATGAATGGTGTACAAAAAATGTAATTCAAAACTTAATGTAACAGTGTGAAGTTAAGCATAAGGAAAAACATGAAATAAATAACTAAAAAATGTCCTATGTAAGATAAGTGAAACTCACAAAAATAAAATAAGAACATAATAGATACCAAAATTATCTAAGTAATGACAAATAAATATTATTACTTTCTCTAAAATGTGATTTAGGAAAGCACAAAAAACTAATGACATGAAGAGGATGACAATGAGAGTGTGTGGAAATAAATGAGAAAGGGGTGTTTGTGAGGATTTCCCTAGTCCTATCTATGATAAAAACTCACAAATTAACTATCCCATGGGTGTTACAAGAACCCAAAGGGTCTGTAAAATGTGAAGATAAGTCAAATAATTGATATAAGAAAAAATTATTGACTACAAGAGGTATACATGGGTGTTTGTGAGATGGTCTAGTCCTATCCAAGGTCTTACACTACAACTCTAAAATAAAATGGGGTGTGATCAAGGGTATAATTAGCTAAAATCAATATCCATCAAGGGTATAATAGGAAAAATATGATGTAAATAATTTATTTATGTCAGCACACGAGTGATGTATAAATCCTTAGTGGGAATGCAACACTCTAGACAAGTGGGTAGGGATAAGAACTATAGACATCAAGGATCTAAAATACTCCAACTATTGAATATGAAGCTTGGGATAATAAGTGAATTTTATAGATCATATAGTGAAGGATATATGCATGAAATATAAAATGATTCTACCATCCCAAAACATGTTCCCTACCCCTTAGGATCCCTTACAGAGCTATCAACCTACTACAAAGATTGGGTACTTGTGAGAGAGAATAAAAGTGGCAGTAATAGGAATATAGATTGATGTAATGGTGTTATTATACCTCTTATGCTAGTCCACTTTCCTAGCACACCCAAATCGACCTTGGATATATCATGAGGAAAATATGGATTTTCAACTTTGACTAGATAGGAGATGTGCCAAAAAATGATCATGTCTTTTGGTATGATATGATTTTCATGATATAATCTACATTTTGATTTGATTTTTCTATAAATTATTTTGTATTTTATTTTTCCTCATCCATACAAATTCATAACACCAAACATGAGTGAATTAGTTATCTAACACAAGAGAGCTTATGTTATGCCATGAGAAGAGAGAACCTAAAGACCATGGTGTTTAAATACTCCTAAACTTTATGAAAAATAAGTGTAAAAACTAAAATCTTACCTACTTGTGCCTCAAATGAAATGAAAATGGGTAAATATGGGGATTTTAGGAGATTTGACCATGTAATAAAAATTATGCATGGAAGGAATATGCTTGTAGCTAATCACAAGGAGGAAAAACAAAGTAGCATAAGGGATGAAGTTATGTGATGATATTCATGTCATTAGATAAATCATAAAAAACCTATAAGGGATCTAACATAAGCACTAGTAAAAAATTAGTCATCCCAAAACAGGATAAATTTAATGGTCAACCCAAAATAAGGGTGAAATAAATTAAGGCCAAAGCATCATGAAGAGACTAAAGTAAAATGATAAAAAAAAATATATATGAAAAAATGGAAAACCTAAAGGTGATACCTAAGTTATATGAGAGAAACAAAGGCTGAAATAAGTGTGATAAAATTTAAAAACCTAAAGGTTTTTCCCAGCTTTTACGATATAAACAAAGGCTAGAATAAATGTGATAAGAATTAAAAACCTAAAGGTGTTACGTAAGTTCCAAGAGAGAAAGAAAAGGATGAAATAAATGTGATATAAATGTTGTAAAATAATATAAATGTAAAAAATTAAAGTTCTAAAAAATTAAATATAACCATGATATAAATAAGATATGTACAACAAGCACCACAAATGCTTTAAATATTATAAGAATGAAATCCAGTCTTATGGAAATGTGAAACATAATATGATATATAACTAAAAATATTGTGTTTTAAGATAAATGAATAAGAGGGGGGTGAATTAGTCTTCAAAAACTTTCTTTAACAATCTTAATTAAGAAATCATAGATCATTTGAATAATCATGTATATCTTAGAAAGTATACACACCAATCCATAACACCATGAAACACATGAACATAGTATATATGTGGGAAACCCTAAATGAGAATAAAATCCACTGGTGATGAAAATTGAATACATTCCTATAATACAAACACCAAATTTCTTTAATCACATACTTCATATGGAGCACCAACCCCAACTAGCTAAGCACAAACTCAGTTAGGCTTTAGCAAGCACAAACTTGCAAGGAGGCACCAACCCCCTAGATGAACCAACACCAACTCACCCACATAAAACACTTGATCACCTTAAAAATACCTTGTCTCTCATATAATATATTATTATCTTCTTCTTCAGTTCTTTGCATAGTTTTATCCCTCTCAAACTGGCCTCTAAACTTCTTCACTCATCTAGCACTCTTCTTGACTAGATTAGGTTATATGAACTTTATTTTCATATAAAAAAACTCTATAAAAACTTCATCATAGTTCCTCTACACACCCCTCATGGTTTACAAGACTTTATTCTACTTACCAATTTTCTATTTCATTCCCTTGTTCTCCATTCACACAAATAGGCCTTAAACTGCCTAATATTTATACAAGTCTCTTGTTCATATCCTTCTTGGTCAGACATACACTTTTATCCTCTTAGGCTGGCCATGGAATGGATCTTATGACATATCATATACATGGATCAAATTTTTTGTGAGTCCCCTTGGGTTTTGCCTACTTCAATTAGGCCTTATCTCTTCTTTAGGTTTCATGAAGACCTAATCCCATTAGGCCTACTTAGTGCACGTTACTCTTTGATATTCTTGGATCGCATTCAAAAACTTAACATGATAGAAACAAATCATATGTCATATTCATATACCCCTACTAATATAATTTTAGCTTTATAATTCCTTTTATCTCAAACCAGTACTTGGAGCACATAGTATTTTTTATATTAAGCATGTGTTTACCTAGAAAATATGTCTTGAACAACTAAAGCATAAACACAACTTCTCCAAGAAACCATGATAAAAAAAATAATACATACATAATATGCATGACCTTAGGGTCAATGTGATTTATACTTCATAAATTAGGGCAAAAGGACTCAAACCCTTCTCTATAAGTAGCCCACTCAGAACTATGAGAACACTCCAAAACCCAATCATGAGTAACTTGATCTTCAACACCTAAAAGAAAATTTCCCATGACCTTTAACACCTTCAAGAGTTTCTTAGAAATATTTATATCATTATCAAGTACAAATATCATAATGTCTAATGTCAAATATTGGTCGTGTAGACCAATCTTTTGTCTTTAGTATACATAGTCAAACCTGAATCAGTCAACCCATTTTGGATTTACCATTTCAATCATTTTAACTAACTTCCAAACTTATTAAAATATTGGATAGGACATTCATGTATTAAAAAACAATCATATGCATTAGAATCTTCATGTCCTAAAAACCAACATCATATAGGGATTTATTCAATCTACAAACATAGTCTTTATCATCTGAAAGTAAGAACCCTTTAGGTTGCTTAATGTACACTTCTTCCAAATTCCCATTTAGAAAGGTATATTTGACATTCATATGGTATACCTTGAATCCTTTGTATCCTACATTAGCTAGAAACAACCTAATGGACTCTAATCTTTCTACTAGTGTAAAGGTTTAATCAAAGTCTACCCTTTCAACATATGCATATCCCTTGTTTACCAATATATCATTGTTCCTAGTGACTTCTCCATATTAATTAAACTTGTTCCTAAAAACCCATTTTGTGTCAATGGCATTCTTGTCTTTAGGCCTAGTAACTAATTCTAAAGTCTCATTTTTCTCTATTTGCTCTAGTGCCTCATTCATAACACCTATCCAAAAATTATCTTTGCTTGATTATATAAGACTTTTAGGTTCAATATTTGATAATAGAGAATTAGATTGGTTTATATTACCTATCAATCTTCTCCTAGTTTGCATACCTACATTCTTGTTTTTAATGATTTGAGAATCAGGATGATCCCTTTGAATTTATTTTAAAGGTCCTTTTGAGTCATATCTCTCTTCAACTTCTTCTTCATTAACCTCTATAGTCTCCTCTTCATTCTTGAAGTCCACAATCTCTAAGGTGTTCTTAGACTGTGGGTTATATTTCTTTATCTAATCAATCCTTACATTGGTGCTTTCCATTATCTTTTCTAGTCTCTTATTATAACACATATAGTCTAAACTCATTGATGAGTATCCTAAGAATATGCCTTTATCATATCTGGACTCAAACTTTATCAGTTCTTCATCATCTCTTTTAATGAAACATTTGCTCCCAAATACTCTAATGTGTCTACATTTTTAGGTCTACCATTCCATAATTCATAAGGACTCTTGTTTCCATTCATCCTTATCTAACCCCTATTCAAAATGTAGATAGAAATGATTACTACCTCTCTCTAATATCCATTAGATAGTATAGAGTCATTTAACATTGTTATAGCCATCTCTTAAAATATCCTAATATTCCTTTACACTAGCCCATTCTACTAAGGTGTCCTTACTATTGAAAATTATCTTCTTATTCCATGAACTTCATATAAGTCCTCAAACTCATTGGAATAAAACTCTCCTCCTCTATCAGACCTTAGACATTTCATCTTTCTATTGTTCTCATTCTCAACAAGATCCTTAAATACCTTAAACTTGTTAAGATCTTTGGATTTCTCTTTCAAAAATTCAACCCAAGTATTCTTATGTAATCATCAATGAGTAATATGAAGTAACTATCTCCTTTAATGCTTTGAATTATTATAGGCCTATAGAGATCAATGTGGATTATCTCCAAGGGACTTGTAGTAGAGTACACTTTGTAGTTTAACCTTATTCAAGTTTTCTTACCATGTTAATATTCCTTGCAAAGAATTTTTGTAGGTTTAATAATCTTAGGCACATTATTCATAGACTTATAAGCATTAATCCTAACCAATTTGTCAAAACTTAGGTGACCTATAATTTTATTCCATAACCAAATTTCATTTATATTTTTGATAAAAAATCTCTCCTTGATCCCATTCAAAACAAATAGGTTATTCTCAGTCCTCTTGGCATTGTAAATTAGCCTGATTCCTTTGGCTTTCGTTATCTCACACCCCTTGTCATGAAATGTTAGTGTGTGTCCTTTATTGCACATTTGAATCACACTGGGGAGGTTATGATTCATACCTTCCACATAAAACATATATTTTGTCTTATACTTTCCATTATCTAAACTTAAGATACCCTTGCCAACTATATTGGTAGTTGTGTTATCTCTCAACCTAAACGTTCCTTCAAAATTATCCTTAAAAGAGATAAACATATTTATATCTCCTATTATGTGTCCTGAATAACCACTATCGATGTACCATTTCATGCATTTATCTTGAATGTGAAAGGAACTCTGAGCTATCATAGAGTCTTATTTGATTTTCTATTCTTTCTTGGCAAATAGACCATCTTATTTCTTGATCTCAATCTGATCCATCGTAGCTTACTTTGGCATCCATACCAATGTTTGATCGTTATTATGTATTCTATAAGCTTCATATGTCTCAATGAATCTTGTGGATCTTATAGATCTATTAAAACAATATCTAGTAATATGTCCTATATTGTGACAGATGTAACAAGTAATTGTTAGCCAAACTTCACACCCAAGTTTTTTAACTTTAATTTTGGCTAAGTGTGGTATTCCTGATTTGTTTATCCCCACAATAATTCTCAAGTGTTATTTCCTTTGAAATCCTTTGTTTAGTCTTTTTGCAAGTGTTATTTCAATCTTTTTGTGAAGTGTTATTTATTTTGTCAAGGTTTTGCTTCTATTATTCTGTTCAAGGCTCAAAGGAATTGTTTCATACTTTTTTTCAAAATTTTGAAGAAATTAGTCCATCTCAATCTTTCTGAAGGGTCTCTTACAAAAAAATTTAAGGGTCTCTTCTCATGGAAATGTCCTTTGCAAAAATTTTGAAGGGACATTTTCAATATTTCTAAAACAATCTTTTCTTGAGAATTGGCTCTTTCAACTTTTTCAAGGGAATTGTTTCAAACATTTTATCCAAAACAATATTTTTTAAGGGTTATTTTTCTCATGGAAGTGTCCTTTGAAATATATCTGAAGGGACATTTTTTATTTTGCCAAAGGGTCTTTCTTTTGTGAAGAGACATTTTCAAAAATTCCAAAGGGACACTTGTAAAAAGTTCAAAGGATCATTTCTCAAGTAAACATATGCTTTTTTATGTTGTGAAAGGACATTTTCAATATTACTAAAGGGACTTTTCTCAAGAATTGGTCCTTTGTATTTTTTCTAAAGGAATTGTTTTTGACATTTTGTTCAAAACAATATTTTTTAAATAATTAGCTCTTACATTTTTTTTGAAGGAATTGGTGATCTCTCAAAAGTTTTAAAGGTCCTTTTCAAAAGCCTGAAGGGACATTTTCAAAAAGTTTAAATCATCTTTTCTTATGAAAGTGTCTAGTTAAAAAATCCTAAAGGGACACTTACAAAAATTCTGAAGGGTCCTTTCTTGGGAAAGTGTCCAGTTCAAGCTTTCCAAAGGGACATTCAAAGGGAAAAAAGAAAAGGGTCTGTGGGAAAATTGTACAAGAATATTCCACAAAGGAATGCTCCCCATATAATGATGGTTATATAGAGATAAAATTCAATGTGATGAGCTAGTTTTTGGTGTTTAAACAATGGGTCCCAATAAAATCATAGGGGATCATATTGCCATTGAGAAGATCATGATTTGAGCCATTTTTGATGGCTAATTAAAGGAAGAAATGCTAAAGATCTTTTCTGTGTTTGAAAATTTAACATGGTTGAGATGGAATGAGTTTTTAAAGGATGTTTACAAGCACACACACATGGAGATATCATTCTAAAAAATTACATAAAAGCATGCACATATAATTTAGTGATGGTTCTCCAAGGCTAATAGAATGAAAGTGAGTCTTCCCTATGCCATTACACACCTCAGCAGGCTGGTGAGAAGTTGTTAGCATCAAGACAAATTGATAAGTGGACTTATTTGCATAACCATATTGATGCCATTACTTAGCTTAAAAATATCTTGTTTTTGTTGGTGCAACCACTAGGGAAGCATCTTTGAGAGAGAAAGCTAGCTGTGTAACCACTTGAGGTGACATGGATAAATTGAATGGCCCAAATGAGAATCATTTTCAAAGATGGTTGCAGCTAAATCTAGAGACTCCTAAAAATTTGATTTGTCTTTCTAGTGACAAAGGCCTCCTCTTCTCACTTCCTTTCTATTATAAATGTATCCCTTGGGCTAGTGTAAAAACAACCACATAATGTATGGCAAAGCCCTACTAGATTGATGTTATATTCTACCTTTAAGCATTAGTACAAGTCTATTTATTTCAAGTTTCTAAATAATTATCTAAGTGTGTAAGATATTTATAGTGATATTAAGTGATTATTTTACATCCTTTTATCCTTTATCCTTCATTTCTAATCAAAATTTATTAGTCTAATATGTCTTATAGAGTGTGTTCAAGTGTGCTAAATTGATATAAGTGTATAACTATTTTTGAAATGTGCAAAGTTTGTCATTTAGTTCATTTGCCTTGTGTTATTATACACATCTCACCTCTATACTGAAATACTTGTGTTATAACCCCTTAGATCTTGAAAATGGTCTATGTGTTTTGTTGTATTGTGCATTAGAATATGATATTCATGTGGAAGATAATCTCAATGCATCACCAACCCTAGAGTAGGTTTCCTTTTGAGTAATTTCTAACTCTTTTCCTTTAAATCAAGCTAGTTTAGATAGATTTTATTTTGTAGAGATATATTTAGGGAGTTATCCCTTTAAATATAGAGGTTCATTTCCTCTATAGGTATACCCACATACCTAGAAATGTTTTGACATTACCCAAATCTAGAACAGGATTGAACATTCTCTTCTAGGGTGCAAGATTTGGAGATAATAGTAAAATTTCTATATTTACATTAATTCCATTATGACTTACCCTTTATATAATTAGGTTTCCTAATATATATTTTTAGTTTGGTACTTTTGACATGCCATGACTTCTCATGCTTTCTCTCCAATCTGCTCAACTAGTCTTTGAGTTATTTATGCTCAGCCTTCAATGAGTGTAGATCTATCTTAAAATGGTCATTTGAAACTTTATTTAACTTACACCTTATGTTGACATATTATAGCTAACTCTTTATATCCTTTATTGTCTCCTTATAGTGATTTAAGTCACTAAGGGTATTCATGAGCTCAACTTCAAGGTCTACTTCAGCTTATCTTTCTTCACTATCATAGTAGACTTCTATATCATAAATGTTGTCCTCTATGATAGTCATATAAGACCATGAATGTGACTAAACCCCACCATGTTCATCTAAAAAATTCTCAAGATTAAACATCCATCCATTGTGAAACTTTAACTAAGTTAACCCTCCCTGCTATAACAATTTTTTGAGAAATAAGGCTTTTCATGTACAATCCACTTACTGATATGACAAACTATTGAAATATAGAGATACGTGGGAGATTCCACTACATGATAAAAACATAAAAATAGGTCATACAATATATTTTGATCCATTTAAATCAATATATTTCATATCAGGTCACTATGAGGGTTTTAGGAGGATTTAAACCACCTTACAGTCTCAATGATCATTCATAAAGCTTAGGCCTTTAATCTAGAAACCAATGATTATAAATTTTATCTAGTACCCTTCCCCATATACCATGAATGGATTAGGTTCTCATGTAAATGTTACACATTCTAATTAACACATGAAAGTCCTTCTTGGTTTGAGAACCCTTCATTATATGTACATAGGAAACCTCAAAACCACATTTCATGTTTTTTCCTATAAACCATGACTTGAAACTTGATCAACATAAGTAGAATAACATGTAAAACCTGTGTAGATTCTCATTTATCCATTAATTACCTATAAATTTAACCCTATACCCTAATTGATCACCATCTCTCTCTCTCTCTTGATTTATAGACTTTTGATTTGTAGGTCACATGAGGCCTTGAAACTTACCTTGTAGCCATTTTTCATACATTATCCACCTCAATCATAATATAAATAAACTTATCACATGATATAATATTTATTTTAATCATTCATAGTTATTGAAAACATATCAAGGCCCCTTATTAGTTTAGCTAGAGTCTAGAATTGGTATAGATGCATACTAGTCTTGTAATTTCTACCCTTATAGACTTACCTTGAAGATTTCTTGTGTGCTCTAATGATTTATAAACATTATAAAGTGTCCTCAAACATCATCTTAAGAATATATTCACCCATTTTTCTATTCCACCATGCTCTTCCATACATAATACTAGTTATCTTATGTATAAGACTTCTCAAGTCACCTCGTGAATAATCTTTGACATCAATGACAAAAATAATGTCAAGTATTAATCAATAAAATAAAAGATCAATAATCTCCCCCTTTTTCATTGATATCAAACTATATTGAAAACTGATCATCATTTTATCCCCATCTGGTCTTTCTTCCTCTTTGACATAAATGACGAAATGATGTCTTTAATTCTTTGGATCGCACTCCTTGCAAAAAAAATATTCAACACATAGAATAATGAACTTAAAAGGCATAACACAAATATGCTCCCATATCTCCATGCATACCTTTTTGGAACAACCCACCTATTCTTGTAGCTGATTATCTTGATTATCTCCCCATAAATACTTGGATTATTCAATGATTTATAGGGCTAAGAATTACACCCAATTCTTAAGTGTTTAAAAGTTACCTTTGGAAGCCATTTGGTCAAGATGTCTAAAATCTAATCTTGAGTAGACACATATTCAAAGTTTGATAATTTTCTCACTTACCTAATCTCTTAGAAAGTGATACCTAATAGAAATGTTTTTGGTCTTGAATTTCATAACAAGCTTATTTGAGACACTTATAGTACTTGTATTGTCACAATAGATAAGGCTACGACCTTCATATTCCATGTTGTAATCTTTTAGAGTCTATGTCATTCATAAAACATGAGTACAACATAAGCTTATTAAAATTTACATAGCTTCACAAGTAGACAAACCTACTAATGGTTGTTTTTTGCTTATCTATGACACTAGGCACCCACCTAGGAAGAAGGCTCCTCTACTGGTACTCTTCTTATCATCTATACTTCCTACCAAATCTACATCTATATAGGCTATTAGATTGAACTCCTTACTTCTTGGATACCACAATACATATTCCATAGTCCCCTTGAGGCACCTATATATTATTTTTACTTCTTGTATATGATTCTCCTTTGCATCTACTTGAAAATTTCCCACAAAACTTATTGTTACATGATGTTAGGTCTAGAAGCATTGGTATATAAAAAAACTTCCAATCATTGACCTGTATGATGTTTGACTAACTTTTAAAGACTCATCTTCATTGCTCAACTTACTCCATGTGATCATGGGTTTACTAACTACCTTAAAATCCTCCATCTCAAACTTCTTCAACATCTCTCTTATGTACTTGTCTTGTGATATGAATATACCTTTCTTAGATTGAGTGACTTGAAACACAAGAAAAAATGATAGTTCTCCTAGCATGGACATCTCAAAATCTTTATCCATTACCTCAATAAAGGCCTTTGTCATGTTCTCATTGTTTCTACCAAAGATGATGTCATACACATAGATAACTATAATTAGTTGATGTCCATTTTCTATCTTGATTTATAGATTATTGTCTACAACTCCTCTTTTGAAACCTTATTCCAAAAAATACTTGTCCAACCTAGAATACCAAGCTCTAGTAGCTTGTTTCAGACCATATAGGAAATTATTAAATATATAAACATAGTATTTGTCATATGAAAGTGAGAACCCTTTAGGTTTCTCAATGTCCACTTCTTTTTCCAAATTCCCATTTAGAAAGGAATATTTGACATCCATCTGGTATACCTTGAATCCTTTATATCCTACATAAGCTATAAACAACCTGATGGCCTCTAATCTTGATACTAATGTAAAGTTTTATTAAAAGTATACCCCTTTAAATTATTCATATCCCTTGTATACCAATATATCCTCATTCATAGTGACTTCTCCATCTTCATTCAACTTATTTCTAAACACCCATTTTGTACTATGGCATTCTTGTATTTAGGCCTAAGAACTAATTCCCAGGTCTCTTTTTTTCTATTTGGTCCATCTCCTCATTCATATCACTTATCCAAAATTTGCCTTTGCTTGATTATATAATAATTTTAGGTTTAATCTTGGATAATAGAGCATTCTCTTGGTTTATGTTACTTATCAATCTTCTCCTAGTTTGCATACCTGAATTCTTGTTGCCAATTATTTGAGACTTAGGGTGATCCCTTTGAATCTATCTTGAGGGTCCTTTTGAGTCCTATCTCTCTTCAGCTTCATCTTATTTTTCATCAACCTCTATAGTCTCATCTTCATTCTTGAATTCCACATTCTCTAAGTTGTTCTTTAACTGTGGGTGAGATTTCCTTGTCTCATTAATCCTTACATTAGTGCTTTCCACTATCTTTTACAGTCTCTTATTATAACATCTATAGGTTAAGCTCATTTATGATTATCCTAATAATATGCCTTCATTAGATCCAGAGTCAAAATATATCAATTCTTCATCATCTCTTTTGATTAAACATTTGATCCCAAATACTATAATGTGTTTTACATTTGTAGGTTTGCCCTTCCATAGTTCATAAAGAATCTTGTTTTCATTAGTCCTAATCTAACCCCTATTAAAAATGTAGACAATAGTGATTAATTTTAACTTCAATATCCATCAAATAGTATAGACTCATTCAACATGGTTCGATCCATCTCTTGAACTGTCCTATTATTCCTTTCTACTACCCCATTCTATTGAGGTGTCCTTGTTACTGAGAATTGTCTCCATATTCCATGAACCTCACAAAATTCATCAAAATAATTGGACAAAAACTCTCCTCCTATATCAAACCTTAGACATTTTATCTTTCCATTCTTCTCATTTTCAATAATATCCTTGAATGCATTGAACTTGTCAAGATCTCTTGATTTCTCTTTCAAGAATGTAACCCAAGTCATTATTGTGTAATCATCAATGAGAAACTTGAAGTAACTATCTCCTTGAGTGATTTTATTTCTTGTAGGAACATAGATATCAGTGTCAATTAGCTTCAAGGTTTTTTTTAGTAGAGTAATCCTTGGATTTGAACCTTCACTAATTTTTCTTACCATGTTGACATGCCTTGAAAAGAATGTTTATAGGTTTGATGATCTTAGGCATGTTCTTCACAAAGTTCTTATCACTAATCCTATGTTATCAAATTTTAAGGTGACCTATCCTTCTGTGTCATAGCCAACTTTCATCTATATTTATAATAAAACATCTCTCCTTCTTAATCTCATTCAAAACATATAGGTTGTTCTCAGTCTTGTTGGCATTATCAATTAGCCTTCTTGATTTAGCTTTCATTATCTCACACCCCTTGTCATGAAAGGTTAGTATGTGTCCTTGTTTAAACATTTAAATCACATTATGGAGGTTATTTTTCATACCTTCCACATAAAACACATTTTATGTCTTTATCTTTCCATTGTCCAAACTCAAGATACTTTTGCCAACTATATTGGTAGTTGTGTTATCTTTAAACCTAACTATTCCTATAGAATTATCCTTCAAAGAGATGAACATGTTTCTATCTCCTATATTGTGGCTTTAATAACCACTATCTATGTACCATTTCATTCATTTATCTTGAATCTAAAAGGTAGTCTGAGCTAGCATAGAGTCCACTTTGATTTTTTTTCCTTATTGGCAAATAAACCATCTTGATTGAGCTCAATCTAATCCATCCTAGATTTATTTAGCTTCCATACCAATGTTTTATCCTTCTTATGTATTATATAAGATTCATATGTCTCATTTAATCTTATGGATCTTATAACTTTGTTAGAATAATATCTATCAATATGTTGTATGTTGTGACAGATGTAGCTAGAAAAATTTCTATATTTACCTTGATTCCATGATGACTTATCATTTATAACATTAGGTTGACTAATATATATTTTTAGTTGGGTACTTCTAGCATATCCTATCTTCTCATGCTTTCTTTATAATCTACTCAACTTTCTTTGAGTTATTTATGCTCAGCCTTCAATGAGTCGAGCTCTATCTTAAAATGGTCATATTTAACTTTTTTTGACTTACTCCTTGTGTTAACCTATTCTAAATGACTCTTGAGAGCCTATATTGTCTCCTAGTGTTTTAATTCACTAAGGGTATTAATGAGATTATATTCAAGGTCTACTTCAAATTTTATTTCTTCAATGTCATAGTAGACTTCTTCATCACACATGTTTTCTTTTTCCTGTTGAACACAAGACATTCTTATGTTATTTAGGATCAAATTTCAAGAGGTTAAACTTTCCTTAAAGGACAATGATATGATACCAATTATTAGAAACAAACCAATGATAAGGGGGGTGAATTATTGATCAAAATTTTCATTCATATCCACTTATAATCCATTAACCATTAAAACCAATGTAGTGATTAAACAATGCATTTAGAACCTTTCATATCAAGATGAAATAAGAACATAACATTTGAACATAAGCACTATGTGGGAAAACCTCATTGGGAATAAAACCCACTAAAACACATATTGGACAACTTGTACTATAATACCATGAATCAATTTTATTTGAGCACCAACCCAATAAGGAACACTAACCCCTATGTTTATCAAGCACTAACTTGACTTTAGCAAGAACTAACTTGCTAGGAGGATAAAACCCCCTTGATGATCAAGCACCCACTTAATAAACACTTTGAGCCTATATACATTGATATTTTTTCCCTCTCATAACTCATGATGGTCTTTTTGTTGGAAATATTGTCATTGATGTCAAAGGTCTAGCATTATTTGTGATAAATGCCCCATTACATTTAATGATGTTTGTAATATATATATCTTAGATAATGTGAGTTAATATTTATTTAATATTAACAAATATATTTTTGGTTTCATATGAGACAAAAGAAGGGCCCATGGAGAAGTCAAAGAGCCACGGGATAAAGACAAAAGAAGGATGGGATGCATTTTCCCATGAAGAGTCAACTTGAGGAATTCCAAGAGTCACCAAGTGAAGACAAAAGAGGAAGGGTGTAATTTCTCATGAAGGGACACTTTGAGGAATACGAAAAGTCACCAAGATAAGGACAAAAGTGGGAAGGACGTTTTTATTCATGAAGGGTCACCACATGAATTTTCAAAGGCAATAATATGAAGGGCCATACAATTTTGGTGCCATTTTCCATGAGGATTGAAGGGTCACAAAGGGGGAAGGCAAAAGGTCATTTGGAAAGCTATAAATAAAGGCTTGAGAAGCCATTTTTAATACGTGAGATAGAGGTTGATTTGATATTGTAATATCTAGCTTAGAAGAGAAATTGTGAGAGATGAATATGATTTGTATTTGTTATATCTAGCTTAGAAGAGCAAAGGTGAGAGAGAGGAAAGAGATGTTGTAATGAAATATAATTTATTGAGACAAAAACATTGAGAGATAGGTGTGTGATATACACAAAGGGGTTGGTGCTCATGAATTCTTGCTGGGTTGGTGCTCGGCAAAGGGGTTGGTGCTCTTGTGGGTTGGTGCTCACGAATTATTTTTGGGTTGGTGCTTGGAAAAGGGGTTGGTGCTCATGAATTGTAGCTGGATTGGTTCTCAACAAAGGGGTTGGTGCTCCTATGGGTTGGTACTAATGAATTGTTGCTAGGTTGGTGCTCAACAAAGGGGTTGGTGCTTGGAAAAGGGGTTGGTTCTCCTGTGGGTTGGTGATCATGAATAGTTGCTAGGTTAGTGCTCCTATAAGTTAGTGCTTTCGAATATTGTTTGGGTTGGTGCTCATTCATATACTTGAGATTATTCTCCATGGTTTTTCCCACATTGGGTTTCCATGTTATATCTGGTGTCTCTCTATCTTGTGTGGTGTTTATTGTTTGAGTTTTATTACATATCTTGAATGTTTGATTAAGTGAAATTTGTTTAAGGGAAATATTTATAAGATATATGATATATTGATTCACTCCCCCTCTTAGTATATCATGTGCTTAACAATGGGTATCAAAGCAGGTTCCTTTTTGAAAAGTTTTATAGCTTGAACGTAGATCGGGAAAGCATGATGGCTGGGTCACAAGAAGGATTTTCTACAAATAAGGCACCTTTGTTTGATGGGATGAACTATGATTTTTAGAGCATGAGAATTAAGGTTTATTTGATGGCCCTTGGATTTGACATATGGAAAGCAGTGGTGGAGGAATATGAAGAGCCACAAACCTCTATAATTAATCAAACAGAAAAGAAGGAAAGTGAATGTAATGTTAAAGCTTTAAATGTTATTTTATGTGGTTTATGTGAATCTGAATTTGTTAAAGTTATAAAATGTAAATCTACTCATGAAACTTGGGTAAAACTTGAGAATATTTACAAAGGTGATAGAAAGGTTCAGCAAGCTAGCTTCAGACTTTTAAAAGGCAGTTTGCAAGTTTGAAGATGGAAGAAGAAGAAGATATAGAAAGTTATCTCTTATGAGTTGATCAGATAGTAAATTAGATTCAAGGTCTTTGAGAAATGTTGGATGAGTCAACAATGGTGCAAAAGGTTTTGAGATCTCTACCAATGAGATATGATGCAAAAGTTGTGGCAATTGAGGAGATGAAGAATTTAGCCAAGCTAAAGATGGATGAGCTTCATGGTATACTCACGAAATATGAGATGCAAATAGAATAAGATAAACCCTCAAATAGAGAAGCAACTTTCAAGACATCAAAGAAAGAGAAAGCTAAGATTCAAGAATCAAGTGATAGTTCCAGTGATGATGAGGATGACAACGAAGTACTTTTATTTTGCAAGTCGAAAAGAGGAATAGGTAAATATCAAGGAAAATTACCTTTTAAATGTTTTAATTATGGAAAGATTGGACATTTTTTAGCTACATGCCCAAATAAGGGTAATGATGAAGAAGAAGAAAAGCCTACATACAAGAAAAATTTCAAAGGAAAATCCAAGAAGGGATTTGAGAAGAAGAGCTTGTATTCTAAGGATCCTAGCTCAGTAGAAGATAGTGGAGTCAGTGATTCAGAAGAAGAAGAGATTCTATTCATGGCCATAGATAGAGATGATCAAGAAGAAGAAGAGGAGGAAGCTAAAGTAAATATGGAAGGATAACTCATTTGTGCCCTTGAAGAGTTAGAAGTTGTTGAGAAGAAGAATCAAAGATTGATGTGCCAAATCGAGACAAATGAAAAGGAGTCAAAGGAAATTATTGATGATCTAATAACACACTTGGAAGAATCCAAGAAGAATGAAGAAGATCTCATAGCACAATTGGAAATAACAAGAAAAGAATGTCAAAGGTATGTTATTGAAATTGCCTCTTTAAAAGAAGATATTGAGAAAGCATTCAATGATAAAGTAGTTAGTGATTCAAAATTTGAGGATAGCACTAACATGTTGAATAAGATATTGGAAAGTCAAAAAGCAAATTTAGATAAGACAAGGATCAATTTTGAAAATAAAAAGAGCTATGCTAAAGCTCTTACAAAAGAAGAAACAAAAAGGGGAGAAGTGAAGAATACAGAGGACATTTCAAATAGAGAAGGCTAGAAGGAATAAAGCTACAAAAGGCAATCAAGTCAGAGATATATAGATAGGTCTTATTTTTATGGCTATTGTTTTTATTGTAATGGATATGGTCATAAGAAATTAGAATGTAGAAAAAGAGCTAACAAGTTTAGAAATAAGGAGATGTAAAGTCAAGTAGAGTTAAGCAGAAGCCACAACTCTTTTGCTCCTCTATCAAGCTTTAATGAAGAGACCATAGTATGCTACAAGTGCAACAACTACAGACACATAGCTTAGTATTGTAGAAGCATGTTTGATTCAGTCAAGAAGGATCAGAGTCTCAAAGCTCCTTTCATTAAGAAGAAGGTTCAAACATGTTCATGGTAGAAGAAATAACTTGAAGATTCTATGATGTTTCAGACAGCCTTGCATGTAAGAGGTAAAGATCAGCCATGGTTAATTGATAGTGGATGTTCAAGCCATATGATAGGAGATAAAAGTAACTTCATTACTCTAAATAAGATCAATGGTGGTACAGTGAGATTTTGAGATAAAACCACTGCTAGGATAGCTAGAAAAGGTACTTTGAGTTTAGATTATGGTAGAACTAAGACTAAGATTATTTTATATGTAAATGATCTTAAGAATAATCTATTGAGTGTTATTCAAATATGTGATCAAGGATACACATTAAAGTTTCATGTTGAAGGTTGTGAGATTATAAGAAAAGATTCAAATGAGTTGATTGTAGATGCTCAAAGGATAGGGAATAATGTGTATGTATTGTCAGATATCTTCTCAAAGGCACGATCAAAGGACACATTCAAAGATCTATGAGAGGAGTTTGGAGTAATTTCTATTACTTATTGCCATTGATGTTTAGCATCAGTTGAGTGGGAGCTAAGTGTTAGTTCTAGGTAGGCCCTTTGCCATTGATGTCAAAGGGGGAGAATAACAAGTATAGGTATAGGTGCAGAAAATAGGTACAAGGAACATGTATAGTTTGTTATAGTAAGGGGGAGTTATTGTATGTTTTCAGATGACAATATGTGTAGGTGATAGGATGTGGTAGTTTTAGGACTAAGGTTTCCATCAATGGCAAAGGGGGAGATTGTTGGAAATATTTTCATTGATGTCAAAGGTCTAGCATTATTGGTGATAAATGCCCCATTGCATTTAATGATGTTTGTAATAGATATATCTTGGCTAATGTGAGTTAATATTTATTTAATATTAATGAATATATTTTTGGTTGCATATGAGATAAAAGAAGTGCCCATGGAGAAGTCAAAGAGCCACAGGATAAAGATGAAAGAAGGATGGGGTGTATTTTATCATGAAGAGTCATCTTGGGGAATTCCAAGAGTCACCAAGTGAAGACAAAAGAGGAAGGTCACAATTTCTCATGAAGGGACACTTTGAGGATTAGGAGAAGTCACCAAGATAAGGACAAAAGTGGGAAGGACGTTTTTGGTCATGAAGGGTCACCACATGAATTTTAAAAGGCAATAATATGAAAGGTCATACAAGTTTGGCACCATTTTCCATGAGGATTGAAGGGTCACAAAGGAGGAAAACCAAAGGTCATTTAGAAAGCTATAAATAAAGGCTTGAGAAGCCATTTGTAATACATGAGATAGAGGTTGATTTGATATTGTAATATCTAGCTTAGAAGAGCAATTGTGAGAGATGAATATGATTTGTATTTGTTATATCTAGCTTAGAAGAGCAAAGGTGAGAAAGAGGAAAGAGATGTTGTAATGAAATATCATTTGTTGAGATAACAACATTGAGAGATAGGTGTGTGGTATACACAAAGGGTTTGGTGCTCTTGTGGATTGGTGCTCATGAATTTTCATTGGGTTGGTGCTTGACAAAGGGGTTAGTGCTCTTATGGGTTGGTGCTCACGAATTGTTGCTGGGTTGGTGCTTAGTAAAGGGGTTGGTGCTCTTGTGGGTTGGTGCTCATGAATTGTTGATGGGTTGGTGCTCAACAAAGGGGTTGGTGCTCATGTGGGTTAGTGCTAATGAATTTTTTTTGGGTTGGTGCTCGATAAAGGGGTTGGTGCTTAGCAAAGGGGTTGGTGCTCCTATGGGTTGGTGCTCACGAATAGTTGTTGGGTTGGTGCTCAAAAAAGGGGTTGTTGCTCCTGCAAGTTGGTTCTTGAGAATTTTTTTTGGGTTGGTGCTCATTCATATACTTGATATTGTTCTCCATGTTTTTTCCCACATTGGGTTTCCACGTTATATCTGGTGTCTCTCTATATATTGTGTGGTGTTTATTGTTTGATTTCTATTACATATTTTGAATGTTAGATTAAGTAGAATTTGGTTAAGGGAAATATTTATAAGATATATGATATACTGATTCACCCCCCTCTTAGTATATCCTGTGCTTAACAATTGGTATCAGAGTAGGTTCCTTTTTGAAAAGTTTTATAGCTTGAAGGTAGATCAAGAAAGCAAGATGGTTGGGTCACAGGAAGGATTTTCTACAAATAAGGCACCTTTGTTTGATGGGACTAATTATGATTTTTGGAGCATGAGAATGAAGGTTTATTTGATGTCCCTTAGATTCAACATATGGAAAGCAGTGGTGGAGGAATATGAAGATCCACAGACATCTACAATTACTCCAATAGAAAAGAAGGCAAGTGAATGTAATGCTAAACCTTTAAATGCTATTTTATGTGGTTTATGTGAATCTAAACTTGTTAAAGTTATGTAATGTAAATCTACTCATGAAACTTGGGTAAAACTTGATAATATTTACAAATGTGATGGAAAGGTTTAGCAAGCTAAGCTTTAGACTTTTAGAAGGCAGTTTGAAAGTTTGAAGATGGAAGAAGAAGAAGATATAGCAAGTTATCTCTTGCGAGTTGATCAGATAGTAAATTAGATTCAAGATCTTAGAGAAATGTTGGATGAGTGAACTATGGTGGAAAAGGTTTTGAGATCCCTACCAATGAGATATGATGCAAAGGTTTTGGCAATCGAGGAGATGAAGAATTTAGCAAGTTAAATATGGATGAGCTTCATGGTATACTCATGACATATGAGATGCAGACAGAATAAGATAAACCCTCAAAGAGAGAAGTGGCTTTCAAGACATCAAAGAAAGATAAAGCTAAGATTCAAGAATCAAGTGATAGTTCCAGTGATGATGAAGATGACAATGGAGCACTTTTCATTTGCAAGCCGAAAAGAGGAGTAGGTAAATATCAAAGAAAATTACCTTTTAAATGTTTTAATTATGGAAAGATTGGACATTTTTTAGCTATATGCCCAAATAAGGGTAATGATGATGAAGAAAAGCCTACATACAAGAAGAATTTCAAAGGCAAATCCAAGAAGGGATTTGAGAAGAAGAGCTTGTATTATAAGGATCCTAGCTCAGTCGAAGATAGTGGAGTCAGTGATTCAGAAGAAGAAGAGATTATATTCATGGCCATAGATGGAGATGATCAAGAAGAAGAAGAGGAGGATGTTGAATTAAATATGGAAGGAGAACTCATTTGTGCCCTTGAAGAGTTAGAAGCTATTGAGAAGAAGAATCAAAGATTGATGCGCCAGATCAAGAAAAATGAAAAGGAGTCAAAGTAAATTATTGATGATCTAACAATGCACTTGGAAGAAGCCAAGAAGAATGAAGAAGATCTCACAGCACAGTTGGAAATAGCAAGAAGATAATGTTAAAGGTATGTTATTGAAATTGCCTCTTTAAAAGAAGATATTGAGAAAGTAGTCAATGATAAATTAGTTAGTGATTCAAAATTTGAGGATAACACTAACATGCTGAATAAGATATTGGAAAGTCAAAAAACAAATTCAGATAAGATAGACATCAGTTTTGGAAAGAAAAAGAGCCGTGCTAAATATCTTACAAAAGAGGAAACAAAAAGGGGAGAAGTGAAGAATACAGAGGACATTTCAAATAGAGAAGGATGGAAGGAATAAAGCTACAAAAGGCAATCAGGTTAGAGATATACAGAGAGGTCTTATTTTTATGGCTATTATTTTTATTGTAATGGATATGGTCATAAGAAATTAGAATGTAGAAAAAGAGATGACAATTTTAGAAATAAGGAGAAGGAAAGTCAAGTAGAGTCAAGCAGAAGCCATAACTCTTTTGATCCTCTATCAGGCTTTAATGAAGAGACCATAATATGCTACAAGTGTAACAACTTCAGACACATAGCTCGGTATTGTAGAAGCGTACTTCAGTCAGTCAATAAGGATTAGAGTTTCAAATCTCCATTCATCAAGATGAAGGTCTAGACATGTTCATGGTAGAAGAAATAACCTGAAGATTCTATGATGGTTCAGACAACCCTGCATGTAAGAGGTAAAGATCAGCCATGGTTAATTGATAGCAAATGTTTGAGGCATATGACAAGAGATAAAAGTAAGTTCATTACTCTAAAGAAGATCAATGGTGATATAGTGAGATTTCGAGATAGAACCACTGCTAGGATAGCCAAAAAAGGTACTTTGAGTTTGGATTATGGTAGAACTAAGACTAATAATGTTTTGTATGTAAAAGTTCTTAACCATAATCTATTGAGTGTTAGTCAAATATGTGATCAAGGATACACATTAAATTTTCATGCTGAAGGTTATGAGATTAGAAGAAAAGATTCAAATGAGTTTATTGTAGATGCTTAAAGGATAGGGAACAATGTGTATTTATTGTTAGATATCTTCTCAAAGGCATGATCAAAGGACACATTCAAAGATCTGTGAGAGGAGTTAGGAGTAATTTCTATTACTTCTTGCCATTGATGTTCAGCATCAGTTGAGGGGGAGCTAAGTGTTAGCTCTATGTAGGCCCTTTGCCATTGATGTCAAAGGGGGAGAATAACATGTATAGGTATAGGTGCAGAAAATAGGTACAGGGAACAGATATAGGTTCTTATAGTAAGGGGGAGTTACTGTATGTTTTCAGATGATAGTATGTGTAGGTGATAGGATGTGGTAGTTTTAGGATTGAGGTTTCCATCAATGACAAAGGGGGAGATTGTTGGAAATATTTTCATTGATGTCAAAGGTCTATCATTATTGGTGATAAAGGCCCCATTACATTTAATGATGTTTGTAATAGATATATCTTGGCTAATGTGAGTTAATATCTATTTAATATTAATGAATATATTTTTGGTTTCGTATGAGACAAAAGAAGGGCCCATGGAGAAGTCAAAGAGCCACGGGATAAAGACAAAAGAAGGATGGGATGCATTTTCCCATGAAGAGTCAACTTGAGGAATTCCAAGAGTCACCAAGTGAAGACAAAAGAGGAAGGGTGCAATTTCTCATGAAGGGACACTTTGAGGAATACGAAAAGTCACCAAGATAAGGACAAAAGTGGGAAGGACGTTTTTATTCATGAAGGGTCACCACATGAATTTTCAAAGGCAATAATATGAAGGGCCATACAATTTTGGTGCCATTTTCCATGAGGATTGAAGGGTCACAAAGGGGGAAGGCCAAAGGTCATTTGGAAAGCTATAAATAAAGGCTTGAGAAGCCATTTTTAATACGTGAGATAGAGGTTGATTTGATATTGTAATATCTAGCTTAGAAGAGAAATTGTGAGAGATGAATATGATTTGTATTTGTTATATCTAGCTTAGAAGAGCAAAGGTGAGAGAGAGGAAAGAGATGTTGTAATGAACTATCATTTGTTGACATAACAACATTGAGAAATAGGTGTGTGGTATACACAAAGGGGTTTATGCTCATGAATTATTGTTCGGTTGGTGCTTAGTAAAGGGGTTGGTGCTCCTATGTGTTGGTTCTCATGAATTTTTGTTGGGTTGGTGTTTGACAAGGGGGTTGGTGCTTGACAAAGTGATTGGTGCTCATGATTTTTTTTGGGTTGGTGCTTGGCAAAGGGGTTGGTGCTCTTGTGGGTTGGTGCTCATGAATTGTTGCTGGTTTGGTGCTCAGCAAAGGGGTTGGTGCTCCTGTGGGTTGGTGCTCATGAATAGTTGCTGGGTTGGTGCTCCTACAAGTTGGTGCTTGAGAATATTGTTTGGGATGGTGCTCATTCATACACTTGAACTTTTTTTTCATGGTCTTTCCCACATTGGGTTTCCATGTTATATCTGGTGTCTCTCTCTATCTTGTGTGGTGTTTATTGTTTGAGCTTTATTGCATATCTTGAATGTTTGATTACGTGGAATTTGGTTAAGGGAAATATTTATAAGATATATTATATATTGATTCACCCCCCCCTCTTATTATATCCCATTATTAAAACTTTTTTTTCTCTATCACACTCAAATTTGCCTCTTACACAAGCAAAATTATTGTTTACCTTCTTCACTTAATTAGCCCTTTATGGCCTAATTAGATCAAATGACATTTATAATCATCTTTATTAACCATATATAATCATCATTTTGGTTTATATATATCATCCTAATGGTCTATAAGACCTCCTTTATCCTGTCAAAACCTTACTTCATTCACTTCAGATACCTATATACTCAACCTAGATAATTAGGCCTATTAGGCCTTATTTTTATACTTGACTCTTTCTTGTACATACCTTGGTTAGCCAAAAAAATATCCACACAATTATAAACCTTAAAATGGGTCAAATAACATGTTTTATACATGAAACATCCACTTCATAGGTCCTACACCACTCATAATAACCAAAACCACCATTCTAGATGAGACCTAATGCAATTAGCCCTTCTCAAGCAACACGTTACACTTAGCCCTCTTGAAACTTATTGATCCTCCACACATGGATGGAAAAATTCAAACACATATAAAATATACCCATAATAATATACATTTATTTACATACCATCTTTTATTCCAATTCACTACTTAGACCACATCATTATCACTACTCACAATTAGGCCTTCACACACCTAGAAGGTTTGTCCTAAACAACTAAAGCATAAAATCAATTTTGAAACATAAAAATAATAAAAAATAAAATTTTATAAACCTTAATTATCTCATGTAAATCACCAACTTCATTATACACTCCAACATAGATCTTAAATGCTCAAACTCACTTCTGTAAGATGACTACTCAAAACTACTTGAATACTCCAAAACATAGTCATGGAAATAATGACTTAGAACACATTTATATTCAATTTAATGAAATTAAAATTGTTTTATATGATTCTAAAATATCCATATATAAAATTAAATTAATTATATTATACGCTCAAATATCTATATTGGTCTTACAGACCAATCTCAAGACTTCACTATACACAGAACTTATTGAGTTAGACAAGTCAATTTGAGAACAACTTGTTGCTTATGTATAAACATTTAAAAATATTATATCCAATATGGATCTATGTTACATGTATTAAAAAAAAACCCAATTCAATTTTATCTATCCCCTAATCCATGGAAACATTTCCCTAATCTTATTCTCACTTTTGCTTGGTTTTTCTCACTATATGCCTCACTGGGTCTTTTTAGTGATAGGTCAACTTATATGACTCATTTTTCATATTTTAGGTCTATAAAATAATAAAAAACCACCATTTTCATATAAAATAATTCACATATTCAACCTCCATCCATTATGCAAATTTGACTCAATCAACCCTCCCTGATATATCAAATTTTAAAGAAATAAGGATTTTTATGTAGGGTCCACTTATTCATATGAAAAACCAATGACATATAGAGATACTTGGGAGATTAAAATACATTATATAAACATCAAAATATTTCATCTAATCCATTCTTATCCATTTACATCAAGATCTTTCATATCAGGTCATTATGAGGGTTGTAGGAGGGTTTAAACCACCTTATAGTATTAACGATCATTCATAAAGCTTAGGCCCTTAATATAGAAACCAATGCTTATAAATTATATCTATGAACCTTTAAAATATACCATTAATGTATTAGGTTCTCATTCATAGGTTACACATTCTAATGAACACATGAAAGTCCTCAATTTGAGAACCCTTCATTTTATGTACATAGGAAACCTTAACACCATATTTCATGCTTTTCTCATAAACCATGACTTGAAACTTGATAAACATACATAAAATAACATGATAAAAAAACTTAAATTCTCATTTTTCCATTCATTCCTTATAATTGAATGTCATGCCCTAATTGAGCACAACCTCTCTCTCTCTCTCTCTCTCTGCTCTATAGACTTTTGATCTGTAGGTTGCATAAGGCCTTGAAATTTAGGTTCATGCCATTATTATTTAATTATCCATATCAATAACATGATAAATAAACTTCTCACATGATATAATATTTATTTTCATCCTTCATAGGTCTTGACAACATCTCATGACCCCTCATTAGTTTAGGTTGAGTTTAGAACTGGTCTAGATACATATTAGTCTTGTAAGTTCTACCCCTGTAGAATTACCTTGAAGATTTATTAAGTGATTTAATGATTCATAAACATGATAAATTTTCCTTTAAAATAATCTTAATCATATATTCACTAATATTACTTGTCCACCATTCTTCTCCATTTATAATACTAGTCATCCTATGTATAAGCCTTCTCAAGTCACCTTATGAACAATCCTTGACATAAATGACAACATCAATGTCAAGTCTTAATCAATAAAAGTAGATATCAATAGATAGGTCAACTTTTATAAATATTTTATCACTCCTGATGGATACAACCTATTCATAAACCATAATGGATATGTAATACAAGTCTTAAGCTTTAACCTTCATTAGTAACTTTGACTCGGTTAACTCTACCTAATACAACAAATCTCTAAGAAAAAAGGAATTTCTTGTAGGGACACTCACTCTCCTAAAAAAACACACTTTGATATTCTTTAGATAGTTAAATTCATGATCCAATAGATAAACTAGCCAAACCAATCCATTATGATCACTCTAGAACAAGTTCTTTCACATCAAGTCACTATTAGGGTTCTTTGAGGGTTTAAACCATCTCATAGTCTTAATGAGAATTCATAAATATTAGCCCCTTATTCTAGAAACCAATCATTGTAAATTTGAACTAGGGAACTTCCCCATATATCATGAATACATTAGGTTCTCAATCAGAGGTTACACATGCCAATGAACACTTGAAAGTTCTTCCCAGGTTGAGAACATTTCATTCTCTGCACATAATAAGTTTAAAAACACTTTTTCTTACCTTAAACTTCAAATTTTAACTTAACACTTGGTCAAAATACTTTAAAAAACATGACATACATCTATCAATGCACACATACTCACACTTGAATTGGAAACTGGTCCTAATACCCCATCTAGCCACCATCTCTCTCTTTACTCTCTTAGGCCTTTGACTTACAAATCACAATATGTCTTAAAGTTAACCTTCTAACCATTATCTAAGATATAAACACCTCATGTACAAACTAAAATGACCTATCTCATTATAAAACACTATCAGTTATTCTTCATAGGTATTATCAACATCTTGTGTTGCTTCATTAGGCTAAGCAAGGTCTAGAGGTATTCCAGTTACATACTAGGTTTGTAGGTCTAACCCATCTATGCTTAATCTAAGACTCACTTGAGTGTTCTAAAGCCTCATAATCATGCTCAAATAACCTCATACAACCTATTATTCATCTTTTCATTCATCTCACTAAGCCACCAAGCTCATACCTTCTCACAAGGTTTTTTCATGTAATGACCAATGTCATGGCTAGACTTATTAGGCACTTGAAGCTTGAAAACTACCTTGAAACACTCCTTGATACTTATACACATTTATCACATTACTTTCATGCTCCTTAGAAAATATCATACCTATACACTTACTACTTGATGTTCACTATACACATGATTAGGATATGACTATTCTTCTCAAGATATCTTGTATTCAAAGACTAGTACTTTAAAACATGCTTACATTGACCTGAAACTTGACATCAATCTCAGAAGAATCAATAGGTTGCCTTTAAATTATCTCTTAATAAAGAGACATTATCAAATCCTTTTATACTATTAATATTAATAGTAATGTCTAAAAGAAGATATCTAAAGAGGGAAAATATATATATATATATATATATATATATATATATATATATATATATATATATATACAATAAATATCTTTGGAGTTGCTATATTAATCTATAGAGTATAGCTAGACATCTTTAGAGTGTAGATAGGCATCTTTAGAGCATGATTGGACTGGTCTTCATAGCTTTGTCAGAATGTCTTTATAGTTACCTAAAATATCTTTAGAGATTTAATAGAACATATTCGTAGCTTGATGGAGCATCTTCATAGTTGCTAACATAGATCTTCAGATCTAGACTAAGGATATTTGTAGCTCATTGTGTTTTATGTCAAGTCTTCATATTAGGCATATAAGCTCATACCCCACACACCATACATATTCACCAAATTAATATAGACATAAAATACAACATAATTTGACATTAATGACATTATATTGACATTAATGATAACATTATGCCAATAAAATCCCCCTTTGTCATTGATGGTAAAACACACTATAGTCTGATCAATCTCTTCTCCCTCAAACTAGTCTTTCTCCCTCTTTGACATTAATGAGTAAGGGTCTTCCATAAATAGCTTATCTTATCCTTGGACCTAAATTTTAATAAACCAAAAAAATAAATTCTAACCAAGTACTCACCTTCAGCTCATCTGTTGTTGCAGACCCTTCTAGAAACTCTTTTTCTTACCCTGAGTAGATACTCCCTCTTAAAGACACTAGATGACACAAAATATTCAAAAACTATGATAACCACTCATTGTAACCATTCACAAAAATGTCTTTCATGAATGACCTCACTCATGATAACTCTTTAATACACCTAATCACTACCAAATGTATTCTTCCAATTATCTCAATTCATTTTTGATATCCACCTTATGTAAGATGCTCTTTGATATCAATCTTGATCACTAATTAGAGAAGATAATGTTCAATAATATCACCTTGAAAATATCACTCTAGATATTATTATACATTCATACACTATGAAAATTAACTCTTATGATCTTCTTTGAACTTCATATGTCATATTTTATCCATATACATCATGATAACCCTTATTTTCATCCTTATATCAAATAGGTCAATGTTTACATGCTTCACTATGACAGATCATCATAACTTATCTTCTTCATGATATTTAAATTGAGATAATATAATATGTGCCTTGGTCCTATATGACTGTAAGGTCATCTTGATGCATATAGAACACTCAACTCTCTGTCACAACTCTAAAAAAAATCATGAAATATTTTAGAAATCATGATCCCCTTATCTCTATGCTTAACTCTATCTAGATAATAAAGGCAACCACTCTCTTGACAAAGAAATCAGAGCTACCAAGCTCTCCTTTAGACAAAGCATATATCAATCAATGTGACAAGTCAATAAATAAGGATCATATGTAACTACATAACCATGCTCCCTCTTTGTCTTCTCAACTTGGTAACAAAATGAATCAATAGTACACACAGACCATATTCAACATGGATCAAACACCTTAGTACCAATACTTACCTCTCAATATGATAAAAGATCACACTACCAACTCAGACTCAATAATATTAAACATGTCTTTATACCATATAACACATGCCAACTCTCAACAGGCATCCACCATGCTTCCACTTATTGATGACAATCTCTATAAAGCCTAATGGAGTCACCCCTTTCCATAGGGATCTAAAACAACACTAGTTCATGAGATTCCTAGATCTACATGTTCTTAAAAGACTAAAGGTTCTTCAATATCCTTTTGGGCTTGATGGGCACTACAGGCTTGATCTCATCATCAACTATTTGATCATCAATGTGAGCTAAAAATAGACATTCCTGACTTGATTTCACACTTGAGACATGATTTATCATAGAAAGTAGTCCACTTGAGCTTGCAGACTAATCATGACTTAACTTTACTACCTTTGGTTTTTATACATTCATTTGAATTCTTTCTTACACTCTAGGGGCTTCAAAATTCCTATTTTGACTTGTTGACCTTTTAACTCTGTTAGTATAGAATATTTATATGTGTCTTACATTATGATATATATAACAAACCACCTTATAAATACTATTTAACTAATTTGAATTGTGACTTCTTTCATAGTTTCAAGAGTAGTCATTCTTGGATGGTATTCTACAATATCTTACTCTATGACCAAATGTATTGCATACAAAATAGTAACAATTAAAATAACTAACATACCTTATAGCATTAGGTTATTTGATAAGTCTTTTCATGTTGACCTTTTTATCTTCAACAATATTTTCCTTAACTAGAGTTGTCTCCTTTTGGTCTTCTTTGAAACCAAAAGCTATCTTGTCACTTACAAACTTTTGATTACTCAAGATATCATCTAGAGCATCTATTCTCTTTTCAAACATCACAAATATCTTCACCTTGCTATATGCTTGATCCAACTCATATTTTAAGGATTCTATTTTAGTTTCACATCAAATGTATTCTTCTTTTTTAGCCTTCAATTTTGCATTGACTATCTTCATCTATGCCTCAACTTGATTGATGATATCATCATACTCCTTGGAGGTGTTACTCAATATATCCTCAAATAAGCCAATTTTCTCCTTATAGTCCTTAACTAGTGATCTTAGTTTTTGATTCTTTCTTCTTTGAAATTTCAAATACTCTAAATCACTTACCTATTCTACCTCAAGATTCACTTTTGCTTCTTTTTCATCGGAATCTACATACCATAAGGTCTTTCCTATTTGAACAACCATCATTATCTAATTTTATGGCCATGAACAAGGTTTCATTATTATCATGTTTAGGTTTATTACTACCACCATCACTATCATATTCACTTGAGTTACTTACATCAGAAGAGTTATCTTCTTTAGTGTATAAGCTTCTCTTATTTTTGAAAGTTCTTTACCTGCATTCATACTTCTTGAACTCCTTTTTATTTTTATCAGGCTTATAGGTCATCTTGTCATCTCCATGATGTTCATCATGATCATATTTATCTTTATTAGGATACTTGGATGCAAAGTGACCAATATTTACATCGTTGAAACATTTTAAGGGAAACTTACCTTTGTACTTACCAGGTCCAAACTTTAAATTCCTTGTAAACATGGTTATTAGTTAATCATCATCAATATCTAAGCATTCTTCATCTTTGACCTTCTTGAATTTTTAATTTTTATCAACTTTGAAATTTTATTCCTTCTTATTAGGTCTTCCTTCATTATTTCTCATCTCATAGGTAGTCAAAATGCCATGAATCCCATCCATGTCTAGCTTGTCCAAATCTTGTATCTCTTCTACTATAGACACCTTAGAGTCATACTTAGGAGTTAGTGATATCAACACTTTCTAAACAATAGTATTTTATTTCACTTGTTTTCCTAATCCTTTGATGACATTGACAACTTCATAACCCTTAATACATAATATGTAATGGTTTCATCTACATTTATCTTCAAGATTTAAAACTATCTTTAGTGGGTCTGTAACTTAGACATCATCACCTTAGTGTCTCCTTCATAGATAGTCTTCAAATTTTTCAATATATATTTATTTGATTCATATTTCATTACCTTCATGAACTCTACATATTATAATCCACAAAGAATGGCATTCATTACCCTAGAGTTGTTTTCACTAGCTTTTACCTATTACATTAGTTGGTGGAATAAGAGGAACACTATATCCATCTAAAACTAACTACCACATATCATGACCTTGAGACATCAAATATATCTTCATCTTGACATTCCAAAAAGTATAATTATATCCATTGAATAATGAAGCCTTACTAGTAGAGAAACCACTTTGAGCTTGTTGACTAGCCATCCTTGCTTCTAAGATCTCCTTTAGGTTTTTAACCTAATTCAAAGGACTAGGCTCTGATACAAAATTTTGGAATATAAATTACTAAGATGGGGGTGAAAAAATATTCAAAAACTTTATTTAACAATCATACTTAAGCAATAATATAAAATTTAAACAAGCATGTATATCTTAACAAGCATAAACACCAATCCATAAGAGTATGAAACACATGAACATAGTATATATGTGGGAAACCTCAAGGGTAATAAAACCCACTAATCATGAAAATTTTGTACATTCCTATAATATAATTACCAACTTTAGTGAATTAGCCACTTCACATGAAGAACCAACCCCAACTGGATAAGCACCAACTTACAAGGAGGCAAAAACCACCTAGATGATTTAACAAAAACTAATCCATATGAAACACTTAATAACCTATTTAATACCATATTTATCATACAAAATATTATTATCTTCTTCCTCATATATTTGCACACTCCTATCCCTCTCAAACTGGCCTCTAGCCTTCTTTGCTCAACTAACCCTCTTCTTGACTTGATTAGCTCATATGACCTTGATTTTCATATAAATAAACTCTATAAAAACTTCATCATAGTTACTATACACACCTATAATGGTATAAAATACCTTCTTCTACTTACCAATTTTCTATTTCATTTTCTTGTTCTCCATTCACATAAATAGGCCTAAAATTACCTAATATTTATACAAGCCTCTTATTCATATCCTTCTTGGTTATCCATACACTTTTATCCTATTATTTAAGCCATGTAATTTATATTATGACATCTCATATACATTTATCAAACTTTATTTTATTCCCATTAGGTTTTACCTACTTCAATTAGGCCTTATCTCTTCTTTAGGTCTCATGAAGACATAATCCCATTAGGCCTACTTAGCACACGTTACTCTTTAATATAATCGGATCACATTAATAAAATTAAAATAGAATTAAAATATCATATATAATCTAAATATACCCCTAATAATTCATCTTCTCTTTAGAACTCCTTTTAGCTCAGACCACTACTTGGAGCACACCATTGGTATTGTTCATATTAGGCTTGTGCTTACCCAAAAAGTTTGTCTTGAAAAAATAATATATAAATTACATAAATTACCTTATGGTCATTACCATGTGATTTATACATCATAAATTATGGTAAAAGGACTCAAACCCTTCTCTGTAAATAGCCCACTTAGAACTATCAGAACACTCCAAAACCCAGTCATGAGTAACTTGATCTTCAACACTTGAAAGAAAATTTCCCATGAAATATGACACCTTAAAGAGTTTTTTATACATATATATATATATATATATATATATATATATATATATATATATATATATATATATATATATATATATATATATATATATATATATATATATATATATATATATATATATATATATATCATTATTAATTAAAAATATCTCAAGGTATAATGTAAAATATTGGTTTTGTAGACCAATCTTTTGTATTCAATATACATAGTCAAACCTGAACTAGTCAACCCATTTTGTCTTTACCATATAAATAATTTTAATTAAGTTAAAATATTATAAAAATAATGGACAATAAATTAATGTCCTAAAAAAAACATATTAAACATTTGATGCTTCAGCTCAGGGTAAAGAGACTTCAACTCATCATTGCAACTTGTTTACCTAGAATTGCCAATTTACCTTTAAACATAGTCATGGAGATAATGACTTTAAACACCTATGTATATAATTTTATATACTTAAAATTCATGTTTATGATCTTATAATATCATTATACCAATATAAAATAGATAGATAACATGGTCATATGGAAATATTTATCTTGCAAACCAATTTCACAATCTCACACCTTCACGTCTTATTTGAACTAGACAGATCAACTTATGAGCAACATTTTCATCATATCCATTAACATCCATAACCTATATCCAACATTAACATTTATTAAACATAATTAAAAACATATTCATGCACTTTTATTCATCCCTAATCCATGATAACACATCTCTAATCATCTTCTCATTTATGTCTGGTTTTCCAACTATTTGCTTCATTAGGCCTTTTAGTGATAGGTCAACTTGTATGACTAGTTTATAAATATTAATGGATATAATATAATAAAAATAACATAATAAACATATAATAAAAGTCTCAATCTTCAACCATGATTCATTTATCAACTTTAACTTAGTTAATTCTACCTACTACAACAAATCTCTAAGAAATAAGGCCTTTCATATAAGGTCCACTCACTCTCCTAAAAAAAATCACACTTGGAGATATGTGAGATATTTTAATTAATGATCCAATATATAAACTATCAAAACCAATTCATTTTTATAACTTTAGAACAAGTTATTTCACATTGGGTCATTATTAGGGTTCTTTGAGGGTTTAAGCCATCTCATAGTCTTAACAATAATTTATAAATATTATCCCCTTATTCCAAAAAAATTATTGGAAATTTGACATAGGACCCTTACCATATACCGTGAATATTTTAGGTTCTCATGTGTAGGTTACACATACTAACAAACACTTGAAATTTCTTCACATTGTGAGAACTCTTCATTTTGTACACATGAGAGACCTCAAAACACTTTTTCTTCCCTTATCCTTCAAATTTTGACCTAAAACTTGGTAAACATACTTTAAAAAACATTAAATACCTATATAAATTCAAACATACTCAAACTTACCTTGTAATTTGATCATGATACCCCATTTGTCTATCATCTCTCTCTTTGCTCTCTTAGGCCTTTGACCTGCAAGTCACAATAGGTCTTGAGGCTAACCTTCTAACCACTATCCAAGCTCTCAATTCCTCATGTATAAACTCAAAAAATATCTCTCATGATAAAAAATTATCAATTATTCTTCATATGTCTTATTAATTCTCATGTTGCTTCATTAGGCCAAGTAGGGCCAAAAGGTGGTCTAGTTGCATACCATGTTTGTAGGTCTTACCCATGTATGCTTACCCTAAGACTCACTTGAGTGCTCAAAATCATTATAAACATGATAAAATAACCTCATATAACATCTTATGCCTCTTTTTATTCATCTCACTAGGCCACCAAGATCATACCTTCTCACAAGGTTTCTTCATGCAATGACCAATGTCCTGACTAGACTTCTCAAGAACTTGAAGCTTGACAACTAACCTTGAAATAATCCTTGATGCTTATACACCTTGATCACATGCATTTCATGTTCCTTAGACAATATAATAAATCTACACATACTGATTCATGTGCACCATGTATATGTTCATGATATGACTATAATTCTCAAGACACCTTGTATTCAAAGACTAGTACTTCAAAACATGCTTACCTTGACCTAAAACTTGACATCAATCTTAGAAGAATCATCAGCCTGCCTTAAAATTATATCTCAATATAGATACATTATCAAATCATTTTAGACTATTAATATGAATACCAATGTTTAAAATAAGATATCTAAAGACGGAAAATATATATATATGTATAGTAGATATCTTTGGAGTTACTATATTAATTTGTAGAGTACAGTTGGGCATATTCAAAACACAACTTGGCATATTTAGAGCATGACTAGATAGGTATTTATAGATTCATTATAACATCTTAAGAACTACTTAGAATATCTTTATATCTTCAATTGAACATCTTCATAGTTTGATAGAGCATCTTTGGAGCTGTTAACACAGATCTTTAGAGCTCGACTAAGGATCTTCATATCTCACTATGTTCTATGTTGATTCTTCATATCAGGCATATAAGCTCATACCCCACATACCATGCATCTTCATGAGATGCATCTAGACATCTATAACAACATACTTTGACATTAATGACATTATATTAACAACAATGACAAAACTATGCCAACATCTTGGCATACATCAACAATAACATCTAATAATCCGCATGGTAACTAATATTATCTCTAATCATAGTCTTTTCTACTTTCTCAAAAATTCATGCAAGGAAAACATAATGGATGAGCTATATATATAAATTAGTAACATTATAAATATGAGAACATGGGGGCTCCTACAAATAGTACTCAATGTAAGGATCATATGACATATATTTGTTGATATCCTCTAATTTAATGGAAGGCTTTGGTCAAGGATAAGGTTCCCCCTTTATCTGAGAGAAACCCTAGAAGCATTGTTGAGAAGTCTAAATTTTAGGCCTAAAAACGTCATAAAAAACTACTAAAGTATTATACATCTATTTTTATGGTGTGTAATTCACTAAATCCAAATATAACATACTTCCCCATGTTTGGGGATGTTATATATAAATATCTTCAGGGGTAATAAGTTTAAGATGCTATAAGACTAGGTTGCTTGAGGATAAAGTACATATAGGTACTATGAAAGAGTTATATAGTGTGTTGATGAGTGCATATTCTTAACATAGAAATAAAAAATGTACATAGGAGTAGTTTATTATGGTGGTCTAATATCTATGTTAGGAAGTAAGCCTTATGGCTTTTGTTATACTAAAAATATCTGATAGGCTCAACAATATTTCACCTAATGAAAAGTACCTTGTTGAAATCATAGTATGACTTATATTCTAGGGCAAGGAAAATGTTAGTGGTTATTTATATCCAAATGGATATAAGTAGGTTTTTTTAATTCTAAAAATGGCTAATTTTATGAAACAATACATAGGTCAAATAGCCTTAGCTTTATACAATTTCATAGTTTGGGACATAGATTCACCTTATAGATTATACTTGATCATATTTTGGGACATAGATTATTCAAAATTAATATACATCTATGGGTTTGATCCACCAAGAAATTATATGATACATGTATAGGTTAGTCCATAATCAAAGTGTGTGTGTGTGTGTAAATAATAAGGACCACCTTTGACACAATAAGCTTAAGGTAATAATTATATTTATTCTATGAAATTTTTTGAATATTCTTTGGCACCACATGTTCTTCATTTTATATGGTTTTAATAACTAAAAATCTTAATAATAAATAATTTTCAAACCTAATATTTATTTTATTTCTAGCATCGAATGTGGTAAAATTCGAATTAAAGCTACATGTATTGAGGTTTAGATCTTTCCCAAATTTTATATTGAATTAGCACCAGCATATTGACTAGACCAAGGAAAAATTTAATGTTGGTATAATACATCACCCACAGGATTAGTGGAAGTTGATCAAATACATATGTGATAATTTCTCATTTTTTCTTGTCATTTATACAATATTTTAGTAGAAGAGAAGTTCTAGCATTGAAAATATTGAGAAGAGAGGTTGTAAATGAAGGTGTATATAATTTATAAGTTGGTTTCCTTATGATTTCAACTACAAGATATGGATTTGTGTTTCTTTTTTTCTAAAGATTGATACTAGTTGTTTGCATACCCAGTCATCTATCTTAAAATGAATAAATATAATGATAAGTTCCTTAAAAATCATTTATTTAAATATATTTTTTGATGGTTTCTCAATTTTTATAGTTATTGATGCAAGATATTGGTAAAAGTGAAGCTCTGGTAGTCAAAAAATTGGGACAAGAGCTTAGAAATGAAGGTGAATTCAATTTATAATTTGGTTTCCTTGTGACTGCAACTACGAGGTATGAATTTGTGTTTATTTATTATGAATTCTGAGACAAGTTATTTTTAATCATAATAATCTATCTTGAAATGAATAAATATAATGATAAGTTACCTTAAAATAATTTCTTTAAAGATATTTGCTAATAGTTTCTTTATTTTTCTAGTCATTGATGCAAGATATTCATGAAAGTGAAGCTCTGGTAGTTAAAATATTGGGATGAGGTGTAGATAGTTTCCAAGTTGGTTTCCTTTTGATTTCAACTGAAAGGTATGGATTTTTATTTCTTTGGTTCTGAATACTAAGAGTAGTTTTTTGTATGCATAGTCATCTATCTTGAAATGAATAAATATAATGATAAGTTCCTTGAAATGTATTTCTTTAAATATAGTTTCTCAAATACTCTATTATAGAGATGTATAAGTATTTTTTTATTTTTCCTTATTATTACCTCCTTGGATATTCTATTATAGATACACATAAGTATATTGTGGTGTTCCCTTATTATATTATGCCAAGTAGGTGTATTTTTGTGTTATGTTTGATTAAGAGAACATCTTTATAATAGTTTCAAACTATATTATAGAGATGCATAAGTATATTGTGGTGTTCCCTTGTTATTTTATACCAAACTTATTTGAGGTATTTATAGTGTAATGTATTATAAGTAAAGATATTGGACCAATATCTTCACTTCCACTAATAGCTTGCATAAATGACTATAAAATTTGAGAAAACTATCGCATATGTATTTGATCAACTTAAATTTATCTCATAGATGATGTGTTTTACCAACATTAAATTTTGCCTTGGCCCTTTAATATGCTGGCACCAATTAATTAAAAAATGGGTCAAGATCACAACCTATATCCCCATATATTTAATTCCACCTGCATTGCATTCAATTCTAGAAATAAAATATACATTAGGTTTGAGAATATGGGATGTGAAATCATTTATGTCATTAACCTCTTTTAACACTACATGGTTTTTTAAGATTTGAAGTCTTGAAGACATAAGAATTTCAACTTACAAGTTTATAATTATATTTTTTGAATAAAATTGACTAATATGGGAAGTTAATCAGTCTTCAAAACTTTCTTATCAATTCCTCTAAAGCAATCATCAATATATAGATCAAGCAATACATGAACAATCAACAATACAAACATGAAATAAGATTGCATAATTCAACACATCATATATGTGGGAAACCCTCAAGGAGATGAAAAAACACTGATATTTTCAAATTTAATACAGTCCTATAAGACAAATATCAACTTTATTAAATCACCAGCTTCACATGGAGCACCAACCCCAACTAGTTAAGCACTAAGTCAGTTAGGCTTTAGTAAGCACCCACTTGCAAGGAGGTACTAACCCAACATATATCTCAACACCAATTCAACCAAATAAAACACTTGATCATATTCATAATACTTTTTATTCATACAACAAATGATTATCTCCTTTGTCATCTCTTTACACACTTCTATCCCTCTCAAAACTGGTCACTAGCCTTCTTCACTTAACTAGCCCTCTTCTTGACTTGATTAGGTGATATGACTTTGATACTGATATGTAAAACCTCTATCAAAGATTCATAATTTATCATATATTATATTTTCATGTTATTTAATACTTTCTTATTCTCGCCAATATTTTATCTTATTCGCTTGCACACTTTTCAAACAAAGAGGCCTAAAATTGCCTAGTATTTATACAAGTCACTTGTTCATATCTTTATTGTTCAACCAAACACTTTTATCCTATTAGGTCAAAAATGGAATGGATTTTAGGACATATCATAGACAATTATAAAACATTATTTTACTTCCTTTAGGTCTAACCTACTTCAATTAGGCCTTATATCTCCTTTAGGTTTTATGGAGACCTAATCCCATTAAGCCTACTTGGAACACGCTACCCTTTGATCTTTTAGATAATATTAAAACACTTAATATGGAATTAAAATATAATTATACACCTATAAATACCCATACTAATCTCATCTTATATTCATAAATCTTTTTATCTCAAACCACTACTTGGAGCACATCATTAGTACTATTCATATTAGGCATGTGCATACCTAGAAGTCTATCTTGAACAACTGAAGCATAAATTCAACTTTTCCAATAAACCATGAAATAAAATAATACATAAAAATATATATATGACCTTAATATCATAACCATTTTTTTTATACTTCACAATATAGGGAAAAAGGACTGAAACCCTTCTCTACAAGTAGTCTACTCAGACTGCCAACTAGCCTCAAAACATAGCCATGGAAACTTAAATTTTTGATACCTAAATTAACACATTTAATTACTTATAATTCATGAAAATTATCTTAAAACATACTAATAATAACATTAATCAAATATATAATAATCTTTAATGACAATTATTTGTCTCACAAATTGTAGACTAATTTGTTAACCTTCTCTTAAACAGTCCTTACTCAGCTAGACAAGCCATTTTTGGCATCAACATTTCAAAATATTACACTAAATTACAATATTATAAACATAATTCATAGATTATTCAATCCCAAAAAACTATATTCATTACATACCTCAAATTAGGGCAAATATCCTCCAACTCATCACTTCAACTAGCTTACACATATCTACCAATTTACCTTCAAACATAGTCATGGTGATCATGAACTTCAGCACCTATGTATACAATTTTAGATAATGAAAATTAATTTATATGATCTTATTATATAATTATTGAATTATCATATATAAATATAATATGGTCCAATGACAATATTTTTCTTGCAAAAAAATCTCATGAAATTACACCTTCATTATCTCATCTGCAGTAGATAAGTCAACTTATGAGAAACATTTTCATCATATCCACTAACCTAAAAAATATATATCCAAAATTAACATGTATTATATGTCTTTAAAAACTTATCCATTATTTTGGATTCATCCTTTAGTCCATGATAACACATCTGTAATCACCTTCTCACTTTTACCTAGTTTTCTCACTATCTGCATCATTAGGATTTTTAGTGATAAGTCAATTTGTATGATCAGTTTATCAAACTTTAGGGATATAAAATACTTATATACCACCATGAACAAACAATAAAAGTCTAAATCTTCAATGTCAATCCATTTAAAAACTTTGACTTGGTCAACTTTGACTACCAAAGTAAATCTTTAAGAAACAAGACCTTTCATATAGGGTCCACTCGCTCACCTAACAAACTAATCATACCTATAGGTGCTTTGGATAGTTTAATACAACCTAAAATCACTTAAATATCCATATAAATCCATTCTAAGCATTTTAGAGCAATATCTTTCACATCAAGTCATTATTAGGGTTCTTTGAGGGTTTAAACCATTTTCCAGTCTTAACGATCATTCATAAATCTTGGCCCCTCATTCCAAAAACCAATTATTGAAACTTTGATATATTACCCTTCCCCATATACCATTAATATAATAGGTTCCCATGTAGAGTTTAAACATGCAAATGAGCATGTTAAAGTCCTTAGATTGAAAACTCTTCATTATGTGTACTTGAGAAGCATTAAAACAACTATTCATGCCTTTTATTACAAATTTTGACCCTAAACTTGGTCAACACACCTAGAAAAACCTATCACATAACAAAAAATTATCACATGCTCATTATTATACCTAAAACTTATACCTCATTCATCCACCATCTTTCTCTTTGCTTACTCATCTTTGACCTGCAAGTCATATTAGGCCTTGAAACAGACCTTTTAGCCACTGTCCAAGACATAAAAACCTCATATACATGACATAAAACCTCTTACCATGCTCAACTAATTTCTTACATTCTTCATATGCCTTGACAATATCTTATGTTCCCTCCTTAGGCCAAGTAGGGTCTAGAGGTTATCTAGTTGTATATTAGGCTTGTAGGTCTTACCCCTATAGGCTTAAGCACCTTGAGACTCAAAATGAGTGCTATAAATCCTCATAATAATTTTCAAACACACTTATTCAACCTATTATTCATCTATATATCCATATTACTATGCCACCAAGCACATACCTTCTCACAGGGACTCTTCATGTTATGACTAGGTTTCTCAAGCATTTGAAGCTTGAAAATTATCCTTGAGACACTCTTTGATGATTCTACACCTTGGTCACATTAATTTCATGCTCCTTAGGTAATATAATACCTTTTCACATACCTCTTCATTCTAATCATGCATATGCTCATGATATGACTAAGCTTCTCAAGACACCTTTACTCAAAGATTAGTACTCAAACATTCTTACCTTGACCTAAAACTTGGCATCAACCTCAGAAGAATAATTATGTTTCCTTAAATTTCTCACTCAATATAAATACATTAGGTTGCCTTTAAATTCTCTAATTTTACATGGCTCATATCAAATAGACCACTCACCATGTATCTTTATTATAACACCTTGACATCAGTGACAACACGTCTCAACAAACTCACCCTTTTTCATTGATGGAAAAACATTCTTCAAACTAATCACTCTTATCTCCCTAATTTTGTCAATCTTCCTTCTTTGAATTTCTCCCCCTTTAACATTAACGCTAAAGGGTCTTCCACAAACTACCATCTATATCCACACCTTCTTGTAGCATAGGTTATGAGTCATTAAGAAAAAAGTATCCCCCTTACTCTATGTATACATCTTTTAGATGAACTTAGAAAACAAGTCTAATTCTCAATATATATCAATATTAGTCAAAAACTTTAATATCTCCCCCTCAAACAAAACATCCACCATGTTTTTCTAACTAAAGAGTGTCTTCATGAAGCTTAATGAAGTCACTCCTTTCCATAGAGTATGAAAACACCACTAGTTCAAGAGATTCCCAAATGTCCATTCTCTCATAAGACTAAATTTACTTCAATACCCTTTTAGGCTTGATTGGAATTATATACTTGATCTCTTCATCATCCATTTGATCATTAATATAAGCTGACAATAGGCATTCCTATCTAGATTTCACATCTAAAGAATATCCTATCATAGTGAATAGTCCACTTATGCTTGGTTATTGATCATAACTCATATTTTCAATATTCGGTTTCCATACATTCATTTTCCTTATTTATTTCACTCTAAGATCTTCAAACCTCTTGTTTTGACTTGATGACCTTATACCTCTATTAGGACAAAATATTGAAATATGATTACATTATTACAACTATAGTAAACTATCTTATACATACCATTTGACTGATGTGAACTATGACTCCTTCCATAGTCCCATGAATACTCATTCTTAGAATATATTCTACACTCTTTTACTCTATGACCAAACTAATTACGCATAAAATAGTAACCATTAAATAAACTAGCATACCTCATAGCATTAGTTGTTTAATAGGTGTTTTCATGTTAACCTCATTATCTTTAATAGCCTTCTCCTTGATTTGAGTTTCCTCCTTTTATCTTATTTTAAACCAAGAACTATTGTCACTTGTAGACTTTTGACTACTAAAGATGTTAATTAGAGCCTCAATTCTCTTTTCAAACTTCACTATGTCCTCACTTTACTAGATGATTAATTCAACTTAGCTTTCAAAGATTCCACTATAGTTTCATCACTAATGCATTCTTCCTCTTTAGATTTTAGGTTTTCATTGACTATCTCCATTTGTGCCTCAACTCTATTGATTATCTCATCATATTCCTTGGAAGTGTTACTCAGTATTTCCTCAAACAAGCCAATATGTTCCTCTTAGTCCTTAACTAGTGATCTTAGTTTTTTATTTTTTCTCCTTTGGAACTTCAAATATTCTAGGGCACTTACCAACTCTACCTCAAGGTTCACTTAAACTTCTTATTCATCTAATTCTACATCAACCATAGGGCCTTTCCAATTTGAGTAACCATCATTATCTAATTATATGGCCATGAGCAAGGTATCATTATTGTCATGTTTACGTTCATTACTACCACCATCACTATCAGATTCACTTTAGTCACTTACATTATAAGAGTTATTTTCTTTAGTGTATAATTTTATTTTGTTCTCAAATGTTCCTTTCCTACCTTCATACTTCTGAAAATCCTTTTTCAATATTATAGACCTTATTTTCATCTACACTATGTTCATCATGTTCTTCATTATGATCAAATTTATCCTTGTTAGGACACTTGGATGCAAAGTGACCAATCTTTCCATAATTGAAACATTTTAAGGGAAAGTTACCTTTGTACTTACCAAATCCAAAACTCAAATTTATTTAAAACATGGTTATTAGTTGATCATCAGCAACATCTAATTATTATTAATCCCTTATCTTCATTTATTTTGACTTATTCTTAACTTTTAAACTTATTCCTTAATGGGAGGTCTTCCTTCAGTAGTTCTCATCTCATAGGTAGTCAAAATGCCATGAATTCCATCCATCTCTAGATTATCGAAATCTTGAATCTCTTCTACTATAGACACCTGAGTTGGTGATCTCAATAATTTTTTTTAAAATGTACTCTTTCACCTCTTATCTCAATCCTTTAATGATGTTGATAACTTCATCAGCCTTCAATAGGTAAGATGTAATTATTTCATCTTCAGACTTTCAAACTATCTCTAGTGGGTCTACAAATTGGTCATCTTCACCTTGATATCTCCTTAATAGATGGTCTTAAATTTGTCCCATATATATTTGGATTTTACATAATGCATAACCTTCATAATCCCTACCTCTGATAGGCCACAAAGAATGGCATTCATTATCTTGGAGTTATTTTCACTAACCTTCTTAACTGCTATATCAATTCGGGGAATAGGATGAGAACTATAGCCATCCAAAAATAACTACCAGTTATCATTACCTTGAGACATCAAATATATCTTCATCCTAAAATTCTAAAATTCATAATTTTATCTGTTGAATAATGGAACCTTACTAGTAGATAAGCCACCTTGAGCTTGTTGACTAACTATCCTTGCTTCTAAGATCTCCTTTAAGTTTTGAAACCTGATTCAAAGGACCAATCTCTAATACCAAATGTTGGAATAAAAATTACTAAGAGGTGGAGTGAATTAATGTTCAAAATTTTCTTATCAATTCCACTATAGCAATCATCAACATATAGATCAAGCAATGCATGAACAATCAAATATATAAGTATGAAATAAGATTACATAATACAACACAACCTATATGTGGGAAACCATGAAGGGTATGAAAACACACTCATATATACAAATTTAATAGAATCTTATTAGACAAATATCAACTTTAGTGAAGAACCAACTTCACATGGAGCACCAACCCCAACTAGCTAAGCACCAACTCAGCTAGGCTTTAACAAGCACCCACTTGCAAGGAGGCACCAACCCCCTAGGTGATTCATCACCAAATCAGACACCTAAAATACTTTATCACCTTAAAAATACATTTTTTTCTCATAAAATGAATGATAATCTCCTTCCTCATCTCTTTTCACACTTTTATCCCTCTCAAAACAAGCCGCTAGCCGTCTTCTCTTAACTAGCCCTCTTCTTGAGTTGATTAGGTCATATGACCTTGATTATCATATGTATAACCTATATAAAATATTAATAACTGATAATATATTCTCTTTTAATGGTATTTAATACCTTCTCTTGCTCACCAATATGTTATTTTACTTGCTTTCACACAAATAGACATAAAATTACCTAGTATTTATATAAGTCACTTGTCCATATCCTTCTTAGTTAACTAAAAAAATTTAAACTATTATGTCAGCCGTATAATTTATCTTTTAAAATATCATATACAAATATAAAACTTTATTTGAATCAATTTAGGTATGACCTACTTTAATTAGGCCTTATCTCTCATTTAGGTATCATGGAGACTAATCTGATTAGGCCTACTTAACACACATTACCCTTTGATCTTCTTGGATCATATACAAACACTTCACATGGTATTAAAATATCATATGACACATAAATATAACCTTAATAATCTCATATTTTCTTCATAACTCCTTTTATCTCAAACCACTAGTTAGAACACATTATTAGTATTATTCATATTAATCATATGCATACCCATAAACTATATCTTAAACAACTAAAGAATAAACAAAACTTTTACAGTAAACCATGGATTAAAACCATAAATATAAAATATATATGACCTTAATATCATCAAAATGTGTTTTATACTTCCCAATACAGGGCAAAAGGACTCAAACCCTTCTTTGCAAGTAATCTACTCAGAACGATCAACTAGCTTCAAAACACAGCCATGGAAACTTGAATTTATGATATCTAAAGGAAAAAATTCAAGGAATTATAATTAATTGAAATTATATTTAAAAATACTCATAATAACCTTTAACAAACATATCATAAGCTACAATGATAATTATTGGTCTTACAGACCAATCTATTAACCTTCTCTTATTCAGTCCTTACTCAGCTACATAAACCATTTTGGCTTCAACATTTAAAAATATTAAAATAAAATAAAATATTATTAAAATAATTTATAGGTTATTGAATTACCAAATAAAAAAACTATGTGAATTACATACTTTAACTTAGATCAGAAATCCTCTAACTCATCACTTCAACTTGATTACACAGATATGCCAGTTTACCTTTAAACATAGTCATGGTGATAATGACATTAAACACCTATTTATAAAATTTTAGATACTTAAAATTTGTTAATATTATCTTATGATATCATTAGGAAATTATTATATATAAATATAATATGGTGTAATGATAATATTGGTCTTGCAGACCAATCTCATGAACTTGCACCTTCACTATCTCATTTGCACCAGAGAGGTCAACTTATGAGAAACATTTTAAACATATCCAATAACCCAAAAAACATATATCCAAAATTAAAATTTATTAAATGTATTTTAAAACTTCTCCATGAATTTTTATTCATACTTATTTCATGATAACACATCCCTAATCACCTTCTCACTTCTATCTAGTTTTCTCACTATATACACCATTAGGCTTTTTAACAATATGCCAACTTGTATGACCAGTTTAACACACCTAATGGATATAACCTATAAAAAAACACCATGTAAATAAGATAACCTTCATCCATTTAGCAACTTTGACTTTGTCAACTATGACTACTACAACAAATCTTCAAGAAATAAGGCCTTTCTTGGAGGGTCCACTCACTCACCTAAAAAACCAATCATACCTAGAGGTTTCTCAGAGATTTGGATAAAACCTTAAATCAATTAAATATCCATATAAATTAATTCTAATTACTTTATAATAATATCTTTCATATCATGTCATGGTTAGGGTTCTTTGAGGGTTTAAACCAGCTTTTAGTCTTAACAATCATTTGTAAATATTAGCCCCTCATTCCAAAAAATAATTCTTGTAAATTTTATATATTGACCTTCCCCATATACCATTAATATATTATTTTCCCATGTATAAGTTACATGTGCCAATGGTAACTTTAAATTCCTTTTCAGGTTGAGAAACTATTCATTTTATGCACTCGAGAAACCTCAAAACCAATTTTCATGCCTTTTCTTGAAAATTTTAACCTCAGACTTGGTAAAAACACCTAATAAATTCTATAAAATAACTTTAAATTATCACATGATCATTATTATCTTGAAATCTTAAACTCATACCTCATTTGGCCACCATTTTTATATTTACTTGCTTGTCTTTGACCTACAAGTCATATTAGAACAAAAAATAGACCTTCTAGCCACTATCCAAGATATAAAAACACCAATACATTACATAAAACCTATTACCATGATAAAAAAAACTTAAATACATTCTTTATATGCCTTGAAAATATCTCATATTGCCTCATTAGGCCAAGCAGGGTCTAGAGGTGGTCTAGTTGCATATTAGGCATGTAGGTTTTACCCCTATATGTTTATCTTAAGACTCACCTAAGTGATATAAAGCCTAATAAGCATGATAAAACACCCATATAAAAAATCTTATGCCTTTTTTCATCCATATTACTAATCCACCAAGCTCATGCCTTCTCACGAGGTCTCTTCATGTTATGACTAGTGTCATGACTAGGTTTCTCAAGCACTTGAAGCTTGACAACTGACCTTGAGACACTCCTTAATGCTTCTAAACCTTTATCACATTAATTTAATTATTATTAATAAATATAATTCCTCTAAACATACCTCTTCATACTCATCATGCATATTCTCATGACATGACTGTGCTTGTTATGACTAGGCTTCTCAAGACACCTTGTACTCAAAGACTAGTACTCAAACATGCTTGCCTTGACCTAAAACTTGAAATAAACATGGAACATGGCTCATATCACATATAAAAATCACCATTAATATTTAATAAATCACCTTGACATCAATGACAACACTTCTCAACATATATTTTTATTTATTTATTACTAATGTTTTTTGTCATTTAAACCATATAGAAATAAAATCATGTTGCTTACTCAGTTTTATAAATGTGTTAAGTACCAATTGTGAATTAGGATAAAATAAGATTAAATTAATAATTATATTTTGTTAGCATGGTTTTTTAATTGAAATAAAAATGTATTTGAAAGCCACTTATTGATTATGGATATGGTTAAGACATTAAAAAGATAGTGTTTTGAGAAACTATATTTAATTTAATTCTTTTCAAAATACTTATCATCATATTTATTTATTTCAAGATATATGAATGTGCATGCAAACAACTAATATTAATATTTAGAACAAAAGATACACAAATCTGTACCTTGAAGTTGTAATCATAAGGAAAACATCTTAGAAATTGTTTGCACCTTCATTTCTAACCTCTCAACACAATATTTCAACTACCAGAGATTCACTTCCACCAATATTTTGTATTAATGAATATAAAAATCAATAAAAAATAACATATGTCTTTGATCAACTTACTTATGCTCGAATACATATGTCTCTATAATAGAGTTTAAAACTGTTATAAACTCATTCTCTTAATCAAACAGAAGACTGTGAGTAATTGTTTTCATGCACAATCATCTACGTTTATTCTTTAAATGAATAAATATAATGATAAATTCATTAAAAATCATTTAGAGTTTAAAACTATTATAAACACATTCTCTTAATCAAACAGAAGATTGTGAGTAATTGTTTGCATGCACAATCATCTATGTTGATTCTTGAAATGAATAAATATAATGATAAAGTCCTTTAAAAAAATTATTTAAAGTTATTTTGTTTCCATACTCACTTTTCATATTTGTCTTTCCTTATGGCCCCTTAGTCGGTTCATTATTTATACTCTATACTCTAATATTTTATCATAATTTTTTCTATACCTTGTTTATTATATTATTTGGTTGGTCTTTTCCATTGATTTCCTCTAAGATATAATGGAATGCAAGATAATTATCTTAAAAAATTCACAAATAAAAAAATGAATTATATTATTTGGTTGTTCATTACCACATATTTATTTTTTTTAAATAAGAAACTCATTTCCTCTTAGAAATAATGGCATGCAAGATACTTCTTTTAAGAAATGCATAGAAAAAAAATGAATTATATTATGTGGTTGGTATTTACCACACAATTATTTTAAACAAACAATAAATTAATTTTCTATAATAAATAATGGCATGAAAGATGCTTCTTTTAAATAAAATAAATAAATTTAACAAAGCCTCATGATCATTTCAACCATATTTCTGACTAACCTGAAAAAACTCATTTTGCATATTTTATGAACATATTAACATACAATAAGTAAAAATTAGTGAAATAAATAAATATAATGATGAATTCCCTATAAATAATTTCTACAAATATTTTTTTTCCATCCTCACTTTTCATAGTTGTCTTTCCCTATGGCCCCATAGTCAGTTTATACTTTATACTTTGATTTTTTGTCACAATTTTTTCTATACTCAGTTTAGTATATTATTTGATTGGTCTTTACCATATTATTATTTTAAACAAAAAATAAATTAATTTCCTCTAATAAATAATTATGTGCAATATACTTATTTTAAATAATACACAAAACCAAATTGAATAAAACTAATAGATCCTCATGATCATACTATATTTTATTTTTAAACGTATAAGGTAATAATAATATTCTAGTTGGAATGGTTTGTTTATTGAAATATATATATATATATATATATATATATATATATGAAAGGATTATATGGATATGGTTAATACATTTTGACAGAACTTATTATATAGTTTATAATTTTAAATCAATGAAAATGTTTTGAATATTTTTTGCAGTTATGCCATCATCACTTTGCATAGTTGTCTTGCCCTATGGCCCCATAGTTGGTTTATACTTTATACTCTAATTTTTTCTCACTATTTTTTCTATACTTGGTTTATTATATTATCTAGTTGGTCTTTACCACATACTTTTTATAAACAAATAAGAAATTTATTTCCTCTGAGAAATAATGACATGCAAGATACTTCTTTTTAACAATGTACAAAGAACAAACTGAATAAACACAATAGAGCCTCATGATCATACTATATTTTTTTTAAATGTTTAACATAATAATTTTATTTTGGATGGAATGGTTTTTTAATTGAATAAAAAAATTAAAGGAAAATATGGATGTGGTTAAGACATTTTGGTAGACCTTATTATATAGTTTATAATTTTAAAACTATGAAAATGTTTTGAATATTTTTTTGCAATTATGTCATCATGGCATTTTATAGTTGTCTTATCCTATAGCTCTGTAGTTGGTTTATATTGTATACTCTAATTTTTTGTCACAATTTTTTCTATGCCTAATTTATTATGTTATTTGGTTGGTCTTTTAAGAGACTTATATAGGTTTGTACTCAAGTTATACATAATATGGCCATCAAATTTAACACTTAAAAGGATAAATTTAATTTTAAAAAAGAGGAAAAATTTAATCATTAAAAAGAAGGGACTATAAACAATATCTTGACTTTAGAATTATCAACCTCTAACCTCTTTCTCCATTTGATTTTTAATTAACACAAATTACCTCTTATAAAATAAATCTACATAAGTGCTTAAAAATACTTAAAACCATAGAACAACAAAATCCTAAAACCTAAATTCATATAACTTCATTTATGTTAAAATTATATTCCTTTAAGGTTGTGGGAATCACAAAGTGAGTGATAGTTGTAAGAATAATCTAAGGAGAAGTCTAAGTATCTAACAATGAAGTGCAATCCAAGTAATAAATACAATCCCTACATGTCGTGAGAATCATGAAATAAGTCACAATTGTAAGAGAAAGATAAGGAGGAGTCTAAGTAGCTAATAATGAAGTAGAGTTCCAGTAATAAATATAAGCCATGCATATCTACAAATTTTTTCACACTTTTAATGAATTCTACCTATTTTTTAAGGGATCCAAACTCTTGCCATGTTATTTACCCCATGAATGTGTTTGGGGAAAGGGTTTAACTTGGATTTTTGCCATTATTTATTGATTTGAATATGTTGCTTAACTTTCCAACTATTTATAAGTTTTTTGAATGAGATAATATAATATCACTAGTCAATTTATATTGTCATGGTGATTTTTCCAATGATTCACTAATGGAATTATACCTAAAATCTAAGATTCACCAAGATTTTATAGTAATATTTTAGTGGTCCATTCTTAAAATTATGTTTGTTATAAGGTGGATAGGTGTGGAACCACATTTGACCTAGGTGGTAAATCATAATAGGGTCACTTTGGAACCTCATTAAATAAGGCATCATCATTAAAACATATAAGATTAAGTGGAAAAAATGGTGTTACAACTACTTACATAAGAGTCTACCTTGGTGCAAGCCATATTAAGGTAGCCAAAATCTATATAGGAAGTATGTTTGAAGTAGTATAAATTCTATAAAATTAATATGTCCCCATCATATTATGGTCAAGGAGCATACTCTGAATAGGCTCAGAATTGACTAAGATAATACATGAAGAAATAGGAATGAACTCCATCTTGGACTTGTGAACATTTATTTAAGGATGAATAACATGAACCAAAGTACAAGGAGAGATAATAATGTCAACTAATCTAATGTAAATATAATATAAATAGGACATGTAAGAGTGTTGAATAAAGTATTGATAATGAAGTATTTATGCATTTTTAACTTGAGTGTAGCTAGATAAGTATGGGTCATCAAGGGAAAAATAATAATCTTAATCCATTGTATGAAGATATATGTTAAGGGCCTAGACCCTTAGATCATTAGAGGAAGAGTTTGAATTAGTATTCTTAGGTATAACTATATAATTTAGAAACTTATCGATCAACTTCTTATGAGAATGAGGTCATAAAGAAGGAGGTAACTAAGCTATAATTCTAGAATGAGAGTTCAAATTTTTGATCTTAACATTAATATCATCAAGATCATCATTTATAAAATCTAAGAGTTTGGCAGGGATGTTTCCCACAAGCTTGAGGTGACCACTATCACCTCTTTTAGAGTTGACAGGAAAGTTAAAACATTGGTATTCATGAAAGGGAATGTTAGGTAAAGGTTCAAGGGTGGGTATTTTAAAGACTCCATGTTCTTATAATTTTTTAAAATTCTAAGGGTTAGTATCACCTTAAATATTTTATATATAATCCTTATGGATAAACTTGACACATTATCATGCATATGAGGTGATTGACCTAATGTGATGAGTCCAAGATTGACCAAGAAAAATGTTATAAGATGATGAGAAGTTAAGCATCATAACCTTTACTTTAACTATCATAAGTGGGACTGTAATAGGAATAAAAACATAACCAAGAGGATTTATTTGTCTTTTATAATATCCTTGGCATGTACTTTAGGTAGTTTTAAGGTTGATATCCAAAAGTTTTGATGAACATGAAGGAGGTAACACATGTGTCAAATCCTTCATCTATTAAGGATTATTTGACATGAATATCACCATCATGGACACTAATGAAGAGAGGAAGCTCATCTTTAAGAAGTAATATTTATCTAAAGATCATATAAATAATGGGAAATTTAAGTGAAATATAAGCATTCATGGTATCATCAACTTAATTAGACATATCTTCACACTATCATAAATTTTATCCTCAAACATAAGAAAGTTAGTTTCTTATTTGATAGGTGGTAGGAAATGAATGTTAATGTCAAAAACAACTTGCATAAATCAATTATAATGACATGAGTAAGTTATCATGAGTTTAATAAATGGTATTTGAGAAGGGAACTTAGACAATTCTTCAATCGGATCCCATTCATCAAATCCAAGGTGAGTTGGGTAAGGCTAAGAAAAGGAGGTATAATTATGAAGTAGATTTTCTATAGGATGATATGATATAGATTGATATATCTTAGGATTTAAATTTTTTGGTTTTAAACTATCCAATATAGTTGGATTAGGGAGAATAGAAAGCATCAAGTTGGTAAATGTAACCCATTGTACTGATGCACTAAGATCATACTACATCAAATTGGTTGATGTAATTACAGGAGGATTAGTCATATAAATGAATTGCATTGAGTTGGTTGATGCAATTGAAATAAAATTGGGCACATAAATAGATTGTATCAAGTTGGCTAAGGTATTTATTTCATGATAGGAAACAACTGAATATATCAAACTAGTTGATACATTTGACATAAAAATTTGGGAATTAATAGATTGCATCAAGATGGCTGATGTAATTTTTATAATTATGAAACAATATAGATACATAGAGATAGTTTATGTATTTGAAATAATTTTTGAAGTGAAAGTTAGGATTTATTCATAGTTAACATATGTAAAATGAGGTGGAGAGGTATTCTAAATCATTTTGTAAGTAGGATACGTCATATGAGTTATATAAAGATACAGATCAATTTAGGATATTGCATTATTCATATTGTTCATGTTAAATAGGTTTTATTAATTAGTATAAGTGAGAGGTTTAATCATGGTTTTGACAACATTGGTAGATATAGGATGATTGGGATTATGTTTTTTGGTATGTTTAAGAAATTGATTAGTAAATAAGGCAAGGTGAGCATTAGACTGATTAAGAACATCATGTTTTACTTTCGATTCATGGTCTTTTGATAGATTCTAATCATCTTGTTTTCAATCTCAAATAATAGTTTAATGATAAAATTTGGGACCAACAAATAAATTTAAATTAAGTGCCTTAAGTTGTTTACAAGAGTCATGGGAATGTCCCCAATGTGTTTGATACCAATAAAACTTTTGAGTATCCAACCAAAGACCTAAAGGGAAAGATATATCAAATCCTTTGTGTGATGGATTTTGGATACATTACTTAATATCTACTAAATTAATGGGTTGGTGAGCATAAATATTATTCACCTAAGCTAAGTAAGGAGGAATATGGAAGGGACATCTTGGGATAGGTTGGGAAAGGGTCACTTTGTTTAAGATTCATAGAATAATGGTATTAAAGACTCTAGTGTATTTTTATGTATTTATAAAACCATCATTATTATAATTTTTTAATATTTCATAAGCACATGATTTTTATACATAAGTTTGGAAGGCCCAAATTTTCTTATGAGGAAGTATTATCATTTAGCTTGATCAAGGGATTCTTCTAATGATTTTGGAGAGAGATCCCTAGATCCATATTAAATTTTAAGATGGATATCATTGTAAATAAGGGTAAAACATTGTACTCTAACATTTTGTTTTTTCCTTATTAACTAAGGATTTACAATGCTTGATGAGGTATAGGTTATTTCAAATTTTACCTACTTATAATTAATGAAGTGGTATGAGTTTTTATTCAAAATATCTTTGGTTTTACATTCTTGAATCAGTACATTAACTAAGTCTTCCAAGGTATAAATATTATTAGAATTGAGTTGATTTTAATAATAAAAGTCATCATTATAAAAGGTTTTGTCTAGAATTTTGGTATTCATAAAGGTGTTTAGCTTAACCCAATATTTGTAAATATTTCAAATGTAAAACAAGATCAGTGGACCTATTATACGTGATAGTAGGAGTGATACCACTTATGTCTATGTTTTCAATTTTAGGAAATAATAGTTCATTTTGGAGATGCTTAGTTGCTTTATTAAGAAAGGGACTTTATAAAATGAGATTACTAAGAGCATCTCTAAGGGGGTGGGGGATTTTGATTTAGCATCCTATTGGCCAAATTAGAAACCATAGATTGCTCTATCTATAAAAATAGGTATCTAAGTCATATAAACTCATAAATGACCTTGTTGATAATTTCGTCATGGTGTCATTTTTTTGTGTCATCAAGTTTCTTAAAGGTTTAAATAAAGTCTTACTAGGTTAATTTGTAAATCAATATATGTTTGATCCATGATGAAAATAATTGATGTTGTGATTTTACAAGATCACATAGAGGTATATGGTAGCTGATGGATCTAGAATAAAAGTTGGTGAGAATGATACATTTTAATTTCAAGCAATTTGAAAATTTTAAGTTTTTTTTAGAAAATTTAAAGTTTAAATTATTTTGGTTCTATTGATTTTTGGAATGTTGCAAATTGACTTGCTTTTATAATATCAAATGTGAAAATTTAATACCATGTACAGAGGTCAAAGAGGTTATTTTATATCATTTTTAATTTTTTAAATATCATATTATATATCATTATGTCCATACACATACCTAAGAGGTGTCAAATCCACCATTTCTAAAGTACATTCACTTTTAAAACCTTTTTATTCATTGATTTAACTCCAAACATAGTATAATGTTATGAAAGGTAGGAAAGGAAGATAAATAAGGTGCTTGGTAAGTTACAATCTCATTTTATAGGTCAATAAATAATTCATTGACATCTAGTACATAGCTACATTAATTTATTTTCCCCAAATGGATAAGTTTCTTGATGGAGAAGAGACCATATAGGTTTTATATGGTGGAACAGAGCATGTAGTGAATAATTGGATTATGTAATAGGGTGGTATAATCATACCAAAACCTCATTTGGCCTAGAAAAATACAAAACATGCCAAAATAGAGGTTTTAGGTTTAAAAAATGAAAAAAATCACTCAAGGTCTCCATCAGGTCATTGGCAAGAGAAGAAATGTCAATTACGTGACATTATTTCATGGAGAAGAAGAAAAAAATACCAATGATCATATGGCTTTAAGTTTACCCCTATTCCCTAAAAAATTGTGTCAAGTTTTTTGATTTTTAGTGGAATAGCTATATGAATAATCACTAAGAACTTTTTTGCCTCTAAAACCCTATGAAACCCCAACATCTCAATTTTATTCTTGTGAAAACATATCTAAGATTTATGGATGCATGATAATGGGTTTAAATCATATAATAAGAGTCTAATATTCTATAAAATTTCAAACCAAGGAAAACATCTAGGGATCATACTTGTACCAATAAGAAATATCATTTTTGTGTTGTTTCTTGAAATAAGAGGAAAGTTTAAAGATTATGAAGTGTTTTCAAGCATGAATGATGATTAGAGACTAGTTTTAAACATTGTAATAAACCTTATAAAGACCCTATATAAATCTTCATACATATTCAAAGAATTTTAAGAGCTAAAATGGAAAGAATATAGCTGATGCATGCATGCCGAAGTGGACTATGTCAAGTCTACAAGTTTAAAATGAAGGGTTATTGAAAAGTCCTATGTTTTTTATCACTTGAAATGAAGTCATAAAATAAGCCAAATATACTCCACATTATATCCAATCTCATTTAATTTCATCAAAGGTATAAGATACAATCCAATAATAGGGTGGTAATGGGGTTTGAGCTTAGAATACACACTTACAAGCATGCATACCAAAATATGGAGAGAAAGTGTAAATATTACAATTGAACATGAGGTAAGAGGATTTTTTTAAGTTTAAGGGACCTTGAGGGATACTTCAATATTGATTTTATAGGTGATCATGAGGAGAAATCACTAAAATAAGACCATTAGGGTCAAAACTCTAAAACTACATACAAACCCTTTGAATGGGCTAAGACAAGTTCTCGGAGGATTTTGGAGTCAAATCCTTTGTAAAACCACCTGTATAATTTATATGAAATTTATAAATCTTAGAAGAGACAATTCCAATCATAAACAAGAAATTTGAAGTCTTTTTTCCTAAAACACTCATTTTGAATGCACACCTATAGGCCTACAATCTTTATAAGGTCATCTTTCTCATATGAGAAGTTAGTTGAGCAAGTTCATGGGGAAAATTACATTAAGTAATATTTATAAGGTATATTTTCTCTAATTTCTAGGTATTTTTAAATCCATTAAGGGGTTGTACTTTATGAACAATCATTAAGAAGTTGAAGGTCTCAAAACTACCAAAAGACCCTAAAAGAGATTAATGACTCTAAATGTTTGTCCGATTGACTCCAATGGAATTAAAATTCTTTTAAAACCCATGAATGACATCTACCCACATCATGGTAACCTATCGGGTTAATAATTTGGCATGTGCATAGGAAAATAAATAGAAAAGAGGCCTAAAATTACCTATTTTGACTAGTTTGCATGGTTCTTAAGTGTATTTGATCTTATCACTCTTTAAGGAGGATTTTAAAGCTTGGAAAGAGTTCTCATGACCTTCCACTATCCATATAATAAGTCCTTGTGCTGATATGATAGTTTCTTAAGCAAGAGACTAAGTAAAATAAATATTTCTCTCTCATTTTCATTGATGAGATGAAGTTATAGACCTTAATAATGTCATATAAGGCATACAAATTTGAGACACAAATTTAGGCATCTAATATCACCATTTAAGGACTCTATAGGTCATATACAAGCCTATTCCAATGGTTGTAGGTAGTTTTCAAGGGCTTATACATAGGCAATCTAGTAGCTTCATGGTGGTAAGAACCATCAAAGACAAACATAGGCCTCTATCAACTTTTCAAGCTTATCTCAAGGTAATATCACCATATACCAAGTTTTGTAGGTAGTGGTTAAATAAATGATTTGTCAAACCTATGTTATCATGTCCTAAAAAGACTATAAAGGAGTCTCAAAAGTTGTTTTCGATCAAGTGCCATCACTAAGACCTTGTGATAGTTGAACATGCTCTTGAAGAACACTAAAAGGAGATATTACACCTACAACATCAATGTTGAAGATCCCTAAACATGTACAAGGTACCTACACATTTATCAAGTACATGTAAAACTTCCATAGCATGATGAACACCTACATCTCTCTCTAAACATCTTGCTAGTAGGTTTTATATACCTAATGGATAGATAATAGCTTCAATATGGTCTAAAAGATAGGTAGAGGATACATGATATTCTATAAGCCATACAAGAGGTTTTCAAAATTTTATGGTAGTTTTCAAAAAAATATTATACCTTGTATGAGAGGATAGACCTATCCCTATTACATTTCAATGGATCAAACAAGCTTAAACATGAAATTGTAGGTTCTAAAGATAGAAATAAAAACTAATGAAGAGGTTTAAACCTCAATTCTCACTTTCATTAATACAAAAGATGAATTAAACAAGTCAATAATGGCATAAAGTGATTTTAAGGGGAGTGAGTGATCCATGTGTCAAGAAGCCTAAAGATAATTAATTGAAAGTATGTACTTGTAACTCTTCAATCAATAATTGAGGGCAGTTTCAGTAAATCAAGGATGAGTCATGGAAGTCTAAGAGAAACTCATATGCCACTTATCATGAGGCCATCATCAATAAAATCCAATACATGTAGAATAATAATCATAGGACTACTTTTCACCTTCCATTGAAGTTATAATTAGTTTTATGATGGATGACAGTCATAATGAACTTCCTATGTGTCCTTCTCTCTCCTTTCATCTTATATATACTCTTGTATAGGAATTTGAAATCATCATCTAGCTGGTTATGGCATATCCCTACCAAAAATGATATTTATTATTAATTTTGAGGTGAGTAAAAGCTACTTTATTCCTTCTCCATCTTGCATCTAGTGTTCTTAGATGAATTGTTGATGAATGGTGGTGATAGTATTTAACTTCCTTGCATTTATCCTCTTATTTATTGCCTCTTTTTGATTAAGTCATCTCCTTATAGGTTAAATGGTGTGTTTCAAGTATTTTTACAAAGTTTAAGTGTGTAAAACCTTTACTAGTGTCTTCTTCTAGACCTCTTGATTGATGCATTAACTATAGCCTCCATATTGAAACACTTATGTTAGAAGGTCTATTTTGGAGTTTTGAAATCAGATTGAAGTCTTGATTTATCCATAGTATAAATGATAAACAAGTATAAGAAACATAAAATTTAGTTCATCACCCCTTTTATTCATTGTTTTCATGTATTATTTCTCCCTTTTCCTTTTAATTTGAGTAGGAGTAGTATTAGTTTAGGTGTATCATCAAGGAATCCACCCCTCTAGAGGTTCTCTTTAGTCATAGGCCACCCACAACCTTAAATAATTCCCATTGTGTCAATTTAGTGAGGAGATCTGAAATACCTCCTTAAAAGATGAAACTCAAAGTGACAACACATCCCCCACTAAATCTAGTTAGGATGATTTTGCATGTACAAAAGTTGATTTTTAAGTTACATCATCTAGTTGGCATTATTGTTTTGAAAATTAGCTAGTTGATTAATGGATTTCAATAAGATTTGAGTATTATCAATTACATTTTGGTAAGAGGAAAAATTATGAGGTGCTTGTTGAGATATTCTATTTGTATTTATTATATTGTTATTGAAGTGGGAATTTTGATTAGACCCAATATTGAAAAGACTTTCCATGTTAGTAGTGATACTATTCATGGTGGAGGAATAAGGAAAGGGGAAATTCATGTGGTGACTTGTCCCAAGTCTGGTGTAAAAATTATGAGTAATGGAAGGGTGGATTTCCATATGGGATTCTATAATATGATGTTAGACTACCACATGGTCCTTATCACCATGCTCAGGATATTCATTAACATAAATGATAATTTTTATTGTTTATTTAAGATCACTCTCTTCATGTACCTCCCTCATGTGTCAGGGTGGGTATTTGAGTTGATCAAAGGCTTTGTATTTAAATGGTTCATAGTTCAAGTGTCCACATTACAATTGCTTGGATTTTGGTCATTGGTAATGAATAGATTAGAAGGCATGTGTGACCTAGAAACCTTACAAGAGTTATTTAATTACATAATATCATGTTAGGTTCTTAATTTAGAATTAGAAAAGATGTAATACATGATGAAAATGAAAGGGTTAAATTAAATTATTCAATAAAATTATTTAACTTATAGGAAACAAACTATATCAACTAGGTACATGTGTTTTGGCAGTTTTATAAATAGAACATTATGTATCCCTACATGACAATCACTAGGTAGTTATAAAACTATCAAAATATAGTTTTTATGGAGAACAAAACAAATAATAAATAAATTATAAAAATCAATGTGGAAAACCAATTTATAGCATTTAATGAATTAAAATAAACAAGCAAACAACATTGTACTAGGTTGGCCAATACAACTTTTAACTAAATATGTTAAAATGAAATAAATAAAATTGTATTAGGCTAGTTGATGTAGTTTAAAACACAAAAAATAATTGTTTCATATGATTTAATACAATCTATTCAAACACAAAATTGACTCTAGCTAGCCAATGTAGTTTTTTGAAGGAAAAATTGGAATGTTATTGTATCAGATTGGCTGATGCAATTAGCTAAAACTAGGAAAGTTGGAATAAGTTTCACATCAAGTTCAAAGGAATGTATGCATAGGATATGATTAATCTATGCCTATCTTATCTCAATATAATCAAACTCAAATGAAGGTCAATCAAATATATCTTATAATACTTATGTATTGGGTATTGACCAATATAAAGGTGATCTAGAATGAGGGTGGGATATGCCACTATTTTGTCAAATTTTGGAAAATTAGGGAAATAAATTACCTAATATGAAAAATTATTGTGCAAATTAACACTACTATAGATATTCAATAAATTTGACAAATTCATTTGAAACTTTTTAAATATATAAATACACTAAATATATAAAGTGTAAAAGATAAATATAAACTTAGTTAAAAAATGAGATGTGCATTATTTATAGATATGATACTAAAAGAGGGACTATGTTGAATATAAGCAAAATTAAAATAAGAAATGGAAGGGTTTTTGGATAATAATGTTGTAATTGGATAGAAATGGGGGTAACTAGATAGGTTAGCCTTGTCCATCAGACAACATTGATCTAATATTTCTTGGTTGTGTTCCTTCCCCTATTTATTATGTGGACTATGAGGGATCTTCTGATACACTTTAGGGACCATTGTGTAGCTATTTTTCCACTTGAAAACCCTACCTCAATATAAAAGAATAAAAATGAAACCATAGAGTAAAAATGGGTCAATTTTTTAATTTTTACTTGACCTCAATACCCCTTGCATTCAACACTACCTACATATCAATACTCCAAAGAGGCATCAAACTACTTGTAGTTATCTCATGCTATAGTGGTTTGTGTGAAACTGGTGCAAAATGATAGGTGTCAATGCAATACTCATATTATTAAGTGATTAAACCATGAATTATGACTTTGTATGTGTATTTGAACTTTAGCTTAGGGATACTAGGGTTATATGTAATCATAATTAGGAAGAATAGGGAATTTTATCTCAATGTGCAATTAGAATTATAGTGTTTTTAGTGTGAAAGCCTCTTGTATGAAAAATGGTTTTAAATGTGATTTTATATTATTATTTTTGGAATTAATTCAGATTTGTATTATAAAAATCATATCCTAAATTTTCATAACTTTGAATTTCACAAAATAGTTTTTATTTGGTGGGAAGGCAACAATGATGGGTTTAGACAATAGAGCAGGTGCTCTTGTCTGATGGGGTGTTATTTTCCAATGAGGACAAACAATGGTATTGAGGATTAGGAATAATATTATTATAGGTTTGGACTATCTTCACAAGAAATGTGTACATTTTAGGATTATAAATTAGCTTAGAATATTGAGTAATTTTCATGGAGAGTGAAGGAAAGTAATCAAAAGGCCCTAGAATATGTCATGAGCTAAGTGTGTAAAAAGGGTGATCACAAGTGTATTTTTTAATCTTAAATTTTAATTTATGTGTCTACATCCATGTGTTCAATAGGAAATTGGTCTAAATCCTAAGTCTTTGACACAAGTTAATATCACTCACAAGGCCTCATATATAATTATTTGATTGTAAGAAAATACAATAAATGTTTGTAGTTATGAAAGGAAAGAAATCTAAAATAAAGGGGTAAGGTGTAATTTTCAACTAGATGTGAGTCTATGAAACCTAAAATGGAATATAGAGAGTCTAATAAATCATATGTCCACACTAGTATTAATTGTAGAGAAAACCTAGACAACGATACACACACATTCATGCACTAATCAACAAGCATTGTCTAATCTACTAATTAATAAATGAAAGAGTATAAGGTTAGAATATAGTTACCTTGGAGTTGACCCATTGAGAATCAATATCCCCATAGCATGGATGAATATTTTATAGATAATATTGTGGGTGTGAATACTTTTAAAGGCTGGGCTTAAGTTTTATACCAAATAGAATCTTCCTAGTGAATCTCCAAGACTTCCACAAGACAAACTTTCTTCAAGATGAGGTTCTTAACCACTAACTCCTCCAAATGTGACTTAGGGTATAATTGAAAGTGAAATATAATAAAATAGAGTGTATATGATATGATATGAATTAAATATGATCTATATATAATTATCCAATACTTAAAACCAACACTAAATTCTAAGATGACTGCATCAGCCAAGATGATATAATCTAAAGGAGTTGGTTCACACATAATAACATCAACTAGGCTGATACAATATAAATGTAAATAAACATGATTATAATTTATTGATTTAGTTGATATAATACATTAAGGGAAAATATGATAAAAAAGGGTATCATCCTAGTCAATGCCATAGGAAATGAGGGAAACTAACATAACTAAGTATGATATTATGGAAAGAGATAAGTATCAATACAATATGAAGAAGTGGACTAAGGAAGAAATTAATTAATCATGATATAGTAACAAAATACCTTTTAAATCAACATGACCTTAAGCCACCCCATTCTTGGTGCATCTTTTAAAGTTTACACTTAGGTAGATCAATGCTTAACAAGTCATTGTAAGAGGAAGTGTCAGTAAATGATAAATATGAAAAATATTATGTGTATATAGATCATGTTATAGATATAATTGGTGAAAATACCCCATTGATTTATTAAGTTGTGATAATAATCATTATATATGTGTAAGATACATTGGAGTGGAATGATTTGATATCTAAGCATGATGCATTCATAGTTGAGTAAGACTGACTTAGAGCTGAGATGATGAGGTAGTATAAGCCCACCTCAATTATAGCTATAGATTTGTGTCAAATTTTAATAGTTGCATATATTTTATTATAGTGTGAGCATATAAATTTGAAATTATAAGTGTTTGTCTACAAGGATCAAGAGATGAGGATTTAGTCTCAATCAAGGTCTTGACATGATAGTGGGACCTCTACATCATGAGACACCAAGTTGATTTATGGGTAATTTGATAAAGATGTAGATACAAAATTTGGAAGTATATTTCTAGGGGTCAATTATTGAGTGACTTTAGATATGTTTTACTTTCATTATCATGTTGAACATTTATTTTATATATGGAATTTTAGTATTATTGCTTATATTCTGATTATGTGGAATGGATATTTCATATGTTTTACTTGTTTCATTTTAAAATTGTAATCATGTGATTACATTATTAATTAGTACCTTAATATATTTTGTGTTTTTGTATACAAATATTTTTACACTCCACCACCACCCTAACCCCATTCCCCTTGGTTACTATTATAAGTTACACCTATCAGTTAAATTAGGTTTTATTGGTGCATTTCTTATGGTTTGGCAAGTTGACCCCACTCTTATTGTCCCCTTCTCTCTTTTCTTATCTATGTTTGGGTTTTTTGGGAAAATTTTACATTTCACCCATAACAATCTTGGGCCCTTTATTTGGTTTTATTTAACTTAGGGTGAACCCTTCCACCTTGTCCCATATTTTTCACTTTTAGTCATTTTGATGTCATTTTTGAGGTAGTATAATCCTAATTTAATTTAAATGTGTCTATAAATATACAAGAACTATTATTCATTTAGGAAAAATAATAATATGCAGATTACATAAAATATTTTTGGTATTTTATTAACCAGTCACATATACTCAAGAGAGATTAAACTATCATTAGAGCATTTATCATTGTTGAAGATGGTATTTTCCGCATGGAGCACTTTTAGTGCATAACCTCATGTTTTTTATATCACATAAATTGTTATCATTAAGCGATTTATTATTTTCCACATAGTTTTTATTGAGTTATTTCCACTATTTAGGGACCTAAAAAATACCAAGATAGTTTTGTTATTCACCTAGTATAACCCATACCCCTAAAAGCTCACTATAGAATTTCTTTAGTTCATATATTGTTTCCATTTTAGGGCAAGGAAGAAAAAGTCTATTTTTAGGTTACATGTTTGGCAATGTACTATTTGAAGCAAAAAATAGGGATTTGGAGCTAGAAAATATAATAATCAATTCATTTATGTGCTTTTTTTCAACTATCTAGATCTCCCTCAATGCTTTGTACCTATATGGAGTGCCCATACTAATTTTTACCTCTATTAGAAATCCAATTTCTAGGTGAGATACATGTCATTATTGTGCACATATTTCCACATTTAGATTCAAATTACTATGATTGGCTCATGTGTAATTAAATGATAAATATTAAAACCCTATGTGAATGCCCTACTTCAATATTTGGAATAGTTTAAAAAAAAATTAAACTATATTTATTGTTTTACATGTAACATTATTAGCCTAATTAGCGTAATTAGGTAATTATGTGTTGCATTTAGTGGTAATCCATGTATACTAAATTTTGGTGAACCTAAGCTATATTACATCACTTTATTATAGTTTGTTAAATTAAAATTATATTTCACTCCTTTAAGGCTTCATCATGTGGTGAACTAGAATTATTGCATACTACTTAAGGTTTCATATTTTGGTGAAATTAATTTATATCAAATTTATTAGTTTTAGATATTTCTTATATTGTGTTGTGTATAGCTTCCACATGGGTCTATTCACTTCTCAAAGTGAGCTTATACCCTCCATATATGAAATATCTCATAGATTATGTGAAATGTATCAGTAATATTTCATGTTATTATAAGTCCTCACTTGTTGCCCAAAATTATCACATAACAGATACATTACTAAACTCCATGCATAATATTTTCATTATTGGTACACATACCTCACATCATTTTAATTTGTATATCTCCATGTTAACACAATATCATCTCAAATGTAACATAAGTATATGGGTTGGCACTCAACTCTATGTGTGTGCATGCAACCATAGCTTCTATATGTTAGATCCCATTCACCTCATGACATACCAACTAGGGTTCCCTAGATCTGTGGCTCCTCAAATAATCTTCCATCATTACTAAAAACTTAGAAATCTACCTATTTACCTACAAATATAATTTCAACCCTCATACTACCAGATGATTAGCCACCATATTTCTAAACCTTCAATAATCATAACTACTTATGATAATGATTGTGTGTGTAAAGTATGTATGTGTTTATTTATTTATATATGTGTGTGTATGTATGTATGTATGTATGTATGTATGCGATATATATTTAAATTGGATATAGATACAAGAGACACACATACCAGAATAGATATTTTAATCATCCCACTCTCAAACTTATTCAAGTAGGGGCCCATTTCAACTTGAAAGGAATTAGCTATGATGGGTGAATCATTTATTGATGTTTATCATGTGCTTAACAATGATATGATTTCCCAAGCATATTTTTACCTAGGTTTTTGGCTAAGATTAGTTGCCTTAATGCTAATAATATTTGTCATTACCCTAGATATCCAAGTTTTCATTTTTATTCTAATTAGGCTAACCTATTAATGGTTTTTGAAATATTCCTAAGTATGCAAGGTCTCTAAGTTTTCACCTGATATTCCTATGTGTGGAATTGTTATTTGACATTTATATTTGGTACACTAGTTCCTTAGAACTATTTTATATCAAGTATCTTATGCAAACTCAAACATCTCAAAGCTTCATAATCATTTTATTTTTAACTTGGCAAAGTTTTATACTTTGATCTTCAAATAAATCAGTGTCATACAGTTATGGACTACTATCCCATGGATATTCAAACACATTTTAACTTTTAAAATAATTTTAGGTAAGTGAAGCACCAAGATATTGCTAAGTGCCACAATCTTGCTCACCCAGTGATTGACAAGATCAAATTTTTAGTATATTATAGTTTTGAGTAAGTAGATTAGGGACAACCATCCACTTGTACCAATCCTATAGGCCCACAGTCATCAAAGCATTCTAAAATTTTACTTATTTTGATCAAGTGGAAAGTGAGATGATGAAATGTGTCATCATCCCACTTATTCAAATATTCATATCAAAAAGAGTATGATAATTTTAGGTAATTAGAAAATTAAGATATTTCTAGGTGTCATAATCCCTCTCACCCAAAGCCTATGCTTGAGAGAGTGAGATCAAGGTATTTCATGAAGTGTCACCATCCCACTAGCCTAAGGTAATAATAAAATTTTAACACAATAGAGAATGAACCACAAGGCAATGGGGAGGTGAAATTTTTCCACGTGTCCCCAAAACTATTTAAGGGTCTCATGATGATAAGGAAACACTTCTAGGAGAAGTGAGAAGTCAAAAAGAGTCAAAGAAAGGAAGATGAAGCATTCAAATCCAATAATGAAAATCTACCTAGCATTAGGATTTACAAAAGGATGATGCACAATAGAGAAAATTCAAAATATTAAAGTATACAAAATTAAAAAAGACTAATTTTTTGAAGCTATTAATCCACATGATTTATCCAACTATATTCAATCCAGTAAAGCAATCGAATCCAAAGGAAAATATATGTAATTAACCAATTCAATTACAATCACATTTCCATAAAATTAACAATTCTAAGTGTGAAATTGAGCTCTATCCTGACTAAACAATATTCATATACTTCCAAATAAATAGAGATTGAGTGTATATAAATGTCTTCCACTTCAAATTTTCCACCTCCCCCCTTCTATGTATTCCATTATAGGGTCTGATCTATATAGATACAAATTTTGATGAAATGGATCTCAATCATGACTTCAATCACCACTTAACTATCTAGAATGAAGTTGAGGTAGTAGAGACCTATGGCCCTAAGGAGAAACTCTAAACCTTTACATGAATCTTTAGGCAAGACCTAGTGGTAATCAAATTAGTATGTTTATATGATGTAGTAACAAAACCAAAGGTAATGCCTTATATTAACCTAGTTTATGATTTATTTATAAATGGTCAATTTTTTATCAAAATTTTAAATGTCTATTAAAATAACACACATGTGGCCTATTTTAGTGGGTGTGCCTTTGATAATTATTAAAAAATCTCTAACCTAGAGGCAACCTATAACCAAGCCATAATTGACCAATAGATGTCAGCTAATAGTGTTACAGTCAAGTTAAGGAGTGGGCACATGACCCAAACACATTCAAGGTCAAGGGACTCATCTTTTCCATCCTAATTACCACTTTCAAGCCAAGAATTAGGATTCCCATGTCCCTATTAAGTAGAATCTATAATTTTCCAACTATTATATATGTCAATGAGGTTTAGATTGCCCTTATAGACACTCACATCCACCAAGGTCATTATTTTTGGGTAAATAAATCTCTAGTGATAATTTGATTCACCAAGTTAGTAGTTTAAAAAATTGGCCAAATGGAATTTTTTATATGATGTTTTCTCTAGTAGATGCCATAACTAGAATAGTCCACTCAGCTTTCAAAGAACCTTGGGAACCATACCCTAAATATCCCAAGAACATAATTTGTGATGAATTTAATCTCATCCACATCCATAAATTTAGGAAGAACATGACCAATATAATATAAACCTTATATCCAATGGTATACTTATACATTTATGGAAAATATTTTCCCAAGTTATCTGATCATATCATAAGGACTCTTGGAAGGAATGGTAGCTATTGGCTCTACCCAAACTACACAATTATCATAATAGTGGTATCCAAAGCCATTCCCATATATACTATTTATTTGGTACTAGATAAGGTGGAAGAATAATAAATTGCATCTCAATTAGTATATTATGTATATTTCAATGTAAGGAGTGCTAGATGGGGAGCATTCCACCCAATGTTTGTCAACATTGGTTGAATTCAATACACCAAATGGGGGCATTTACACCTAGTGGGTAGGACTATAACATCCTATGATTTTGAATAGTAACCATATAGGCAATGGGATCCAAGGAAAAGGGTCAAAAATAGTCTAGATAGACTCAAATATAGGGTGAAAATTGATTATGGCCATGTGTCATATCCACGTGATGAGGTATTTTTTGATACTCTAAATGATACATAAGTTCAAGTCAGGATGAACAAGGTAAATATATTGATGATAGTGGATAATATTATTAGTTATAATATAAATACCACCAAGGATTATGATTAAATAATTAAGAAAAAACAATAGGATTCAAATCCCCCTTCTAGACCTCTCTCATAAGCTAAAATTCAAGGACAGGAGTAGGATGGACCATTTATGCATGCTTCTATGGGGAGTAAACAAAGAATAACTCAAGGGCCTCATCATCATCCCATATCATTGGTCACCATAGTAGAAACCACCATAGTGTCCACTCCCCCTCACCCAACTTCCACTATATCAAATACTACAAGAATAGCTCATCTTAGTGGACTATTTTATATGTTTCCTTTTCCTCCACTCATAGTAGTACAACAAGTGACTCTCCCATCCTTCCCCTTCACACTATTTAGTTTTTCTCCATTTATATCCCTAAACCAAAAAATTATATCATCATCTATATCATCCATTATTGATACCAACTCATAACCACCCACTATCCCTTTAAATTCACTTACTACTACTTCTTCCCCATCAACAACAACTACTACTCCCACTAGACCACCTCTTTTGTACTTGACAAAAGTGAAGGCCCCTTTTATTTCCCCTTACGTCACTCTAATAAAAGGATCCTCTGAGGCGAATTTAATTGGAGCAAAGGATAGAAGAAAAGGCTTTAGGTAAGTAGAACCCTTGAAAATCTTAGATAATGGCAAAAATGATAAAGAGAACCTTGTAAATGGAGAGTGGTTCACAAAATAAGAATGGAAAGACTAAAGAAAAACCTCCTTGTTTGAGACCATTAGTGAGACCATGCAGAGTGACATGGAGGATGAATGATTTCTAGAGGAAGCTCAATTTGAGGACACAATAATTTTGAAGACCAATTCAAGATTAATTGAATTACTTCAAGACCAAGGTGGGGACAATAGAGATGAAGTGGAGTCAAAACCTATAGCTTTAACATAAGGGTAGTTATTGAGTATATCTCTAGCCTCAGCACCTCCTAACACAACAATGGTATCTATGGTAATAATTTCCTATATTAATGCTACATAAATGATAAGTACACAATCTTCTCATTCCTAATCAACTACAATAATTGATTATATCCCAGTTAGTTCTATAGTAGTTGTTTCTCATGCTTTGGATTCTTTAGCCCAAACCAATAAGGCCCAGACAACTACAAGGCTCTTTTTGAAAATACCAACACCAACCCCCATAATTTAGGGTATGAAACCACCCATAAAAACTTCAAAAGGACTTATTAGGTCTAATCATACATTTATAACTGATTATTTGCAAAACTTGCTCGATATCCCTCCTACTTATTCATTATTTATTTCCTTCAATGCTCAGTCTTCTTAACTCAATAAATAGGTTCACTTTGAGAATATAGTATCCTCTACCATATTTATTTCCTAATTCACTCATCCCTATCCATTCACTCAATTGGAACTTCTAATTATTCAAACAATCCAAGAAGAGTCTACCATTATTACATCAACAAATGGGTTAGATAAAGGAAAGATAATAACTAATACAGTGGCTCTTAAAAGGGTAACTATATGGAGAAGATACATTCCTCATTTCCCTTAGTTGGGAACATATTCTCCTAATCCTATACATCCCCTAAGGTAGTATCCATTTTCCATTCCCATAGAATAGGTAGAACCTTCACAACAATTAGTTGCCTTGAATATTCCTAAATGAATCTAGAATATGAAACAAGCAGAGGAAAGAAGTAAAGACTTGGTCATTGTGGAGCATCCCATAGTAAATTTTCATTTTAGTAAGGAAACTAATACTATGAGAGAGAAATATAAAAACTATAATGGCTAAAGGAAAGAAATTAGAGTTAGAACAAAGAGAAGATGTGTTCCAATTAACTAAAAAAAATATAACTCTCTCCTATGACTTGGGAAACCATATGGAATACCCATATACTTTTGTATACTCTATAGGGGGAGTAATAAAATAGATTTTTAGGGGATATGATCAATCTATTGAGGCCCTATAGGAAAGTATCACCTTTCATCCTCCAAGGGACCTCATAGGTAGTATATAGGAATCAACCCAAAGGCTATATGATGTCTTCTAATTAATGAGAGATGTAAAGATAGGATCACAACATAAATGGGGGGATGTCTTTTACCTTATAGAATACATGAATAAGATGGAGGCAAAGATTTATTTTTTGGGTTGAGTAGCTGAGATAAGGCCTACCATAATCTAAATTTTATAATTGTTTTAGATATTGTATGGACCCAAAACTATGTGTCCACTAGAAGAGATGCTTGATTGAATGGCATAAAGAGATTTAAAATTTAGTGCAAAAAATCACTAGTTATGAAGGGGAATCCATCACAATTATGGGGGAAATGAGAGTTAATGGTATACTTAACCAAAATGGAGAATTGGTTCTTAAGACCATCTTAGAAGAACTCCTCTAAGTAGTAGCAAATACATTTAGAGCAGAGGTCAAGGTCATGATATATAATACTCATGATGACCTGAAATAATTGATAAATTTCGATAGAATTAGGTTCATTGGTACAAAGACTCTTTATATGGATATGGGGATAAATTTAAAGGATTGTTATAGAACATAATTATACCCATATGGGAGATTCTCTTAGGAAATCTCACTCTTGTTTACAAAATGGGGACAACCCCAAGCTATGGGTATCATATTATGGGGTTGAACCTCTAGAGAAGGTTGGTTCATGTTGATGCATCACCTAAACTATTGATTCTACTTGGAAAATGGGTAGAAGGGCTATAAGGAATGACTAAAAACATAAACAAGGTGATGTACCAAACTTAAAGACACTCCAATTTTCATGAAATTGACACTAAGGAAGCTTAAATATAACCCTCACTTGCACAATCTATCAAACCAAACATTTTGCATCAATATTTCTAAAAATAGGCCCTCTAAACAAGAGATGAAGTATGGAGGAGTATAATACTAACACTATACCATCATCAATGATCAAAGAAGCACAATTTTATACCTGTAACAATGGTGGAATACCTATAAAGAGGAAATAAAGGAGGACAATCACCAAGGAATAACACCTCCCCATAAAGAAATCATAAAAGAAATAACCATAGCACTAGTTACAAGAAAAGATATAGGAAAAATAATTTTTTTAATTAATTCAAGAGGATATTCTTACAAGAAATGGGTAGGGCTATGCCATACCAAAATGAGGATCATAATTATAATGAAGAGAATAAGTCTCTTAAATAGAAGAAAGAGGAGAAGAGAGGAGAAAAAATCTCTTATAATTCAAGAAATGAAGCTCAACCACCTTCCATTGAGTCTCAACCACATTTGGATTAATTAATCATTAATTTTATCTCAAAAAATTTACATCCAAAGGTCAAAAAGGTCTCCAAGCCTTCTCATTGGCCTATAAAGGCACTAGAAGATGAAAAAATTTGAGGATGATGATGTCACACTCCACTATCTTTGAGAAAAGTTATCAAAGTTATATAAGCCTAATTTTATTCTCCAACTTTATCTTCAACTCCCAAAGACTCTCCCACTTTCACTTATATTCCCCACTTTGCTTGGCTTGTGTTTGCAACTTCACATCATGTTTAGTTATCTTGGCATTTGATGTTTGACTAACGTTGAGGGTTAGTTCAAATGCTTAGAAGACCATAGAGTAAATTTGAGTCTATTTTCACTTTGATCAAATCCTTTTTATCTCCTACACCTAAAAATATAACACCATGGAACCTAAAATTATCCCTTTGAACCTACATCTTGACCATTAGAGACCCCTTGAGATCATAGGCCACCATGAGAACCTTCACCCTTACTCTTTCCAATGTCATTAGAAGATTGATTAAGATTAAAATGTATTTTCCATGCCATATGATTTTTTATTGACAATTTATGGTCTTGAAACATACCTGGTATTTCATGACTCCATTAATGGAGGTCAACTATGTTGAAAACATGTAAAACTTGCAATTTTAGCCATTTTTGGCATCAAGATAGCCCACATGTACCAAATTTATTTTCCAAATGAGTATAAAATGTGATTATTGGATTTTATTTATGTTTTAATATTTTTATAGGACCATTGGATGGAAATTTAGGAGGTTTCAATAGGTTTTGGGCAAAACTAGTCTTTTGAGAGGGCTAAGCAAGCTAAAACCTGTAATTAGCTTTGATGATGGTTATCAAATTTTGAAGGTGAAATATGTAATATGAGATATTTTTATTTATTAAACTCAATACCCAAAATAACCTCGAAATTTTAGGTCCTAACTCTTTCCCATGTGTGGGAAACGTTCAAAACAATTTCGCTTCTTGAGTGGCAAAAAGGCAATTTGAAGGTTTGAGAGTGGGCAAGCTTCTTAATGATTATTCATAAAAATATGGGTCTTCATGGATGGATAAATTAATTTAATTATATTATAAAAACCTATATCAACCTTACATAAATATTTATCCCCCCATTCAATCTCTATGACATGTGCCAACCAAGTGAAACTTGACCTTCAAGCTCCAAGACTGCACCTGGCCAAGAGAGTGAAAAAGAGGCCAAATATATATATATATAAAATGGATTTAAATATATAATTGTATTATTTTAAAATTTAATTAATTTTATAAATTGATTAAAAATGCTTTATAACTCTTGAAAAATATCAAAACTTGATTAGTCACTTGTTAATCCATCACTAGTTTTCTCAAGGCATGCATTAGCTTTGGGGTCTCTCTACATATTTTGGGTCTTCCATGGCATAATTTACTGATAAATAATATCTTTATTAGTTATACCCTTTTTTTTGGACCATTTTTATCCTCCTTTTCCATCAACCTCTCATTAAACTTACTTGGGAGAATTTGGCATTTTTAGGCCTATGGGCTCTCATGGTGTTCTTTGTTAGTCCAAACCCTTTTAGAGTCTCTTGGGATATTTGATATTGTTATAATAATTATTAGGTTATAATTAAAACTCATGACCACTTTTCATCCCATGAATTTCCCTTTTGACCCCTAAAATTCTGACTTTAAGATTTGGTTTTGGCATTAAGACTCTATTAATGGAGATATGAGAGCTTGATTTTTTCTTTTAATAATCCTCCTATGCCATTATTTGGACCATCCTAGAATTTTTATGAGTTTTATTTTCCAATTAAAACCTATTTTATTATGAATAAACCTGATCAATCCATATTATCATGTGAAAAAACTCAAAACATGCATCAAGGACTAAACGTTCCCACAATGCCCCTTGGCCGAGAGAGAGGAAAATGGGCTAAAAGAGTGAAAAATGGTGGTTAATTGATCAAATTTATTTATAAAATTATGTAACACCTTTAATTTTATTTTATAATATATTTAAAATCATTGTTTTCATCCAAAACATCCATTTTCTTCTTGAGTTCCATACTAACTCTCTCATGCTTGTGAGAAACAAGAAAACTAAGAAGTGCGCAAAGACCATATCTTGATATATATGGGGTATCAATACCTAATTATTTTTTAATTATTACATTTAATAACTCCTAAAACATTTCCAATAATTTTTTTTCATCATTCAATCAAACAAGACCTCCGAAAAAACCAATTTAGGCCTGATGCACACCCTAGCTCCATTTTCTCCTCAACAAACATGCATAGGACTATGTAAACATATAGGATACTTAAAATAATTATTTATAAAAAAATTATATATATCTAAAAAAATCATTATAAACAAAATTCATAACTTTAATGTACCTCTAAATGACCCAAAACTCATTTTTATGCTCCCAAGCACACTCAAAACTTGTGAACTATGAGACATAGGGAGAAATAAAAAGGTGTATCTTGATATTTATGAGTTATAAATACATAATTAATTTTTTTAAATTTTAATTACCCATATAAATTATAAATAATTATATTTTACCATTTAACCCTTTAATTTCCTCAAAAATTCCTTTTTTGACTATCTACATTTGCATGCCAAAACCCTAAATTCGGCCAACTTACACTTTTCCAATTTTTGCACCTATAAAATTGATGGAGGAAGGTGTATAAATGTAAAATATACCCAATAATATATCACACCACATTTTTTTGTATCAAAAATATAAAAAAATTGAAAGTTCTCTCAAAACTGAGCTTTGAGGGTTTAAGAAGGGTTTAAAATTGATTTTGGCTTTGATGATGATTCATGAGTTCTATGGGTGAAATAAGGATAATGATATAAGTTTATGGATATAACACATTAACCAAAATATAATCCAAATTATAGGTCATAAATCTCAAGGAAATTACTTCTGTCACCCACCTCTCTTAAGGCACTCTAGGCCTTTCTTAGCTCTCTAGGCCTAGAAAACTGAAAAATAGCTTTTTTGACCTTTACATGTATGAAAACTCTTCAAAAATGTTTGATTCACCTTGGGGAAGATAATATTATTTCCCATGTCAAATTTTGTACCTTTAAACCTTATTCTCATATATAAATCTTGAAACAGCTACAATGTTAAGCTTGGAAAAATGTATAGTTTAGGGAGGAAAAACACAAAATTTCCTCTTTGATGGCTTAGTGGAGACTCAAATAGAATTATTTGATGATATTGAGAATTATTCACCATCCACACAACTTTATCTCTTCCCCATTGGGTTTCTCACTAAAATAAGATCCTAAATCATCATAACACCCTGTCAAGACCTCTATATTATAGTACATCACATCATCAAGGCATGATTAGAAGGAGACAAGTCATTAAGGCAAGAAGAGAATTGATTGGCCTATTTTAATGGCCTAGAAAATTTAAGAAAAAAAATTGTATTTAGGCCAATTTTGGCCAACCTTTATAGCAACTTCCTAGGACTACATGCCTACCTATACAAAAGACTAGTTGCCTTGTTTGATCTATTGGGGATATGGGGTCAAAAAAGACCTCCTCAAATTGATTTTCAACTGATCACAAGGACTAAAATTTTTATATTGTAACTACTATCAATAGTAATTACAACACAAAACAAAATAATATTTTACACAAATCACTTCGGGAAGGGAAACATAAAACAAAAGAGAAATATGTACAAGGCACTTATAGGAAGGGAAAAACAAAAGACAAGGAGCAAGGACACATTTAATATAATATATACAAGGCTGAAAACTCACCATTACCTTCCACCTAGATCAAATGGAAAATATTTTGGATTGCCTCCTTCATGATATGGGTGTTAATTTGCTTGGAGTCAATCTTAAATTAGAATGCTTGATTTTCAATCTTATTGACATGATCTCAAGTGGATGAAAAAGGACAAACATGTATCCAATGTAGACATATTGGTACAAATATTCAAATCTTTCTTCATGTTGATATTGACCAATTTTGATTTTTAGGTCAAAACAGGGAACCCCTAGTAAAACATTTCATTTTTAGGCATATAATGGGGTATAATATGTTGTCATAAAGTGTTTCATAGGTCAATTAGTGTCAATTGATGTTGTACTAGATTTGGGTAAGTGTTATCTAGGTCATTTATCATTTTAAGTCATCTTGAGGGGCCTATTTGAGTAGTTTTTATGATTTTTAATGTGGTCTAATTAGCTACTAAGAAAAAATTACAAGCATGGTTTTAATATTACCTAGAGATATGGATGTTTGGTTGCATATTGTTTATCAAGCTCGATTGTGAGAACTCCTCTTTGGCTGGGGAGGAATGACCTGTAATACACCACACTTAAACAAAAAATGGGATTAAAAGAGAGATGAGTGGGCTACTTAGTTACCAACCAATCCCAAGAAGTAACACACTTTCTTAGATGGATGTCAACCCACTATTTTCAATTAAGAAGGATAATAAAAATAAAAGATAAAACATAAATATTACAAGATATAAATGATGTAAAAGATAATTTGAGAAAGATAAATGATTATGGATTATTCAAGATATCATATAAAGTATATAAGATAATAGATGTAGGAATAAACAACACTAACATAAAACTTAATAAAGATTATATAAATGTAGACTATCTATGATTAATAGATAATATAAATAGATTATTCAAGGATAATATCTATAAATGCTTTGCTAAGTTTCATTAGTGGATGTCAACAGATTAGGAGAGATATTTATAAAATAGCATATAATTTTGATAAATTCTAAAGATGCAAAATATACTATTTAAAGGGTATTGTTATAGTATAATAGGGATCGACGATGATCCTAGAGGATTGACATTGATTCTACAAGATTGACATCAATTTAGATGAATCGGTGTCGATTCTATGTAAAGTTGTTGAACTTATATAGACTATAATGATAGCCTATATTATTGATAAAACAATAAAAATTAAATGTAAAACAAACATATATGAACACAAAAGACCATAGATTTAAAATGTAAACAAATTTAAATGAAAAACTAACCTTTGATGGCTGAAAATTAACTTAACAAGATGAGATAGAAAAAACTTCAAAAACCTTTGATAAACTCTCCAACAAGAGTTCTACAAGATTGTAGGTTGTTGATCAAGTCCATACGCAAGTTATAATGAGATTTTGTTAGTGTTTTAGGTTCCAAAAGTGTAATCATGTTCCCTCCCTAACCATGGCAGTATACTATATCTAAATGGATCGACATTGATTCTAACCGATCAGTGTTGATCTTGGAGGATCGATGTCAATTTACTAAAAATGGGTGAAGCTAAATGAAAAGCCTTTCCAACAGGTTGGCATGGGGTAAAGGAGGGTTGAAATGACTTCTAAGCTTATTCATTTTGTTTTAACCATGGAATAAGTTTGGTAGGAGGTTTATTATGTTTTGGTTTTTATTTCATGTTTAGGATTTTGATTATTTAAAGTATTTTAGGTGGTTGGGGATGGTAAATAGTAATTAATAGGATTAATTACCATGGGTAAAAAGGGGGTATATACATAATTAAATGTCACTTATACTTTAAGTTATATTTTATGTATATACTTTTAGGATGTTTGAGAGTGTTTTGGGACCTTCAAGATTTAAGATGAAAGATATAGATTTTTGGAGGTTTCTACCAATTTCAAAATTAGCTTATTTTAGGATTTTCAGTCTATGGGGAAATTTTCTAGCATCTACAGGGCCTAAATGGTGTATTTAATGCTTTATATAGGTTTATTGGGATTTTTTCAAGTTAAAAAATCTAATTTCATGCCCCATTTCTCCTTATAGTCTTAAGAAGCTGACATAACTAAAGAAATGGCAAGTTGTTTAGAGAAAAGGTAATTTTCTTGGCCAAAGAGAGAGAAAAGGACACTTGTACAACTCCTTGGGAAGTGTGTCACTTGTAAAACATGTTAATATGACTATCCAGCTCCAAAAAAACTCAAATATATGTTTGTTTTGATCTCAAACTAACTTTTCTATCTCAAAACCATTTTGTTGTAATTTTACCCTTCTTGGTATACAAAAACCACTTTCAAGTTTTTTCTTGGTACATCCAACAAGAAGAGTTTAATTACAAATTATTCTAGGATGTTTATTTAAACTAATATACCTTTACATAAATATAATATTTTTTATTAATGGTGTCCTATGCTTCATGAACCATTTGTTTGAAATAGACTATGCAAATTTACTAGCTATTTCATACACCCTTCAGGTTTTCCTCCATTCTAAATAAATACATAACAAAAAATTTCTCATATTTTTTCCATGTCTCCATACACCTAATATGTTTTTATTTTCATGTTTGAATTTTTTTTTATGGGCCAAAAACCTTAGATTTGAAGACTAGTCCTTTCTTAGTGTCAAGGGAAGTTTTCACCTTTTAAGGAGTTCTCATGACTGATAATCAGTTCCATGGAATTTTTTTTATTCCTATAAATTTTTTATTAATATTATATTGATGTAATTTCAATTTTAATCCTTATCTAAGGCAAATTCATGGTTTTTAATCTCATTCCTTGTGTACCCAATAGTTCTTTGAGACCTTTATCTGCTCTTTCACCTACAGGCAGGTGGTTTTCATGTTGAAGTATAATTTTTTAGAATGGTTTAAAACATAATTGATAAATATAACTCACTTTAAAAAATTCATTTTATGATTTTTTAGAGCTTTTTCACAAACATGATTTGCTCTAGCTTCAGACTTCTACCTATATATAGCTCATTGTTTCCCACATGACCATATGATGAGATCATCCTAAGGTGTGAAAGGATTGAAGAGTTTTTCAAATTTCTTCACATTGATTTATATTCATTAAAAATACTTTATGGAAACATTTCATCTTCATGAAGGATCCATATGGCCCATGCCTTATTCACTATTGATATGATAAAGTATCCACCTACAGGTGGATGAGTAGGTCATCAAAATGTTATCATGGAGGTATAGAATCAGTTGAATGACTAATTAATGTGATGATATGGTTTTAGGCCATAAAAAATCATACAAGGTGTTAAGGTGGTAAAGGAAGGCTTGAAACTAGATAAGAAAGGGATGACTATGTTTTCAGGTCTCTTGTCTCAAAAAGAGTGAAACAAAGGTCCAAGTGCATATTAGGAATATCCTATGACATCTATTTAATAATATTTAAGGAAATATAATGTATTAACCTTATATTTACAATCAATTAAAATGAATACACCAATGTTTTGGGGGTAGAGGACTAGGAGAAGGTAGTTGTAATGAACCCCAAAGTTGCCTTAAAAAGCATAGGGAAGCTTCAATAACATCTATAGATTTGTAAAGTTATAATGACCCTTAGACATAAAATATATAAAAATGGAAAATAAAATGGTAAAATATTCCAATTTAGGAACATTTAAATGGTTTAGATTACATAATAAAGTATGAAGGCCATCAAGAAAGTTTGACCCATGACTATGCTAGTCAAATCACCACCTACAGGCCTATACGAATTCAAACAGACAATAACCTAGTTTGATGTCATAATGATGCTTGAAGAAAATAAAAGGGATTATAGAGTGTAATAAAGTACCTTAGGTATTTTATAGTCGTTAAATATATTTGTCTTAACTTTTATGTTTTGGATCAAGTGGATTATAGCTATAGGCACTTACAGGGGTTGAAATGCAGGGGTGTCTCAAGAGCAGATAGTGGACTAATTGCATGAAATTTGATGGTATTTAACACATTCAAAGTGATTCTAAGGAAATTTTAGGGTTGATTTTAAGTTGAAATAAAAATTACTCTTTCCTTATCTAATCAACCCAACCAAATCCCTTTGAGACCCTATTATCACCTACAGTAGGGGCTTAAGGGGAAGACTTAGTCAAACATTTTCAAACTATAGTATTGATAAGGATTTTGTTTTCCTTGAGTTATCTAAATATAAAAATGGTTAATTAGATATTATAAATTATTTTTAAGGATGAGGAGGTTATTCACACTATGTTTAAGTCTAAAAAATATGCAAAAACTAACCTACAACAAGGTCTAAAATAATTGTCTCGATCTAGATAATGAACCATTTTAATGACTAAAAAAGTGTCCTAATGCCTTCTCAAGAAGGATAATGTTTCAAATTAATATATTGGGACTTAAATTATTTCATTTAAGATCCATGCACATCATGAATAATCTAGGTTTAAGCTAAACAAACTCAGATCAGGTAGGGGTTGCTATGAGTAAGAAAGCACAGTCCTAGAGGAATACTATTGAAGGGTTATTAGAGTATGACATGATATATTAAACCTATAATAAACCTGATTATTTTATCCATGAGATATTTTCAACATATAAACATTGGAAAAAAGTAGATAAGGGCTCCTAAAGTGTTGAAACATAGTCAAAAGTCAATTTCCTAGTAGTCTGCCTAAAAATTTGGAGTTTTGAGTCATCAAACCATCAAATAAAAGGCTCAAAAATTATACATGGAATTATTATAAATTTTTGAGGCCCACATAATAGATAATTTGTTTGATAAAATAGGGTAAGTAATCCCTATTTTGTCTTAGATAGGGGGTACTTCCCCTCATCTATACCCTACAGGGTTTGAGGAATATAGAAGAAAAGAGTAACAAATAAGATGTAATGACCTTGAATAAGGTTTTGTGAGTATGAGGAATGCCTATTCAAACCATGAAAACCAATAACAAGAGTGTATAGCTTGACAAGGTGGTCAAAACCTTTGAAGGTGCAGTCAAGCCTATTAGGCAAAGATTAGGCATATGATCAAATTGAGAGCATTTCACATTATTAGACTTGGATATACTTTGAAACATATTTAATCATGTTAGTGGGGCCTAAATATGTTTGTTAAAACTCTCACTATGCAAGGAAACCATCCAGAAGGATCATTTTGACCTAAAATTGTAATTAATCTTGTTAAGAAAGGGTCACACCTAAATTCAAATAAGAGGTCAACTTATTTCTTAACATCATGAGAGAATTATATATTGATGAAACATGTTTTAGGGGTAATAATTCATGTTTTGAGACTATTGGAGGGTAGGAAAAGTTATCAAAAGTCATCTGGAGCTCTAAGGTATAGTCAAGACTCTTAGACATGGCTAAATCTAGTGGTCAAATGAGGAACCTATCACATTTATGGTATGTTATATGAATTTAAACATGGTAGAGTATTGTTTTCAAGATAAAATATAGGTGTATAGGTTATTGGTATACAAACAAATGCACCACAAGTCATTCTAAGCTCAAAGGTACAAATAGACTTCTAAGTGAGGACTTAACCTAACATCCAAATGAGGATTATTTTTCATTTATACCATGAATAATTCTTTTAAATATATTTTATAATGTCCATATGATCACCACCAAGGTGTATCATCTCTCAGAGTAAAGGAAATCCTTTTCTGAGCTCAATATCAACTTATTGTGTAGGAATGGAGGAAAACAAGCATAATAGGTCATCTTTAGAAGCTCACACCTTCCATGATGATTTTCATGGATACCAAATAATATTATAAAATATATGAGGGGTATTTAAAAAAAAAATTGTGGGATTTTTTTGCAACTCCAACATCAGGTTTTTATGAAACAAGTTTAAGGGTGAAAATAGGCCTAAAACCCTTGCAAACCCTCAGCTAAGACTAGTCCTAAAAAATTGAGTTGAAAAACTAATATAAGGGATTATTTTTATCAATAAACATATTCCATGTTGAATATAACTCACCTAATATCCTTCACATGCCATCTATATGTACATAATTGTATAGATAGGGGTAAAAATAAGATTTTTCTCATTGTTTTGTGTTGTGTAGGCTACAGGATGAATTATGAAATGAAACAAAGTTTGAATGGAATATTTAAATTCAATATAAATCCATATATTAATTTAATTTCGTGAATAAAATTATAATTACCCCAATATGATCTTTACTTTCAGCCAATCAAAACTTGCCCATTGAGCTAGCTAGAGAGCAGAGAGGAAAGCTTCACTTGAAGTGGCTTTAACGTACCCATGATGTTTCCAAGGACATGTAGAGTCTTGACACTTTTCAATCACTCCATCCCATATATTTTAATGTATAATTGATCATAATTTTGAGACCAAGTGTGCAGGGTGCATAAAAGGGTAGTTTTCAAGACAATAAATGATGATGGTTCTCTACTAGGTGATTCTAAAAGACTGGGCATGTGACCAATGAATGTAAATGAATTTATGAGAAACTCCCCTTACATTAAAAAAATTTTACCTTCTCTATATCAGTTACAAGTCACTCAAATAGCTTAAATCATGAAGGTAATTTGTGTGTAAAAAGAGAAGTTTTTTGCCATTTTGCCTAACTTTAATGACTTAGATTGACACTTGTTGCATCTAAACTTGCATGTTTTGACCAATAATATCTAATTCATGGATAAATAAAATTATTTACCTAAAAATTGTCCTTGTGACCCTTGAAATTCTCTTTCTCTCTCTCTCTCTCTCAAACTCTATAAGAGCTAGCTATTTTGGCATTGTATTCAATGCTCCACCTGAGTATGGCTAAGCCCTACACAATTTTACATCATTCGATAAATAAAATGAATAAGTGTTTACCTATCTCATTATTATTCATAGTGTGCTCTACTTGAATGTTGAATTTGCCTAGTGAAGACTATGGATTCCTTAGCATTGTACTTCATTGTTTCACCTATTTACAACCTCTTCTTACAGGGCATGTGAAGTGTTCCAAGAGATGTTCATGGTTTAAGTGAGTATTATTTTCATTAGAGTCATTAAAGAAATTTTTTATATTCCTCCTATCCTTTCATATCATCTATGACCTCATAATGTAATATTTATGAAAGAAGACATAGATTTGGGAAAGTGTATGTTTTAGTTGGTTTCTTGGTCTCAAGAGTGGAATGAAATTGGTTAGATGTCATCAACATATCTAGTGTATCACCTCCATTATAGTAGTTTGATTTCAATTATCCTTCTCCCTTTCCACCACCCAAATTTATCAGTAGTAGTAGTCAAGTAGTCCATCAAGGGAGCTATCCCTATCTAGAGAATCACCTCATTCCTTCGGCTACATATAAGCCTAGAGGTGATTCCATTGTGCTAGATGAGAAGATATTTTCATATCCTAAAATGGTAAAAATCCAAGTGACAATAGTTTTTGACACACATGAAGGTACTCTTGTTCCAAGATATTGAGGGATTGTTGGTGGTGTCTCTCAATAATCATCCTATGGAGGCATATATGAAAACACCAATGGTGACTATGAAGACATATTAGCTAGTTAAGCAGCATAATTAATCCTTTAAATAACATCGGTAATGTTTTTTATTTATGTTATTACTTGAAATTAAGTCTCATGGCTGCCTATGGTTATGAATTTTTCCCTCTACAAATTGGTGAGACATATCCAGCTTTGCCCATTCCATACCAATATGAACAAGTCCTTGGTCAAACTTCATATGACCTTTATTAGTCCCAATATGACCATTTTAAGCCCTATCATGATTTGTATCAGTCTTATAATTATCCTTCTCAATGTTTTACCTTCAACCTAATCTTTTCTCCAATCAACCCATTTCCACCTTCAAACAAGCACTTTTGGGGTATAAAATATAAATGTTGGATCTTGATACTAGAAGAGGATATGGTAAAAATATTCCCAATAGTTCCATCCATTAAGTGATAAATTCATTAGATTTAGTGAAAAAATTAGGCACATATTGAGAGAGCCAATTGGCAAAGGCACACAAGTGAGATGTTTGATATGAGTGGTTTAGTCTTTTCCTTAGAGGATAGGCTAGAAGTTCATGAAAGGCAGACTCACCATACATATTAGCATTTATATCCACTTCCCAAACATCCAAAATAGCCATACATATTATCATTTTTATCCACTTCCCCAAAATCCACATCAGTCATATATAACCCCTACTCATGAGCCAAATCAAGCCTATCAAAATCCCACTTTTCCCAATCATTTGGAGGAGAGAGTTGAGAAGAGAAACCTTATGTTTGAAGCCAATCTTGATAGGCAGGTTGAGTTGGAAAATTTTCATATGAAATAGTCCATATTGGAAACCAAGTTAGTATATTCCAAACCCTCATTGTCCTCTCACATTGAATTACCATCACCCGGAAAAGAGACCTCTAATACTAGCATCATGAGCTAGAGTAAGGTAGTTGAGTCATGGAGAAAGAAAGAGGAAAAAAGTCTTATCAAATAATGTGTAGTAGAAGAGAATCTTGATCCTATATAAACCCCTCCTACATGTCCTCAATAAGATATTTCAAATCTTAAAGTCATGCGCTGGAGTGAAATAGTGGAGTCATGGGACAAGAAAAAAGAGAAGAGCATTGTCAAAGAGTTTGAAATGGAAAATGAAGCTATTCCTTCTCAAGTCCCTTTCCCACTCCCTCAAGAAGATTCTTCATGGAAAACCTCATGTACTCCCCATATTCATGATAATTCATATGAGCTTCAAGAGAGACTCTTCCAAGACAATCTAGCTAAACAAATTGAGGAATTAGAGGCAAGGATGAAGTTACTCAATCAAGGTGAGATGAAAGGTTTAGACCTAAAAGAATATCCTATGCCTAAACACACCCCATATACCCTTCATCAAGAGAGTCCTCAAGCTACTTTTGATGTTGATTAAACATTGGTCAATTGGAAGTAAAATAATAATGTGATTTTGGCCCAAGGTCTACCTCCTCTTTTTCATGAGCTTTCAAAATAACCCCTTACATTTCATTCCCAATATTTTTTTGAGAGTCCTTGTGTTGAATCTCTCTACTTAGTTGATGAAGAATGTTTTCCTTGTGTTGAGGAACCTATCTTCAAAGAGGAAAGTGAATAGTAATATGCTCAATTCATGACTGATCAAAAATACTTCATCAGTGTTTATGAGGAGGAGATCACCATAGGCACTCCCCTTGATAAACAAAAGGACAATTCACAAGCTTTTAAAGAAATATGTTTCCCTTTTTCCAAAGAAGAACAAATGATCATTAAATCCTTCCTCACATTGAAATACACCATATATAAACATGGAAAAGTTCATAATTATTCTTTAGATGACTTTTTTGAGGTCATTGGAGCAAGCTATACTCTTATACAAGGAGGCTATGAGCTGATCAAAGATAGAGAAGGTAGCATTGGTACACAAGTAAGTATGCAAAGAAGAAAAATGTTTTCAAATGTATCCTTTAAAGAGATTTGTGATTTAAGAATGATATATTTTAAGTCATCAAGAAGGGATATCACCTTATAGAAGGAACTCATCATATATTTAAGGATGAAGAAAGACCATATTGTCCTAAACCATCTAAAGAACATGAAATTAGTCCTTTTGAAATCATGCCTATAAAGATGATAGAATTTAATCATGAGGAAGTGAATGGGTAACAACATGAAATAAGTGATCATATAGAATAATATTTCATTTCCTTAGTTAGATTGTTTGAGATTTCTTGATTATTAATGAACATCATACCAATGAGGTTGGTAGACTTTGTGAGAGGCATGCAAGTAGCAATGCTAAGAGACAAAAGGCTTATTGACTCATCCAATCATTCATGATATGAATTAAAAAGAATATAAATCTTTACTTTTGATCAAGGGGAAGTATGTCTATGGTTAGTTATACATATTAGTTTCCCTTTGTTTCTCTTAATTGCCTTGAGCACATGTGTGTCTTGTGCATGTTTTTTTCCTTTGTTGTGTGTGTCCTTTTTCTTTGTGTGGTTTAGGTAATCACTAGTTATATTAGTATTATCCAAAGTACCTTTTTTTTACTTCCTTATATGACTCCATAATCCTAATGGAATAATAAGGCTACTGGTCTAAGTTAGTATAATAGACATACTACCCCTATGAGTCACTAATTTGTTGACAAATTTTGACTTTTAGGTCAAAATAGGGCACCCCTAGTAAAAACATTAAAATTTTGGCATATAATAGGGTATAATATGTTTTCATAAAGTGTTTAATATGTCAATTAGTGTCAATTGATGTTGTACTAGCTTTAGTTAAGTGTTCTCTAAGTCCTTTTATCATTTTAAGTAATCTTGAGGGGCCTAAATGGTGTATTTAATGCTTTGTATAGGTCTCTTTGGATTTTTTAAAGTTAAAAAATATTATTTAATGCCCCATGTGTCCTTATAAGTCATATAAAGATAAAATAACTAAAGAAAAGGTAGGTTGTTCAAATAAAAGGTAGTTTTCTTGGCCAAAGAGAGAGAAAAGGACACTTGTATAGATCGGTGGAAGTGTGCCACTTGTAAAACATGTGAATGAAAATATAAAGCCCCCAAATACTCAAATACACATTTGGTTTTATCTCAAACTAAATTTTATATATCAAAACCATTTTCTATAATTTTTCCCTTCTTGGCATATAAAAACCAGTTTCAAGTTTTTGCTTGGTACGTCCAGCAGGAAGAATTTCAGGATAAACGATTATAGGAGGTTGTTTTAAACTATGATAAATTAACATACACATAATAATTTTTAATAATGGTGTAATTTTATTCATGAACCATTCATTTGAAGTGGATTGTGAAAATTAACTAGTTATTTTGTTCACCCTTAAGTTTTTCCTTAATTTTGGATAAATTCATACAAACTAATTTCTCATATTTTCTCCATAGGATTTTTACCATGCCTCCTTACACTTAATATTCTTTGTTTCACGTTTTAAGTTTTTTTGATGGGCCAATAACCTTATATTTGTAGACTAGTCTTTTCTTGGTGTCATGGGCAATTTTCACCTTTCAAGGAGTTATCATGCTTGATAATCAATCCCAAGGGATTTTTTTTATTCTTAAATTTTTTTATTAAGATTATATTTATGAAATTTCACTTTTCATCCTTCTCCAAGGCAAAGTCATGGTTTGTATTCTCATTCCATGTGTACCCAATAGTTCTTTGAGACCTTTGTTTGCTCTTTCACCTATAGGTAGGTGGTTTTCATGTTGAATAATAATTTTTGAGGATGGTTCAAAACATTGAATTATAAATATCGTTCACTTTAAGATTTAAAAATGCATTTGAGGAGTTTTTATAGCTTTCCCACAAACATGTTTTGCTCTAGCTTTAGACTTCTACCTATATATAGCTCATTATTTCCCACATGACCATATGATGACAACATCCTAAGGTGTGAAAGGATTGAAGAGGTTTTAAAATTTCTTCCCATCAATTTATATTCATTACAATTCTTGATGTAAAATTTTTAAGTTCATCTTCATGAAGAATCCATATGGCTCATTCCTTATTCACTGTTGATATGATAAAGTATCCACCTACATGTGGATGAGTAGGTCATCAAAATGTTATCATGAATGGATGCAATAAATTTAATGACAATTTAACGTTTTTATTTAGTTTTAGTCCATAAAAACTCATATAAGGTGTTAATGTGGTAAATGAAGGCTTGAAACTAGTTAAGAAAGGGATGACTATGTTTTTAAGCCTCTTGTCTCTAGAAGAGTGAAACAGAGGTCTAAGGGCATATTAAGAATATCCTATGACATCTATTTAATAATATTTAAAGAACTATAATGGATTATCCTTTTATTAACTATAAAGGATAAGGAATACACCAAGTTTAGGGGGGTATAAGGATAGAATAAGATAGTTGTAATGAACCCCAAAGCTGCCTTAAAAAACACTGGGATGCTTTAATAACATCTACAAACTTGTAAATTTATGATGACCCTTGGACACAAAATAGATAAAAATGGAAAATAAAATAACAAAATATTCCAATTTGGGAATTTTTAAATGGGTTGTATTATATATTCAAGTGTGAAGGCCATCAAGAGAGTTTGATTAATGACTGTGCTAGTTACCACCTGCAAGCTTGTATAGATTGAAATAAAAAGTAACCTAGTTTGATATCATAATGATGCTTGAAGAAAATAAAAGGGTTTTTAGAGTATAATAAAGTACCTTATGTATTTTATATTACTTAAGGAGAGTTGGCTCAACTTTTATGTTTTGGAGCAAGTGGATTATAGTTGCAGGCACTTATAGGGGTTGAAAGGTAGGGGTGTCACAAGAGCAGATAGTAGACTAATTCCATGAACTTTGATGGTATTTAACACATTAAAAGTGATTATAAGTAATTTATAGTGTTAGGTTTCAAGTTTAACTCAATAATTCCTCTTTCCTCATCTAATGAACCCAGCCAAATCCCTTTGAGACCCTATTATCACCTACAGCAAGGTCTTAAGGAGAAGACTCAGTCAAACATTTTCAAACTATAGTATTGACAAGTATTTTGGTTTACTTGAGTTATATAAAGATAAAAAAAATTTATTAGATACTATATAGGCTTGGGAAGGATGAGGAGGTTGTTCACACTATGTTTAGGTAAAAAAAATTACAAAGAGTAATCTACAACTAGGTCTAAAAGAATTGTCTCGGTTAGGATAGTGAACCATTTTAGAGACTAAAACAATGTCATAATGCCTTCTCAAGAAGGATAATGTTTCAAATGAATAAATGGTGACTTAAATTATTCTATTTAAGATCCATATGCATCATTAATAATCTAGGTTTAATCTAAATAAACCTAGATCAGGTAGGGGTTGCTACGAGTAAGAAATCACAGTCCTAAAGGCATACTATTAAAGGGTTATTAGAGTATGTAATGATGTATTAAAACTATAATACACCTTATTATTATATCTATGAGATATTTTCAACCTATAATTTTTTTTAAAAAGTAGATAAGGGATCCTAAAGTGTCAAAACATAATCAAATGGGAAGAATCCTATACACAGTTAATTTCCTAGTAGTTTGCATGAAATTTTGGAGTTTTGAGTCATCAAATAATAAAATAAAAGGATTAAAAAAATTACATGGCATGATTATTATCTAGTTAGGCCCACACAATGGATAATTTGTTTAATAAAATAAGGTAAGTGCCCCTTATTTTGTTTCAGATAGGGGGTACATCCCCCCATGCAAACCCTACAAGGTTTGAGGAATATAGAATAATAGAGTAACAAAAAATATGGAATCACCTTGAATAAGGGTTTTTGAGGTTTATGAATTCTTATGAAATCCATGAAAACCAATCATAGGAGTGAAAAACTTGACAAAGTGGTCAAAACCTTTTAAGGTACAATCAAGCTTGTTAGGCAAGGATTAGGCCTATGCTCAAATTGATGGTATTTCATAGTTTTAGACATGGATATTATTTTAAAAATCTTAAAACATGTTGGTGGGACCTACCCCAGTGTGTTAAAATTCTTACTTTTCAAGGAAGCCATCTAAGAGGGTCATTTTGACCTAAAATTATAGTTAAGCTTGTTAAGAAAGGGTTATGCCTAAAGACAAATAAGAGGTCAAATCCTTTCTCAACCTCATGAGAGAATTATATATTGATTAAACATGTTTTATGGGTCATAATTCATGTGTTTATACTATTTTAAGGTAGGAAAAGTTATTAAAAGTAATCTGGATCTCTAAGGTATAGTCAAGACTCTTGGGCATGGCTAAATGTAGTGGCCAAATGAGGAACCAATCACATTTATGGCATGATATATGCATTTAAACATGGTGGAGTATGTTTTTTAAGATAATATAGAGGTTTATAGTCTATTTTCTTGCAAAAAAATGCACCACAAGTCATTCTAAGCTCGATATAGATAGACTTCTAAGTAAGGACATAACCTAGCATCCAAATGAAGAGTATTTTTCATTTCTACCATGAATAATGATTTTAAATATATTTTATAATGTCCATAGGATCACCACCAAGTTGTTTCATCTCCTAGAGTGTAAATTAAATCACTAGGAAAGCCCTTTTGAGCTCAAAATCTACTCATCATGCAAGAATGGATGAAAACAAGCATAATAGGTCATCTTTAGAAAATCACACCTTCCATGAGGCTTTACATGGATACCAAATAAATTTATAAAAGTTATTAGGGGTATTAAAAAAAAAATTATGGGATTTTTTTGCATCTCCAAGGTCAGGTTTTTATGAAACAAACTTAAGGGTGAAAATAGGCCTAAAATCCTTACAAACCCTCAGCTAGGACCAGTCTTGAAAAATTGAGTTCTAAAGCTAATATAATGGAATATTTTGATCAATAATCCTACTATAAGTGTAATATAACTCATAAAATCTCCTTCCCATGCCAGCTATATGTACATAATTATATAGGCATGAGCATAAATAGGATTTTTCTCACTCTTTTATGTGTTGTTTAGGATATAGGATGAATTATTAGATGAAAAAAAAATTGGTTTGAATATTTACATTTAATATAACTCAAAATATTCATTTAATTTCATTAATCAACCTATAAGTTCCACAACTAGGTCCTTACTTTCTGCCAATCAAAATTGGCCCATTAAGCAAACTAGAGAGAAGAGATTAAAGCTTCACTTGAAGTGGTTTTAAGATAACCCTAATGCTTCCAAGGAAATTTATTGTCTTTAAAATTTTCACTTACTCCCTTACAAGTATTTTTATGGACAACTAGTTCCAATTTTGAGGCCAAGTGTGCAGGGTGCATGGAAGGGTAATTTTTAGGATAATGGATGATGATGTCTCTCTACCAGGTGATTTCAAAAGACCAATCATGAAAATAGTAAATTTAGAGGCATGTATAAGAATATATTATTCTTTTAAAATAATTTTATCTTCCATATATCAGTTAAAAGTCACTCAAATAGCTCTAATCATGAAGCAAGTTTTTGTGTGTAAAAAGAGGAGTTTTGTGCCATTTTGCCTAACTTTAATGACTTGAATTAACACTTATTTATTTTTAAATTTCATTTTTAAACCAATATACTCTTTAAATTCATGGATAACTTAAATTACTTACTTTACAAGTGTCCTTGTGCCCCTTGAACTTCTCTTTCTCTCTCTCTCTCTCTCTCAAACTCTATAAGAGTTGGTTATTTTGGCATTATATTCAATGATCCAACTGAGTATGGTGAAACCCTAATCATTTTTACACATTTTTTTCAATAAAATGACTAATTTTTTACCTCTCTCAATATTTTTCATAGTTTTCTCTACTTCAATGTTGAATTTTCTTAGTGCAGACTATGGATTCCTTAGCATTGTACTTCATTCTTTCACCTATTTACACCTATTATTGTTGGGCATGTGAAGTGTTCTAGGATATTTTCATGGTTTAAGTGAGTATTATTTTCATTATATTAATTCAATAAATTTTTTTATTCTTACTATCCTTGCATATCATATATGACCCCACAATGTAATATTGACGCAAGAAGACATAGATTTGGGAAAGTGTATGTTTTAGTTGGTTTATTTTTCTCAAGTGTGGAATGAATTTGGTTTGATTTCATAAAAATATATATTGTATCACCTAAATTATATTATTTTTATTTCAATAATCCTTCTTCCATTCCACCCCCCAAAGTTAGCAGTAGTAGTAGTAGTCAAGTGGTACATTAAGGGAGCTAGCCCTATTTAGAGACTCACCTCATTCCTTAGGCTACCCACAAGACTAAAGGTGATTAAATTATGCCAATTAGATGAGGAGATATTTTCATCTCCTCAAAGGGTTAAAATCCAAGTGAAAATAGTTGGACTATAGGATCACTTGAAATCTTCTCACTTGACGAATCTTTAAAACATGAAGGTTAATTATCCAGGCTTAGGCAAAAGAGTTAATTCATCCCAAAATGTATCTTACTCTTGGTAATTTTTATGAGGGGTATTAATTTGAGGATTTTTATATGAAAAATGTTTTTCAAACTTTAAAACATTATTACTACCTTCAAGTGGCACTTCATCTCATGATTGATCAACTGTTACAACCTTATTCACCCATGGTTGATTGAAGTGGCATATTTGGCTCTTAGTAGCCTCTTTAGGAGTTTTCACTTGTTCATACACTACTTATATATTGTTTATTGGGTCACCAATACTACCTCTAATTACCTTAATCAACTCATAATTACTTGACAACAATAGATAGCTTACTTCTAACACTTCAAACAATTCTTCATAGTTATCTTGTTCAACCATTTCTTACACATTTAAAGAATCATTAAAGACATCTGGTTACAAGTATACTACATCAAGCTCCTCAACCTCACCAAGATTTTATAATAAGTGCTCTTATATCTTTCTCTTTCTCATTTATTACATCTTTAACATGATCAATTGATTGATTGACTACTGCAACCATATCATTTTTTGCACCTTACTCATATTCATCTTTAACCATACCAAATGGAAGATCTTGAAAAAAATAAAAATCACTTTTTATCTTAGTTGTAACTTAAATACACATTTCATTAATTATTAATGCATTATTACTACCTTTAATTAACTTTACCTCTTATGATTGGTTAACCTCTATAAACTCATTTTGGTCTTCCATTTCTTCATTCATAATAGCATCCTAAGGGCATGTTTGTGGCTCTATCATTTCCAAATAATTAATCCTAACCTCTTTACCATTTAGTGGTATAAAATATCCCTTATTCAATAGGGAGATGGTGGGAGGGTGAAAATTTTCACCTTCCTTTCAAATTAGGAGAGTATCCTTCCAACTAGGTACTTTGAAGGCTCTTTTAGGTGGTTCTTGGGGAAGGGAGAGAGAGTCTTGAAAATCTTGTAGAGCAATCTCATTGAGCTAAGATATGGTTTCTTGATTCTCTTTTTTAATAATTAACTCATCTTCCAATATTACTTCTTGGAGTGCCTCAACTAGCACCTCCTCTTTATTCTCGATGCTCTCCTTAACTAATTTACATGAGGGGAATGTGTAGGGTACAACCACCTTCTCTTATTATTGAATATGTATTGGAGAGGGTGGTTTCATAAGAGAAGTTATGACATAGTTAGGGTCAAAGGTGTAGGGGGTTTACAATTTGAGAGAGTTTTAAAATATTGAGTGGTAATGGGCATAGGGGTAGGAGAGGCAAAATTGATTGGTTTGGGTTTGACATACTCATCCTCCCGATGAGTCAACGTCTCCTCTATCAAGAGTATGAATTATTTTACTTAATTATTCTCAAAATCTAAATAATATCCCTCTTCAATGTTGGCCAGACTCTCCAAAACTCTTATAAGATGTCCCTTGTACTATTCATGACATGGATGGGGAACTCTTTGCCAAGGGATACCTCTACATTCACCTTCATGATTGATTTCCCATGGTCTAGAATGATTTAATTGAATCTTGATAAAGATGATATTTTAAAATATTGACTAGGTGGCTATATTTTAGCATAAACAATGGTAAGAGATGGAAATTAGGGTCTAGGATTGGTTTCTCTCATTCTTAATAAAAAAATGATAGTCATTTTCTTTCCTAACTTGATCTTGCCTAACCAAGAACTCTTCCTAGAACCTCAAGTCTTGCTCTTGAACAAAAGCTTGGTGTTCAAGATTTCTTATTGCCTATAACACTATTCCACCCTATCACTCTTTCTAAATTATTTTTAAAAATAAAGGCTTATCTCTCTAAAACACTTTTCTATTTGACTAAAGAGAGACAAACTCTAAAAAGATTGATACACTATATATTGAGAGACACTTGGGGTGAAGCCATAAACATTAATAATCTGATATGCTCGATAAGGGAGAAAGGAACATTAATTTTTATTAAGTGAGTGATAATACATAATAAATAATGATAATTAGGCACTTGGGATACTTATACCAGCTGATAAATACTTGGAGTCACCATTGATGTTTTCATACATTTATCCAAGGGTTGATTGGATGAAGAGAACACCAAATATCTTTACTAAGTGAACAATGTGGGCCCAACTGGGCATGACATAAAATATTATATCATATAATTTTACCATTATGGGAGATTTTTTTTGTCTTTCTCACTCCTATCTACAAAAGGGGGGCAACCCCAGGTTGTGGGTATCTTATGATGGGATTTAACCTCCAAATAAGGTTGGTTCCTCTTAATGGATCACCTAAACTATTGATTTTGCTTGGAAAAGGGGTAGAAGAGTTGTAAGGGATGACTAAAAAAATAAAAAAAATAATGAAACAAAATTAAAAACACTCTAATTTATATGAAACTAATACTAAGGAAGCTCAAAGATAACCCTCACTCACACAATCTCTCAAATTCGTCATTTTACACCAATATTTCTAAAACTAGGCCCACTAAACAAGAGATGAAGTATTAAGGAGTATAAATATCACATTATACCATCATTAGTGATCAAATAAGCATAATTTCATACCTTTAACAATGGTGGAATACCTATAAAGAGGCAAGAAATAAGGACAATCATAAAGGAAGAACACCTCCCCACAAAGCAATCATGCACAAATTGACCATATCACTAGTTTCAAGCAAAGAAATAGGACAAATAAGTTGTTTTATTTCTTCAATAATATGTTATTATAAAAAATTGGTAGGTATATGCCATAACAAAATGAGGAGCATGATTACAATGAAGAGAACAAGTCTCTTAAATAGAAGAAAAAGGTGAAGAGAGGAACAAGAAGCTCTCAAAATTCACTAAATAAATCTCAACCACCTTCCATGGAGTCTCAACCACATTTTTATTATTTAATCATTTATCTTATCTCAAAAAATTAACATGCAAATTTCAAAAGGGTCTCCAAGCTTTCTCATTGGCCTAGAAAGGCACTAGAAGATGAAAAACTTTGAGGATGACGATGTCACACTCCACTATCTTTCCAAAAAGTCATTAAAGTTATAGAAGCCTCATTTGCTCCAACTTGATCTTTAACTCCAAAATAATCTTCCACTTGAAATTATAATCCCCACCTTGATTGGCTTGTGTTTTCAACTCGACATCATGATTAGTTGTCTTGGCATTTAATGTTTGACTAATCGTGAGGTTTAGTTCAAATGCTTAGAATACCATAAAGGAAATTTTAGTCTATTTTCACTTTGAAAAAATACCTTTTTTCTGCTACACCAACAAATATAACACCATGGAACCTATAATTATCCCTTTGAACCTGCATCTTGACCATTAAAGAACCCTTGAGAGCCTAGGCCACCATGAGAGTCTTCACCCTTAACCTTGACAATGCCACTAAACGATTGATTATGACATTATAAGGTAATTTTGATGCCATATTATTCCTTGTTGACCATTTATGGTCTTGAAACAGACTTGGTTCTTCATGACTCCTTTAATGAAGGTTAATTATGTTGAAAACCTTCAAAACTTATAATTTTAGCCATTTTGGGCCTCAAGACAGCCCACACATGCCAAATTTCTTTGCCATATTAGTCTAAAAGGTGATTAGGCATGTGTATTTATGTTTTTAGATGTTTATAATACCATTATCAGTAAATTTAGGAGGTTTTACGAGATTTTGCACAAAACTAGTCTTTTGAGAGGGCTAGGCAAGATAAAACCTACAATTAGCTTTGATGATTATTCTCAAATTTTTAGTGTGAACTCTTGACCATTTTTTTCAAATAGGTCAAAATGGGATAACCCCCTATAGTTAGGATCTCTTATATTGGATTTTTATAATGTTATAGGGTATGTGTTATATCATTTGATGTCATATCATATGTCACACTATCTTTGGTCATAGTATATCTTAGTCTTTATGTCATTTGGTGTCTTAAGGATCATTTTAGAGCCATATATGTAAAATGAAAGTTTTCATGGTGTCAAATATGATGTAAATATTTTTTACAAGCCTCAATAAGTCTATTTGAGATTTCAAATATAAATTAGTAGTTCAAGCACAAGCCTAAGTGAATTAGACCATCACTAAGACATCATCCAAAAGTGAATGGACTAGCTCACTTGTGCATTTGATAAATTCACTAAAAAATACTTTTGATATAAAAAGGTTATAGTTTCATGTATTTATTCATTCTATGAACATGTTCTACAAATTTCATGCTCTTGCAAGTTCTCCAGCTCAAGTTATGAATATTCAAAGTTAGACCTGTAGAGTAGAACATTTGAGCAAGTGTCAAGTTTGAGATATGTAAAGTAACTATTTATATTAAAAAGTCCTTAAAAGGTTTAAATTTAATCAAGATATTATGTTTTTCATGAACTCACATTCTTACATAAAGATCTAATTATTCATTTTTGGGTCAAACAAGTCAAAAGGTCCTAGGTTAAAAGCCCTTAAAAAGCTATAGGTTGTACAAGATCCAATTGTGTGGGTTTATTGAGTAAAGTTCTAATAGTGTGAACTCAATTAAAAATAAAGTGGGTCTAATATAGATGAATTATCATCACTCAATCATACCAATAATCTAATGGTATGTAGGAACTAACAATAAAGTAGGCCCAATGAGATGTATGGCTAGCACTCACTCATACATCTTGATCCAAAGATATGAGTAAAGGTCAATATGTTAAAGGATATTCATGGTACAAAATTGAAGGCTAATTTTTGAATGTACATGTCAATATTATAGTGTGTAGGAGGTCAAAAAGTCAATATTGTATAGTGAGGATCTATGAGACCAATAGTAATAATGATAGTTTGGATTAATGTAATTGGTTTGAATTAGTATTCGATGGACAAATGTCAAACCAAAGAGCCATTTTCAACTGAAGCAAGTAGGTATTATAGACAAACTTTAGAATGTAATGAGAAATGTGGAAATATAATACCACTTATGCAAAAATTTAGGATTGAGGATCTTATAGCAAGGTAAGCTCTTCAAACTCATGTGCCTCCATGAAAGCTCAATCAAAGACCTGAGATGAATGATGACTACCAGGTTGAATAACAAGATATAGGAAAACAATAAACAAATACAAATGGTAAATGGTAAATAAATATGTCTAGAAGGTAGTTAGTATCTATGAAAATATCTATGACTATTATGGCATATGTTTTGACTCTCTTAGCTCAGCTTCAAGTGCCCAAGAGATTATCCATGATGAAAAGAGTTTTACGAAGGCTAACTAAAGAATCTTTGCATTTTTTTGGAGATTTTATCATGATTTATATGGTAATTTATCTTAAGAGGCATTTATGGTCTATTTAATACTCAGTTGAACCTATAACATAACCAGTTCTCATGCCTAGACATGTGTTTTAGTGACTCTTGAACTTCTTTCTTTTCTCCTTTCTTTGAAGTTCTATAAGTTATTGTCATTTTAGCCTTTATAATCTAATACCACACCATGTATGGTGAAGCCTAGTTAAACTAATGTAATATTTTAACTTTAAACATTAATGCAAGTTTGTTTCAAAGTTATTTAATAATTGTCTAAGTCTACAAGTGATCTATGGTTATGAGAACTAGTAATTCTCTATCCTTCCTTCCCTTATCCTTTCATATTTGAGAAATAATTATTAATCTAGTAGGTCATATAGAGTGTAGTCTAGTGTATTAATATTTTTCAAGTACGATTATTTTTAGAGTGTACAATCTACCCTCTAGTTCATTTACCTTGTTTTTCTACTCACATCTCACCTCTTTATTGAAATACTCATGTTAAAACCCATTAAGACTTAGAAACTAGTTTGTATGCCTTGTTTCATCATGGTAAAAATATGATGGTCACATGGAAGACATTTTGGTGCATCACCTTTTTATAATAGGTTCTATTCATGCATTTTATAACTCTTTTCCCATAAGTAATTAGTAGTTTAAGTTATAAGCATTGCACTATACATTTAGGGATCTATCCCTTAAATCTAGAGGCTCATTTCCAATATAGGTACACCCACATAGCTAGAAATGTTCCCATGTTACCCAAATCTAGAAGAAGATTGAATAACTTATTCAAAGGTGTAAGATTTGGTGACAACAATTTTGGCATGCCTAGTGGGACTTGTCTTCAAGACAACTTATCAAGGTTAATATTGGTCTTGACAACATCAGCTATAAATTGTTGTGGTACTCAACATTTGGAAACTCTATCAAGGTATATATGGTTCAAGGCCATTTTCTTGTTATAAACTTGTTCTCATAATTCATGGTTATCACTAGGTCATTATCTATAGGAGTTCTCAATCCCATTGACCCACTCTTTCAACCTGAACTTCCCCTTAGATTTTAGTACCCTCCTCCTAATTTTCACTTTGAATATCAAGAGGATATTACTAGTGTGGTAACTCAAGAGAGTGAACAAGTTGAATAAACCGAATAATAAATGGCTAGACCTCATAATTTCCCTTCATTTAATATAGAAAATCTAATTCACCTTTAGGCATATGATATCATTTCTCCTAATGCCATAGAAGGTGTACCCCTATTCGATGGTGAGAGTCATGTTACACCTAGTGAGCACATTAGAGATGTCTCTAAATTTTGTATTTTTCATAATATCAATCAAGAAAACACTACCATTAGACTCCTTTCTATGCCCCTTAGAGGGAAATCTCTAGATTGGTATAGGACTCTATAAGTTGGATACATAATGTCATAGGATGAATTTTAAATGCTATTACCCTCAAGATTTAGAAATGAGAGTGACCATCCCTATCTCATACATCAGCTTAACATGATCAAAAGGGGACCCAAAGAGATAATGCATGATTTTAACGAGAGGTTCCAAAAGACTTAGAATAAAATACCTCCTATTATGAGGTCACCTCCTAGCTCTATATTCTTGAGATATTTGAGAGCTATGGCCACTGAGATTGCTATCATGCTTCAATCCATCGGTGGTTCCACCTCCCTAAAGCATATGAGCTTCCTATCAAAGCTAAAAATAATCTCATCCAAGCTCTAATATTACCACCTAAAGTTTTTATGCCTCCATTGTCTCATGCTTTTGCTAATGCTCTAGATATATCCCAAGTTCCTAATTCCAATACCAAAACTAAGGTTTCTCCTAGGTAGATAGAAAATAATGTTGATTGGAAAACAAATTTCCTAGCCTTAGAATCTCAAAATAGGTAAGGGAACATGTAGCAGGTTGTCCATCAAAATTAATATCCTTATTAATAGAAATTTGGTCAAAAATATGGAAGAGGAAGAATCCAATGGTAGCCTAATCCTAATAGGTCTGCTAATTCATACAATCCTAACTCTATCACCAATGCAATTGATATGGTACTAGTCTATAGAAATTTGGTGTAGGGAGAAGATTAGCACTAAGACCAATTCATGAATGCCAATGAGAATGGAAAGCAATATTTGGTAGCTCAATGAGGATTTAATCCCCTCTTATCAAATGAAGATGAGGTGATGATGCAATTTAATGAGAATTAGTAACCTCATGGAGAAATCTTCACCAATTGTTTGGTTGAAGACACTTTTGTGATAAATCAAGGATCCTATATTATATATAATACAAGGGATAAGAGAAAGTATATAAGAGGTGGAAATATTATTCCCATAGGCTCATCTAATCCTCCTACATAATAGCAAGACATAGGTGCAAGTGTGATAGTTTAAAAAGCTTTGACACCTCCATCAAGTCAAAATATGGCAAGATCTACTCCTATTCCTTAAGTTTCAAATAATTATCTACCTAAAAAAAAGCAATAAAAAGTAGGTATTATTTATTTAAACATTATAGATTCATTTAATAGTACTAAAACATTCATTTCCCTTTGGGATGTTCTACATATACCTAGTCAAAAAGAACTCCTACAAAAATAGTTATTTGATATCCCTACTAGTATCCCTCCTCCAAATCAAAGTCAAAGTCATTTTGATCTTACAAGTAACCCTAATACCATTGTTGAACCATACACTAGAGCTGAGAAACCTCCACCATTCTATCTCACTCTCATATGGTTGACAAACTGGTCCATAATTGCATAGTTGATAGTGGAGATTCAACTTTTTTCATGCCTAAAGTTATGGCTAACAAGCTAGGCCTAAAATATGAGCCACATAGAAAAGGGGTCATTCAATTATATGATACACCCACCAAGATAGTGGGGATGATAAATATCTTTAAAGTTTTCTTGCATGATTATCCTAGTTTTTGTATCTTGTAAGACATAGTTGTTGTTGATCTCATACCCCACTTTGAAATCTACCTGTCAAGGGATTTCACAGCAAATATATGTGGATACCTCTTATCTAACTAGTCTTTATTTTCCTTTAGAACAATTATGTGGCCAAGGTGATAACTAAGACACAACCCCTTGTAATGTTTCATATTGAACCTTACATTGAGACAAGTTACAATTTAAATTATGTGGCCCATGAAGAAAAGGATTTTGTTGTAGATGATGGAAATTTTTCCAAGATTGAAGGTATTTTAGATTTTTTTTTATTAATATTTAATTAACACTTATGATCATTATCCTTATGCTTTTATGAAGTAAATTGATTTAGGATTATATTATATACATGAAGAAGGAATATTGATACCCCTACTTGTCAAAGAAGAGGGTGAAGAAGATAAGATGTGGAAAATGTTTTTTGATGACTCAATAAATAAAATTGGTATAGGACATGGTGTTATGTTTGTCTCTCCATCCAAACATTAATATTATGCTTCATATGTATTATGTTTTAGTTGTACTTGTAACGTGGTTAAGTATGAAGGTTTAATTCATGGCCTTCAGTGGGCAAGTAGAAATGGAATCAAGAACTTGCAAGTATATGGAGACAGTGAATTAGTTGTGCATCAGGTGAGGAATGTGTTTTCTACCAATAACCATTTTCTTAATTCATACAATCATAGGGTATGGTATTTTCTTGAAGACTTTAATGCATTCAACATATAATCAGTTCCAAGGGAGCAGAATAATCATGTTGATAGACTAGCTACCATAGGAACTCAATTTTATACTCCAACTACCTTAGAGGAGGATTAAAAATTGTCTCATATAAAGATAATTATTAAACATTATGTACCTAATAATTAAGTTTCTTTTAAAGTGTTTGATAGTGACAAACACATTACATGCTTCCTACAAAATGAATCTGATTTCTCCTCAAGTAATTAAAGGAGAATCCAAGAACAATTGGGTGATAAGATTGTGCAGCTAAGAACAAATAAGATACCTAAAGGTTTGGTACCTTAGAATCTATATTCAATTATAATGATAAAAATAAGAAGGATAAGGTGAGTATGTCTACAAAATAATAAAATTATGAAAGAGTCTTGATCTTCAAGGATAGACTCCTCAAACTAGGCAAGGTATGTTCTACATTATAAAACAAAGCATCCATTGATTTGTGTAGAGAGTTTCATGACATCTTTGCTTGGGATTATAATTACTTGAAAGGATATGATCCTAGACTAGAACACCATACTATTGATTTAGAACATGGAGTTAAACTGGTTAGATAAAAACAAAGATCTGTTAACCCTAAGGTTGAGTAACTCATGAGGTTAGAGCTCACTAAACTCCTTGAATCTAAAATAATCTTTCCTATCAATAATTCAACATGGGTAGCTAATATTATGCCTATTAGAAATAAGAATGTGTAGATAATACTTTATGTGGACTTTAGTGATCTTAATAGGGTATCACTCAAAGTTCACTATCTTATACCCTCAATGGAGCAGATTTTGAAGATTATTTCAAATTCTCAACATTTCTCTCTTCTATATGGATACTTAGGTTATAATAAGATTCTTATGAAATAATATGATCAATTTAAGATAGCATTTAACACTAAATTTGTGATTTTTGCCTATAATAATAGGCCATTTGGTTTATCAAATGTTGGTGTTACATTTCAAGCAGCAATGGATATGGCCTTCAAAGGTTTGATCGATGAGAAGTTATTGGTCTATATAGATGATATAATAGTTTTTTATAAAGATGTTAATGAACATATTTAACACTTGAGATAAGTGTTTGAAATATGAAATCAGTATGGGGTATCTCTTAATCTAAATAAATGTGTCTTTGTTGTCCATAAAGGTAAGGTTTTGGCACACATTATTTCCAAAGATTGTTTGGCTATTGATCTTGAAAGGATAGAGGCTATTCTTGGCCTATCATTGCTCTTACATAAGAAAGGTCTCTAAATTTTCTTAGGAAAGATAAATTTTTTAAGGAGGTTCATACCTGGGTTTACATCTTTGGTGAAACCTATCACAGCCATGCTCATAAATAATCAAGTGTTTTCTTAGACCAAAGAGGGTAAGAGAAAATTTGAAGCCATAAAGAAAGAAATTACAAAATATCCTACTCTTGTGAATCTTTATTTTACTAAATACTTCATGTTCTATTCATTTTCTAACCTTGATACTATATCATTCATGTTGATGCAAAAGAATGATGTGGATGTGGAGTAACCAATTGCATTTTTTAGTCAAGGTTTAGATGATTATGAAGTCAAGTACACCTTTTTAGAGAAACAAGTCCTTGATATTATAAGGGTACTAAATAATTTTAGACATATAGTTTCAAATAATAGGATCTATTTTATGTTTATTATCCTAATACCAAATAGTTTCTATTGAACAAAGATCTTAGTGAAAAGAGGGTAGGGTGGATCACCAAAGTAATGGAATATGATGTTGACATCAAGGTGACAAAATTTATAAATGGTAGAGGCCTTTGTGATAATTTGGATTAAGATCTTCATGAGCCAAAATAAGAGGCTCTAGTCAATCATGATTATTACAAATCAACTGGTTCCTTGCCTTCACAAAGTTGGATAGAAGATGTGATAAAATTTCTTCAAAAATGTATCCTAATGGTATTAATAGGTAAAAATTAAATATTTTAGGTTGTAATTTATTCCCTTTTATCTTCTAGATGGTGTGATTTTTAGGAGGGACATCAATGGTGTCCTATCGAGATGCATTGATAATGATCAATTTGGGGTGTTTCTTGAGAAGTTTCATGATGGGATAGTAGGAGGTCATTTCTCTCCAAGAACCACAACTACTAGGATCATGAGGGTAGGCTATTATTCACCTAGCCTCTTTAAAACTTACCATGACTGGGTGAGAAGGTGTGTATAATGTGATTTATTTGTAGGAAAAAAGATGCTTTTAGATCTCTTTTTTAAGACTATCCAAGTTTATCAACCTTTCATGCAATGGGGTCTTGATTTCATTGTCATGATAAATCCCCCATCAAGTGTTGGTCATAAATGGATACTCACAGCAACTGACTATTTTACAAGATGGGTTGAGGTAGTAGTATTGAAGGAAGCTAATGAGAATGTTATCTTGGAGTTCTATGAGAGTATCATAATAAGGTTTGGCACTCCTACTATTATTTCAAATAATGATCTTAATTTTATGGTTGCCAAGATAGATGATTTGGCAAATAGTAATGGAATATTTATGAGCACTTCATCAACCTATTATCCTCAAGGAAATGAGATGGTAGAGTCAACTAATAATAATATGATTATAATCATCAAGAGAACCTTGGAGCATAATCATAAGGATTGGCACACCAAATTAAAGATAGCCTTATGGGCTCATAGGATAAATCCCAAGAGGTAAATAGGGAATTCTCCTTTTTTGTTTATATATAGAAGTGAAGATATGTTTTCTATCTCTCAATAGATGTCTACCATTAAGTTATCACATAAACTGGAGTTACTTGATAATATTCCAATGGAGGTGAGATTGGCAAAATTAATGGAGTTATAAGAAACTAGAGATAAAGCTCACAAGTTATAGAGCATCATAAAGTACTAATGAATAGGTCTTTTGATAAGAATTCAACTCCAAGATAATTCTAAGAAGGTGACATAGTATTAACATGGGATGAAGATAAAGCAAAATCAGGGAGACATATAAAATTTGACACCTTATAGAGTGGACCCTATGTCATCATCAAGTGTAAACAAAATAACTCTTTTTAGTTAGTAAGGATGAAAGGAGAAAAGTTTCATATCCCTATAAATGGGATACATTTGAAACCTTTTTACTGAGTGGTAAAGTTCATTTTTTTAAATAGTAAACTAGGTGTGTATTTTATTTCTATTATGTGTATTGTGTTCCCTAAATGTTCCAACTAAACATATGTTTGTTTCTACTTTATGTTATATCCTTATGTTTCCTAATGTTATGTTTTTTCAAAGGAATTTATGTGTCAAACCTATTATACATGTGACTCCATATTCCAATGGACAAGATTAGGTAATTGGTCATGGCATAGCAAGCATACCACCCTTGGGAAATCACCAAAAACATTGACCATTTTTACAATAGGTCAAAATGGGCCAACCCTCTATAGTTATTTTTGACACTTGGCTTTTCACCCTTGAGGATATTCTCATCTCTTCTCATCCATACAGAAAAATGGAATCATCTCTCTTGTTGTGGGTGACAATTTTGTTGAGATGAATCTCTAGATTAGGGGTTATCTCCCCTTGATGCACCTTTAAAGCTCTCTCTAATATATCAATTATGTATGAAAAAAGTTTAGGAAAATAACTAAGAAAAAAAATGGTGATGCACCAATATTTGATATCCTCCCAATTGATTGAAACCACTACTTTAAATACAAAACAAGGTTTTTTCTTGCATGGAACTCACAACTCAAGAACCATTGCTACATCAATATTTCATATGCTAGATTCAAGAAGGTATAAGATTATTAAAATTGAATGGATGATATAAAGAAAGATATAGTCATAAATCACTTCTAAGATATCTCTATACTTAGAAAAGAATACTAGCAAAGACCTGTAAGAATCTCCTTTCTACAAATTGGTAGACTATCAAGAGTACAAGCTATAAAAGACAATCTTTCACTAGACTAGATCATTAATAATTCAATAATTTATAAATATTATATAATATGAGAGGAAATCACACATTTATATCTCCTCAAGATTTTTTCAAGTACAAAAATTGCCAGAGTTTCCCTAATAACCAATATAAGATGCAAAATGAGCCAGGAGGATGCATATTTAACTATTCTTTTCAAGATGACATGTCTCAATGATCCTTGGACTTCTTTTGATTCCTCTACCTCTCATCTCTCCCATGCAAATTTAACTGTTCTTTTCAAGATGACACGTCTCAATGATCCTTGGACTTCTTTTGATTGTTCTACCTCTCAAGGCTATATATGATCTTAATTAATTTCTTGTTTGTGGAATCAACTTATCCATTCCTTGAGGATAGTAGTTGGAAGAGGTGCTAAGATAATTCCCATGCTTCAAAGCCCATTCACTTGTCCTTATTCCTAAGAAGGCTAATGCATTATTTGAAATGATTGTTGAAGGGGATCCAAACCTAGTTACTATGCCTTCATAGAATTTTAGGACTGAGTTTTCATTTTTTTCCTTAAGAACTATATCCTCCACCCATCTTGTAAAATAATTAGTGTCTATCAACACCCCCTTATGACCAACACTAGGAGGATTGATCAGACCTATGAAATCCAAACCCCATTGCATAAAGGGTTGTTCAACCTAGATTGGGTGAAGAGGAAATGTAGCTATCTTTTGTTTTCCATTAAAAATATCACACTTTTGGCATTTCCTTATCCAAGTGTGAGTGTCCTTAAATAAGCTAGGCCAAAAGTAACCAGCTCTCATAATCTTAACAATTATGGTTCTTGGAGTAAAGTGACCACCAGTTGGTCTATCATGAAAATCATGTAATACTTATCAATCTTATCCAAATAAATACACCTTCAAAATCACACCTAAAAATTCCTTCCTAAACATCAATCCATCAACAAGTACATAAGGAATGGAATTCAACCTAAAGTACCTTCTCTTGGACCTATCAAGACCTAGAGGACACTCACAAATTTCAAGGAAATGGATCATGTCCTATGTACAACTTCTCATAGATGAAGGTACAACTATTATAGGATCATCATGGAGTACCAAAATAACTTCCCTTTTCTCTTTCAATTTTGAAGTAAGATGCTCACATATTCCTTTTCTGTTTAATAGCTCAGTTGTTTTGATCTCCACATCATACTCCATTACTTTGGTGATCCAACCTACCCTTTTCTCATTCAAATATCTACTCAACAGAAAGTCTTTCACACTAGGATGTGGCACAAAACTTTTAATCTTGTTATTAGACAACATATGACTAAATTTATTAAAACTCCTTATGATTGAAAGCACTTATTCCTCAACATATGTGTATTTTATGTCGTAGCCTTCTAAACCTTGACTAAAGAAGGCAATAGGCTATTCAAAATTTGCATCATTATCTTGAGTAAGAATTGTAGAGATTACCTCTTCATTCCCAAAAGTTTATAAATTAAAGTCTTTGGAGAAGTTTGGACTTGCAAGAGTAGTAGCTTAGGTAGTGGCTTGCTTGATCTCCTCAAAACCTTCTTTCTTCCTTCCTATTCAGGTGAATATCTCATCCTTCCTTAGCATGGAGGTCAAGGGCTTGACCAGGTTAGCAAATTCAATAATAAACCTCGTAATGAAATTTATCTTACCAAAGAATCTTTGCAAACCCTTTTTATTCTTAGGAAAAGATAATGTCAAGATGGCACTTACCCTTTCAAGATCGATAGACAAACATTTCTTAGAAATAATGTGGCCTAAGATTTTGCCTTTATGAATATAAAACACACACTTCTTTGGGTTTAGATAGATCCCAAACTCTCTACACCCCTCAAAAATCTATCTTAGGTGATTAAAATGATATTTTTCCTCCTTGTAAAAAATGTCACATCATCAAGATATACCAATACAATGTCATTGATTAATCCTCAAAATATATATATCCATCACACATTAAAAAGTAGCTCTATAATTTTACAATCCAAATGACATCTTCCTATAGGCATATGTGCCCCATTTGGTAGTGAAGGCTATTTTTTACTAGTCACATTCTTTCACCAAAATCTAATTGTACCTGAAATAAACATTCAGGAGGGAAAACATCTCACTACCTACCACCACTTGTATAATTTACTCCATGGAAGGGAGGGGATAATGGTATCTTAAAGATACCCTATTCAAGTCCCTAAATTCCACACACAACCTGATCTCCCCATTCTTCTTTCGTAGAGGGACTAAGTTGGCCAACAAAGAAGAATTGTTAGCGGGAAAGATGATTTTGGACTCAATCAGTTTAGTGAGTTCTTTCTTCATGAGAGGCTCAATCTTGGGATTGATTGGCCTTTGTCTCTACTTTATGGGTTTAGAATTTTCATCTATCTCTATGGTTTGTTGAGCCAATCTTGGTTCAAAACCCTTCAAATCACTATACTCCCATGCAAAAATATCACTAAAATCCTTGCATAATTTAATGAAATCATATTTTTTTTTACTAGTGCATACTTTCCCAAGTGAAAGTAGCTTATATTTAATGATTTCTACCCTTTCATAGTTATATTTATTGGTTTAAATGGTTACCCTCTCTTTACAGAGCTGTTCATCTTCATTGAATATGCTTTTAAGAGTCACTAGGCCTTTGGGGAGTTTTTTAGACTTCAGTTAGATAATCTACACTTCATATTGTTGCTAAAGTTTAGAATGATTCTTAGAAGAAAAATCAACCACTTCTTGTAAAAAAAAGTTTTATTTTTTTATCACTATCAAAGACATGCCAATTGGTGGCATTATCTTGTATGGATGGTCTCACAATCACCTTTAGATGGGGTTGGTTTTTATCTTCCTTTATTCCCTGTAGAAAATCAAATTGAGCACTAATAGATGCCAACATATCAACATGCTTATTGTCTTCTCTTGCAATAGATCTGATGGTAAAAGCCATGAAATCTTCTACAAGGTCCCAAACTCTATGCTTATAGGATTTGAGCAAAGAGTTCTTGGTGAAATTATATCCTCTAACTTCATTCACAACAAGCTCACTATTACCAAACACTTGAAATTCCTATACACCTCTTTTCCTTACCCATTCAAGGCCATGGATAAGGGCCTCATACTTTTCCAAATTAAAAGTGTAGGAGAATTGAAATCTGAAGGCTAAAAAATACCTTTCCTTTGAAGGTGAAACCATCATAGCTCCACCACCTGCGCCCATCTTACTTCTAGACCCATCAAAGAAGAGATGGCACAAGCCATTCACATTCTCACTTGTATTTATCAAATTTGGCATGAAATATCCCATATCATGCATATAATATACTCCAAGACCATATTATTTAATAAACTTATAAGGATCATGCTCATAGTCATCATCTCCCCACTCATCTAGGAATAAATCAAAAACTCCTTCATGGGAAGATGATGGAGATTAGTCAATATGAAGCTCTACTTAATCAATGATATCATAGTTAACATTTTCTACCTTAGGTGAGTATGATTCAAAGTGATCTATATGGATAGTTTTTTACTCAATTTTCAACTTAGTGCCATATTTTGTCCTGAACACCATGTAAGACCAATTGGCTGCCAAATATCCGCCTATCTTGGATGTAAAGTCCATTGACAAGTAAATATAAAAATAGGGAGGTAAATATTCTACTATAACATCATGGGGAATTGAAAAATTATGATAAGCATGAAGTGTCAAATTTAAACATTTCACTACCCCCAAAGTCTTGGCTGGTGATCCATCCAATTACAAAACTCCTTTAGTCATTGGCTCATACTTGAGGCCTAGCTTATTTGCTATATATTTTGGCATAACTAATGTGCTTAATTCACTTTCAATGATGTAATTATGAACCAATAAATAAAAAATAATTATAGATAGGTAAAAAGGAGGATTCTTCTCATCTTTCTTCACTTGACCATCTATAGATTGAGTTTCATTTACTAAAATGACATTGTCATTTCTAGATAGGCCAGCCTATTTGCCTAATCCATGCAATTCCTTTTAAAGTATCTCTTTGTACCCTGGTAATGTTAGAGAATCCCATAATCAAATATTATTATTAATCTTCTTCATCTTGTCTACCACATTGATAGAAGGATTACTCACCTTAGGGTTCTCTTTATGAACATTGGCACTTTGTGATGTAGCATGTGTAGGTAGAGTTGTAGTAACTAGCATAAATTTTGGGATTATTTGATTTTATTGTAGTTTAGGAGTTATTTTAGACCCACTTACCATATTATATGATTTAGGAGTCATAATAGGTCCTTGATTATCTCCTTGAGCTCTATAGATAACCCTCTTTTTAGACCTAGTATTATAGGTAACACTAGTATTCTAATTGCTTGTATTTCCCAAGAAATTAATCGCACAAAAATCACCCTAAAAATTATTTATGATGGTATAATTAGTATGATTTTGTCCATTTTCCACCCCACCTTTCATAGATCCTTTAAAACTTAAAGCTTGGAAGGATTGACTGCCTTGCATTACCATACCTTGATTATGTATTTCATTGGCATAAGTAACTTATTCCTAACCATGTTCAAAAGGTGGATATTTGGGTTGTGACCAAATTTTTTTGAGTATGGACAAGTGCTTTAGAGTATGAGGTAAAAATAGGATAATAGCTTTGATAAGGCTTTACATGGTTAATTAGCCTTGTCCCTGATTATTACCCTAAAAAGGAGGTCTGTTGGTTTGTCCAAACTGATTATAGGATTGATATGGCCTATCACCTTGGGATTATTGCCTTTTGAGAGAAAAAATTTCATTAGTAACACTTTGAAGCAAAATTTTTACTTTATGGATTTCATTGGTAGGGGCAATGGCATATTTTTTTGACCAAGAAAAGGAGCTAAAGTGGGCAATGCACTTTGAATAGGAGAATGCAAATCAGTGAATAGTGGAATTGGAGGTATAGGAGCTATCTTTCCCACTTAAACAAGATAATTAGTATCATTTATGGCTATTTCATAGGTGGTAGGTAGTGGGTTTCTACCCATAGATTGAATCATCATGGCAATTTCACAAAAATGCTTTCAAGTTGTAAAAAAATGCATAGTTTACAGTTGGTCTCACAAGAATTGGGATTTTGTCCCAAGTTTTTTGGAACCTAATATTACAATATTTCATGAAATCATGTGGTTACCTATTTATTATGGTCAATTACTTAGCTAAAGATAGGTGATCACTCTTTTCCCTAAACCTATCAGTCAATAGAGTCCCCAACTCATCCCATGAGCCAATAGAATTTACAAGTAGGGTCGCATACTAGTCCAAGACTTTTCTTTTGAAAGACAAGGCCAAAAACCTAATAGATACATTTTATTTGTTGATATTATGGATATTAAAATATATATATATATATATATATATATATATTTAGAATGTGCTTAATTGTAGTAATAAGACCATCTCCACTAGAAGATGGGACACTTTTGAGGGTAACTCCTGAAATTTGATCATATTAGGCAAGATTCAATGGAGATGCCCTAATGAAAGGCATAAAAGTATATCTTCTATCCATTTTGGAACAACCAATATGGGTGTTGGGAATGGAATGTAACACAACTTAGAAGCTTTAAACAAAAAATCACTTTTATAAGGATGAGTATTTACAAACCTAAACCTTTTGGTGGAATATGGAGGTAGTTCCACAAACTTGAAGGGTACACCTTTAAAATTAGACCTATTGGTCACCTTTGGCATGCAAAATAGGAATGATCATCAACCAAAGACTTGAATTCTTCAATGGAGTCACCAGGTATTAAATGTAGATATTTATTTCTCTTTAATAATGCCAAGATCAACACCAATCTTGAACAATGTTTCAGGACTTATAGGTCCCATTGGAAATACCAAAAACTATTGACACTTGGATTTACACCCTTGAGGAGATGCTTATCTCTCCTCATCCATGCGGCAAAATGGAATCATCTCTCTTGCTGTGGGTGACAATTTTATTGAGATGAATCTCTAGATTAGGGGCTAGTTCCCCTTGATGCACCTTTAAATATCTCTCTAATCTATCAATTATGTATGAAAAGAGTTTAGGAAAATAACTAAGAAAAAAAATGGTGATGCACCAATATTTGATATCCTCCCAATTAACTGAAACCACTACTTTAAAGACAAAATAAGGTGTTTTCTTACACATAACTCACAACTCAAGAACCATTGCTACATCAATATTTCATATGCTAGATTTGAGAAGGTATAAGGGAGTGAATGATCCAAAGAAATATAAAGTCATAAATCACTTCTAATATATCTCTACACTTAAAAAATAATACTAGAAAAGATATGCAACAATCTCCTTTCTACAAATTGGTAGACCATCAAGAGTAAAAGATAGAAAAGATAATATATCACTAGACTAGACCAATAGTGATTCAATCATTATTCAACATTATAGCATATGAGATGAAATCACACTTGTATATCTCTTCAAGATTTCTTTGAGTAAAAATCTAGCTAGATTTTCCCCAATAACCAACAGAGGATGCAAAATGAGCCAAAAGGACTCATATATATAGCTTTGAGAGGTAGAGCAATAAAAATAAGTACAAGGGTCACTGAGACATGTGTCATCTTGAAAGGATTAGTTACATTTGTATGAGATATAAGTGGGTGAGTTATTCCATGTCATTGAATGGATCAATTACAATGCGTTACAACTGAACCAAAGCCTCAGTTACAATTGAATCAGCTAGAATTGAGTAAGCTTCAATTGAAACAAAATGCCTCAGTTACAATTGCCACTTGTTATCTATCATATTTGCCTTCAAGTTCTTACTAATCCTTTATTTTAAACTCTAATTTCTACTTTTCAAAATATAAAATTGACGTTCAATGGGTCGTCAACTTCCAAGTATTTCTTTAGACTTTTATTTCCTTAGATTTCTTGTCTTGGCACTTTTCCCAAAAGAATTTATTCAAGTCTTTTGTTTCCTTTGTTATTTTATTTCATATTTTCTCTTGGTACTTTATGCCTAAAAAATTTTACATAGAAAAAAAATCCAAAGGAAATCATGTTTTCTTTGTATCAGACTTTGGCACCTTTTCAAGTTTTTTAAAAGAATTCCTCAAACTATTTCTTTGAAAGAATTCCTTTGAACTTTCTATTTGGCCCTTTTTGGTTGTTTGAAATGACCCTTTGAGAAAGTGAAAAAGACCCCTTTTTAAAGGAAATATACCCTCCAAATTTTTTAAAGTGACCCCTCAAAAGAGTTGAAAGTGTCCTTTGAATTTTGGAAATGATCTTCTGAAAGGAAAAAAATACCCTTCGGATTTTTGAAATGGTCCACCTTCTTGAAAAAGTCTTTCAGAAATGTTGAAGTTCCTTTTAGAAAAGTTGTAAGTGACCATTCAAAATATTGAATATGCCCTTTTATTTTGACTTTCCCTTCATGAAAATTATTATTGACCTTCAAAAAATTATATTTCAGACAAAATGTCTAAAACAATTCTTTCCTTCAGATTTTTTGAAAAGATCCCTTTGGAAAGGAAAGTGTCCTTTCAAGAGAAATGCAAGTGTCCACTTTACAAAAAAAACGCCCTTTGAGAAAGTTGCCAATGTACCCTTTAAAAATATTGCAAAGTATCCTTCAAAAAAATGAAATTACCCTTTGGAAAATTGAAAGTATCTTTTGGGAAAGTAAAGTGGACCATTTATTGTGAGAGAGATACCCTTCAGGAAAGTTGAACATACCCTTTGGAAAAGTTGCCTCAGGAAATTTTTCCAAAATAATTCCATTAAATGAAAAGCCTAAAAGAAATATACTTTAGGAAAAACTTTGGATAAAAAGTTTGAAAGAATTCAGCAAAGGCTTAGAATAAAAACCCAAAAGAATTAGGAAAAAACTTAGAAAAGACCAAAATGAACTTCCCAAAAGGAATAGACTTATACATTTGTTGGGGCTTTGACAGAGAACCCTTCTTCTAAAGAAAAACTAAGTACTGGACTTGGCCAAATATATAGACTTAGATGATTTTTTACGAATAGAGGTACCCAATTTTGGCCTAAAGGACCAAAATTTGGTCAACAGTTAGGATCTCATATATGGGAATTTTATAATGTCATAGGGTATGTTGTATTTCATTTGATGTCACAGCATATGCCACTATACCTTTGGTCATATTCTATCTTAATCTTTGTGTCATTTGGTGTCTTAAGGATCATTTTAAAGTCATATATGAAAATATTAGGTTTTCATGGGGTCTAAACAATCAAGATCATGGAAATATTTTACACAAGCCTCAAGAAGTTCATTTGATCTTTCAAAGATCAAGTAGTAGTTCAAGCACAAGCCTAAGTGAACCAAACCATCACTAAGAATTCATCCAAAAATAAATGGAATAATTCATTTGTGCATTTAATAAATTCACTCAAAAATCCTCATGATCTAAAAATTTTATAGTGCCATGAAGCTCTTAATTATAGGATCATGTTCTACAAATTTCATGCATGTGTAAGTTCTCTAGCTCAAGTTATGAAGATTCAAAGTTGGACATGTAGAGTAGAACATTCATGCAAGTGTCAAGTTTGAGCTTCATAAAGTAACCATTTATATTAAAAAGTCATTAAAGGGTTTAGAGTTGATTAAGATATAATGGTCTGCATGAAATCACATTCTGACACATAGATCTAACAATTCATACTTGGGTCAAATAGGTCAAAATGTCCCAAGGTAAAAATCCCTTAAAAAGCTACAAGTTGTACAAGATCTAATGGTGTGGGTTCACTGAGTAGTGTGAGATTGACTAACAATAAAATGGGTTTAATCTAGATTAATGATTAGTGCTCAATCTTATCAATGATCCAATGGTATATAAAAATTAACAAGAAAATGGGCCCAATGATATATGCAGCTAGCACTCACTCATACATCCTGATCCAATGATGTAAGATAAGGTTAACATGTCAAAATATCTTTCTGGAGAAAAATTGAAGGCCAGCATTTGCTCATACATCTTGATCTTACGATGTGTAGGATGTTAAAAAGTTAAGATCTGATAGTGAGGATCTATGATACCAATAGGAACAATGATAATTTGGAGCAATATAATTGGTTTGAGTTAGTTTTTGATGAATAAATGTCAAACCAAAGATCCATTTTCAACTAAAGCAAGTAGGTATTATAGACATAGTTTAGAATGGAATGAGTAATGTGATAAGAGAATGCCACCAAGGCAACTATGTAAGATTGAGGATTCTATAGCAAGGCAAGCTCTTTAAACTCATGTGTCACTATGAAATCTTAATCAAAGACCTAAGATGAATGGTGACTACCAAATGTGAATAATGAGGTCTAGGAAAGTAATAAATGACTATAGATGGTGACTATAGGTGTCTAAAAGATAGTTAGTAGCTAGGAAAATGTCTTTGGCTATCATGGCATATGTGTCAACTCTCCTAGCTCAACTTCAAGTGCTTGAGAGATTATCTATGATAAAAATAGTTTCATGAAGGCTAGTTGAAGAATCTTTGCACCACTTTAGAGAGTTTATCATGATTTATATGGACATTTGTCTTAATAGTCATTCATGGTCTCTTTCACACTCAGTTGCACCTACAAAATAACTATTTCTCATGCCTAGACATGTGTTCCAGTGACTTTTAAACTTCTTAATTTTCTCCTCTCTCTGAAGATCTATAAGTAGCTTCCATTTTTTCCTTTATAATCTAATAGCACATCATGTATGGCAAAGCCCTGATTGACTAATGTCATAATTCACCTTTAAAGATTAATGTAAGTTTGTTTCTAATTTTTTGAACAATTTTCTAAGTCTACAAGTGACCTATGGTGATAATAAGTGATAATTATCTATCCTTCCCTTATCCTTTCATATTTGAGCAAGACTTTCTAGTCTAACAAGTCATATAGAGAGTAGCCTAATATTTTTTAATTATATGATTATCCTTGGAGTGTGAAATATGCCCTATAATTTATTTGCCTTTTGTTGTTGCTCATATCTCAACTCTATATCACAATACTAATGTTAGAACCCATTAAGACATAGATACTAGTTTGTATGCCTTGTTTCATCATGTTAGAAATATGATGGTCATGTGAAAGACATTTTGGTGCATCACCTTTTTAGAATAGGTTCTATTCATCTAATTTTTAAATCTTTTCCCATAAGTAGTATTTTAGGTGATAAGAATTTCATGATACATTCATGGATCTAGCCCTTACATATAGAGGATCATTTCTAATATAGGTACACCCACATACTTACAGATATTCCCATATTTCCCAAATCTTGAAAAATCTTGAACAACTTCTTCTAGGGTGCAAGATTTGGTGACAACATGAACTATGGAAATTGAGAGATTTTTATGGACTAAACTCATGCCACATACTACCCTCCAAATTTTATGTCTTAACTCTTTTCCATGTATGAGAAATGTTCAAAATAATTTGGCTTCTTAGGTGGTAAAAAGGCAATTTGAAGGTTTTAGAGTGGGCAAGTTTCTTTATGATTTTTCATAAAACTATGGGTCTTCATGGCTAGATAAATGCATGTAATTGGAATATAAAAACCTCCCTCAACCTTCCCTAAATTCTTATCCCTCCATGAAACCTCTATGACATGTGCAAGGAAGTGAAACTTGACCTTTGAGTTCCAAGACTACACTTGGCTGAAAGAGTGAAAAAGAGGCCAAAAACCAAAATTTGACCTCAAATAGATTTTAAGATATCCTTGGATGATTTAAATATTTCATTTATGCTAAAAATTGATGAAAAATTCTTTGGAATGCTTGAAAAAGATCAAAACTAGATTAGTCACTTGTTAATCTATCACTAATCTTCTCAAGGCATGAATTGGCTTTGGGGTCTCTCTGCATGTTTGAGGTCTTCCATGGCCTCATTTACTTCTATAGACTCTTTATGTGATGTATAACATTATTTTTAACCATATTTATCCTCCTTTACATCAAATTCTCATTATACTTGGGAATATTTTGGCATTTCTAGGCGTGTGGGCTCTCATGGTGTTTTTGGTTAGTTCAATCCCTTTAAAAGTCTCTTAGATTAGTTTACCTCTATTATCATCATACTTAGGTTATATTTAACACTATTTATCACTTTTCATCCCATTAATGTCAAATTTTACCACTACAATTCTTACTTTAAGACCTGGTTTTGGCATAAAGACTCAATTAATGGAGATATGAGAGCTTGATTTTTTCCTTTGATAACCCTCATCTACCATTATTTAGACCTGTTATCAATTAAATTTTAACCCCTTTAGGATATTAATATCACTCCTCATCTAAGTGGCACAATGTAAACATCTCACTTGCTATGGGTAAACAATTGGTAAGATGAATCTCTAGAAGGGCTAGTTCCCTTGATGCACTCTTTGAGGTATTTTCTTATCTATCAACTTTGCATGAAAAGGGTTAAGAGGAAAAAATAAAAAGCCTAAAATTTTATTGACCAATAATTAATTTCCTTGTATCAATTTAAATTATACTACTTAGATTAAAAAAAGCCTTTATTCACATAAAACACACAACACAAGATAAATTATTACATCAATGTTTCATATGCTAGGTTCAAGAGGTATTTTTATGCTTAGGATGGTAACTAATGATTCCAAGGGAGAATAAAATCATGGAAAACTTATAAAAATCTTATACACTAAAAGATAACACTAATAAAGACCTGTAGCAGTTACTTATTTGCACACTTGGTGAATAATCAAAGATAACATGCTAGAAAACATTATCTTCTACTAAACAAGACCAACAAGACTGAAATAAAACTCAATTGTACATCATGTAAGTAGTAAAATTAAATTTTTAATTTCTTAAAGACTCACTTAAATATTAAAAAATTAGGGTTTCACCTTTAACAAATGGAGGCTACTCAATAGAGCCAAAAGAATCACTATTTATAACATTTGGGAGAGAGGCAAGACAAGGGAATTACAAAGGTCACTAAAACACCTATAAATATAATAAAATAGGTTATATATTCATGATAAATATATTTGAAACTAAACATTAAATTTTAATAATTCCAAGTGTCCATACAAGTCATGAAACTTATGAAAAGTGGCATGAAATTCCTTGTCTTGGCTCAAAAAACTACATGATTTAGACCTATTTTGAATATCCCAAAATTGGAAATGGATAGGTATAATTATTATAATTATATGGAAGTATTTAATACATTCCCATTTATTCATTGGTTTTAGTCCTACTCATCTAGAATCCTCTAGAAGTAAGCCATTATTGCCTGTAGTCTAAAAAACTCCTCTTTCAGTCACCCCTAACACTTGTCCTCAAAATTGGCATAAATTTTTCATGAAAATCCATATAAATGAGTGTATTAAAATTTTAAATACTCTCCATTTCCTTATACTACTCAAGTACACATTGAAAAGGCTCATACTTGAAGTTTTCACCCTTCTCTCCATTATGTTCACTGTGTTAATTTTGGCTGGCTAAGATGAGATCTATTGTTTAAACACTTATAAGTTTTTTAAAATAATTATATGACCATAGGTAGTTATATTAATTCAATATCTTCCTCATAAACTTTATTTCATCTATAGACCTCTTCTATAACTTGAAAAACACATAAAATGGTCAAAAGTACCCTATTATGCACCATGTTCATATAATTTTGTATAGCTCAAAAGTATGGGAGGGACTCTAAGTTACTCCTTTACAATTTCCAATAACTTTCATGGTTAAAATATGTCATATAGATATCTCTCCAAGCTTGTTTTCTCCATCAAATCTTGACTAAGGGTTTTCAAGGGCTTTAGGTTGTTTTCCTTCTCAAGCTTTGTTCATAAATATCTAAAATTATAACTAACAAAAAAATACAAAAAAATGATTTTAGGATACCCTAATAACCCCTCAAAACTCCTTTGGTATCCATGCATAGTTTCAAAGGAGATATGAGCACTTGAAATCACCCTATCAAGCTTATTTCCAACTTTCCTACATGTTTAGACTGTCTCTAAGCTAAAATTAGCTTTCTTGTAAGTTTCTTTGTATACCAAAATATAATACATGTCTAAATCCATCCCATAAACATTATATAATAAACTATATATCTCACCAATAACTAGAAGTCAGGTTATACCCCCAGTTGGCTCTAGGTCTCCTCAAGGCCTAATGGGCTAAGCATGCATCTTGAGTTTGGGCTATTTGGACTGATATCTCATCATTGGTTTTAGTTTATTATTAATTTTTTACACATAATTCATTCTCACAAGGTCACCACACAACTTTTCTAGCACTCCCTTTCATTTATTCCTCTCATTCACCAATTAGGCCTAATGGAAGCTTATCTAATTAGAATGTGTGTAAGGGTATTTTGGTCATTTTGAGAGGTTTGAGCATGAATTAGTGATCCATACTACATATTTATCTTTAATACACATAAAAAAAAATTATTTATGATTCCAAATATTTACATCAATCCCTTTGCCCATTTTGACCTCATTAGCTTGTTTTGCCAAAACCTTATTTTTCTTAACTAGTTGACCTTTGAGAAAAAATAGTGAGGTATATCCATATTACCAAAGGTAAATTTAAGATTTTAATATTTTTTTAAGGTAATAATTATACTTTTAACCAAATTTTTTATCTTTATTCACTCATTTAGGAACCTAACCAACTCAAAATGCCCAAAAAAGGCCTCTAAAAGGACTATTTCCTACATTTTTCCCTTCCACCTACGAATGACTCCTCAAGGATAAATATGATGATCTTAGGCTTTAAAAAAAAATTAATCATCTCAAATTAATTATAATTAATCTTTTAATTCTAAAAAAACCACTCTCCCTCTTTGGATTCTTCATTCTCACCTATTGAGCAAAGAGTCCTACTGCAATTGTACGGATTGCAACTTTTGGGCTAATAGGAAGAGTAGATTTTAAACTTGAAGGAGACCTATATATTTTAAAATAAATTAAAAAATAAATTATTTAAAATTAAAAATTATTATTAACCTTCCCTCTCTCTAATCACATTTACCTCTTACCTCCATCTCATGCTCAAGAATGCACCTTCAGCTGTAGGTGCATACAGGGTTGTAAGAGGTCTGTATAGGCTTCTTTCATAATGCCAAGAGTTAATTAAAGTAATAATAGATTTAAGGTAGTTTTCAAAATTTATTTCATCATTTTAACTTCACTTACCCCTTTCATATTCACCTTGAGAGATACAAATTGAGTTTTCTCTAACTAACTGTAAAACCCTACCCTAATGACTCATGTAGGTGAACATCTGCTTACTTGAACCTTGGTTCTAATGTTTAGAGGAATTTTATGACTCCCTTGAGGTAAAAATTTATGTTTTTAAACTTTAAATCAAATTAAAATTCTTAAAACACCACTTGGGCATCAAGCTTGGTTCACTATTTTCGTACCTTGTTGTAGGTGTATATTTTCTATGTGGGGACACATGTAGGTGGCCATGAGCTTTAAAAACATGCATCCACATCTTTATGACAGCCTTAATGTTACTTTGTATACAATTAAATCACTTTAAGCATATATCCATGAGTTAATTCATTTTTTTCAAGTTAATATATCAATATTCACTCAAAACTCCAAAGCTATAGATGTTAACGCAGGATTTTAGTGTTTTTTAAGGCTATTTTGAGGCTTTCAACTTCAAACTTACACTAAATTTATAACCTCCATTCTTGACACAAGTCATCTCCATGATATAATATATAAAAATCACTTATTTTTATGATTTATAACTATTTTAAAACATGTTATAGCGTACCTACAAAAACCCCTTAGACCTTTGTTTGCTCAATTTAAGGATAGTCTCCCTAAATTTAGTTGTCTTATGCTTTGAAGGTATTCAACACTTCCCTTTCCCATCCTAGTATTATAATTATGTCTACCAAAATAATTTAACCAGATTTACCTTAATTATAACTTCATCATTAATTTTAAAACCTTAAAATAGCTCCCCAACTCTCTGTTGTACCACCTATAGGTGGTCATTTTATAGTACAAGCAGATTGAGCTTAGGTAGTGGTCATGGAATGAAAATTATGAATTTTCATTTGAATTTAATGTTCCAAGGCATCCCTCAATACCTTAAAATGAAATTTTCACATTTAAAAATCATTGAAACCAATAATAAGTATTTCATGATGTCGTCGTGAGATGCATGTATGTGTGTATGGGTTGAATGTGGATAGTGAGCATGTGGACAGTGAGCATGAAATAGAGAAAAAGTATGGAGTAAAAGTCTCATGGAAAACTAAAATTAATTTAAAATCATTAAAATACATTATTTACACCAATTAAATCTTGACTCAAGTTCCAAAACATCTCTTTCAACATGAAAACCACTTGCATACATATGGAACAAAGCAGGAAGGTGTATCTCATGACTATTTGGTATGATGAGTAAACTTGTAACTAGTATTGCACCTACCAAAACATCCAAATTAAATATCCTTAGATATTAATGACTTGAACCAACTAATACACCCTTATTACAACTCTATGAACAAGCTAAACAAGCTTATACATGTGCCTATAAGTGAAATTGAGAAAAAAAATTATTGTGAGGAATGGTAAGGTTTTAAGATGCCCAAAGCATTATATAGTGAAACCAAAACATGTAAATAGGTAAATATATGGCGTTGATACCTATGAAGACTATATTTATTTGATATGAAACCCCTTTAGAATACCAACATTCTATAACAAGGTAAAATTAACTGAAACTTCATACATCATGAGACAACATGCCCATAAAAACACCATGAAACATGAAATTAAGTATGTATATCATTTGATAAGGTATAAAACATACTCTATAGTCAACATCATCAATTTTTTTGTACAAACTTAACTAAAATAGATAAAAACCTATCGGTTGCAAGAAATAGCAAGTAGAAAAACATAGTCATCTTATATAGGATGATTCATAAAGATAATTTGATCAATCCTTGCACTCTTTTTATGTAAGTTAAGGTATATAAGTTTAATATAACCTCCAAAAATCACTTTATTTTAAACCTCTTGAGCTTTCCGTACCAAGCACAAATTTGATGGTCACTTTTGCATTTCTAGAAATGTAAAGAAGGAGTAGAATAGTTCTAGATTTGAAATGGAATTTATAGATCATATCAATCATTGAGAGTAGTGTTAGTAATATGAATATGTGTTCCATTACCTTCTCCCATGTGTTACCTTCCCCCATAGGCTGTACAAGTGCCAAATGCTCCCTTTTTTATTTGGTTTCTTGAGTGTTAGTTAAACAACCTAAAAGATTCTCGTGTAACTAACATCCTTGATATGAAATTTGACATCCTTGACATTTTAAAGTAAAAATGACACTTAGACACATTGTGAACTATGCCACTTGAATTTTTGACCCCTAGAAGCCCACTAAATGACCCAAAATGACAAATAAACTTATGAACCATGAATAGGGCTAAAAATGCATTAGATAACATAAAATGAACTATAAAATAGCCTAAGATAAAGTATTAGACCCCTAAACATCTAAAAACCCAAGTTTTTTACCTATAAGGGTTCAAATTTGACCTAATTTTGGTCAAAAAAATGGTGACTCATAGGGGTAGTATGCATGTTATACTAAAGACCAGTAGCCTTATCAATCCATGGGCTAGGGGGTCAGTAAAATCTTTAGGAGAACTAGAAAGGAATTTCCTAAACCACACTAAACAACCATAACACACCAACAAGACTCACACATGTACATAATTATTTTAGTTAATTTGCCTTGTTTGCTACTCACATCTCACCTCTTTATCAAAATACTCATGTTATAACCCATTAAGACTTAGATAATAGTTTATATGCCTTGTTTCATCATGGTATAAATATGATGGTCACATGGAAGACATTCTAGTGCATCACCTTTTTAGAATAGGTTCTATTCATGCAATTTCTAAATCTTTTCCCATAAGTAAGCAATAGTTTAAGTTATAATAATTTCTTGATATATTCAAGAAGATATCCATTAAAATTAGATGCTCATTTCCAATATAGGTACACCCATATACCTATAAATTTTTCCATGTTGTCCAAATATAGAAAAACCTTAAATGAATTTTTCTAGGGTACAAGATTTGGTGATAACATAAACTAGGGAAAATAAGAGATATTTATGGATTAAAATCAAGCCTAAAAATAATCTCTAAATTTTATGTCATAACTCTTTCCCACGTATGAGAAACATTTAAAACAATTTGGCTTCTCAAGTGGTAAAAAGGCAATTTGAAGGTTTAGGAGTGGGCAAGCTTCTTAATGATTGTTCATAAAACCAAATATCTTAATGGTTGGATAAATGAATTTAATTGGAAGATAAAAACCTCCCTCATCCTTCCCTAACTCCTTATCCACCCATGAAATATTTATGACACGTGCCAAGCAAGTGAAATTTGACCTTCGAGTTCCAAGACTGCACTTGGCTGAGAGAGTGAAAAAGAGGTCAAAAGGCAAAATTCAACCTCAAAAAGATTTTAATATATATTTGGATGATTTTAACATGTAATTAATGTTATAAATGGATGAAAAATTCTTTGGAATACCTAAAAAATATAAAAACTAGATTAGTCACTTGTTAATCCATCACTAGTCTTCTCAAGGCATGCATTGGCTTTGGGGTTTCTATGTATGTTTGAGGTCTTACATGGCCTAATTTAGTGATCAAGACTCTTTTGGTTAGGTATAAAATTATTTTTTATCCACATTTATCCTCCTTTATATCAAATTCTCATTATACTTGGGAAGATTTTGGCATTTCTAGGCTTGTGGGCTCTCACGGTGTTCTTGGATAGTTCAAGCCCTTTAAGAGTCTATTGGGCTATTTGATTTTTTTATAATAGTTATTATGTTATCCTTCACACTATTAATCACTTTTAATCCCATTTCACCCCTTTAAATCTCACTTTAAGACCTGGTTTTGGTGTTAAGACTCCATTAATGGAGATATGAGAGCTTGAATTTTTCCTTTGATAACCCTCTTCTTCCATTATTTGGAAAATAATATAGTTTATATGATGTTTATTGTAAAATAAAAACATATTATATGATTAATAAACCTTCTCAATCCATATTATCATGTGAAAAAACTAAAAATATGCATGAAAGAGTATAAGTTACCACAATGCTCCTTGGCCGAGAGAGAGGAAAATGGGCTAAAAAGGTCAAAAATATGGTCCATTGATAAAATTGGTTTATTAAATAATTTAAAACATTTAATTTATTTTTATAATATATTTCAAATCATTATTTTCATCCATAACATCCATTTTCTTCTTGAGATCCATACTAGCTCTCTCATGCTTGTGAGAAACAAGAAAACTAAGAAGCAAAAAAAGGCCATATCTTGACATATATGGGGTCTCAAAACCTCATTATTATTTAATTGGGAAATTTAATAACTCATAAAACTATTCAAATAATTTTTTTCATCATTAAATCAAATAAAACCTCTAAAAACACCAATGTAGGCCTAATGCACACCCTAGCTCCATGTTCTCCTCAACAGACAGGCATAAGACTATGTAAAAATAGTGGATACTTAAAATAATTATTTTAGACAAAAAAAATATTATATATAACTAAAAATAATAATTATAACCAAATATATAAAAAAATTTAAGTTGATTGTACCTCTAGATGCCCCAAAACTCATTTTTATGCTCCCAAGCACACTTAGAAATTGTGAACTACAATACATAAGGAGCAAGAAAAATGTGTATTTTTTTATTTATGATGTATCAAGACCTAATTAATTTTTATTATAACTATTAATTACCAATTTAACTTATATAATAATTATATTTTACCAGTCAACCCTTTAAGTGCCTTGAAAATGCCTTTTCTAGTTGTCTACATTTGCATGCCAAAACCCTAAATTTGGCCAACTTGCTCTTTTCCACTTTTTGAATTTAAAACTTTATGGATTAATGTGTATAAAGGTAAAATTTACCCCATAATATCTCACACCACCTTTTTTTTATCAAAATGCAAAAGTTCTCTCAAAACCAAGCTATGAAGGTTTAAGAAGGGTTTAAAACTGATTTTGGATTTGATGAAGGTTCTTGAGTTCTATGGGTGAAATAAGGATAATAAGAGAGGTTTATGTATATAACCCACTCCCCAAAATATCCTCCAAATTTAATTTCTTAAATTTTAATTAAATTACTTTTGTCACCCCCCTCTCTTTTGGTACTCTAGGTCTTTCTTAGCTCTCTAGGCCTAGAAAACTTAAAAATAGTTGTTCTGAGATTTACATGTATGAAAAATTTGGGACATATTTTATTTACCTTGGGTAAGATACCATGATGTCCCATTCCAAATTTTAGACCTTGAAACCTTATTCTCATATGTAAACCTTGAAATAGCTACAACACCATGCTTGGGAAAATGCATGGTTTAGGGAAGAAAAACACAAAATTTCCTCCTTGATGGATTAGTGGAGACTCCAATAGCATTATTTCATGATATTGACCATGATTCACCATCCACATAACCTTATCTCTTCCCCATTGGGTTTCTCACTATAATAAGATACTAAATCATCACAACACCCTACCAAGACCTCTTTCGGATAGCACCCTACATCATCAAAACATAATTAGAAGGAGACAAACCATTAAAGAAAGGAGAGAACTGATTGACCTATTGGAATTTCCTAGTAAATTTAATCAAAAAAATAATATGTAGGCTGATTTTGGCTAATAAGCACATAATAAATTGATTGACAAGCTCTACCAGCGTTTCAAACGGCCTCTATTACATTTCAAGACCATTATGAATAGTTTACAGGTGATTCATGTTATCTACTGACAAATTCAAGTAAGTAAGTAGGATCCTCAATCCGTGTCACCCCCACCAACTATCTTGACTACACCAACATCTTCAATATTTGAACCCACCATTAAAATAACTTTAATTGAAACAACCATCGGAGTATAAGTGTCCATGACTACAACTATAACATCATAGGGAATTCACTCTAGAATGATGTTAGTTATTGGTATCAAAGCTTTGGTGTAACAAGTTTTGTCTATTGGTGACATTCTTTGCCAAGTGTCTCATGTGTACTCCTTTGGGAGACATTTTCTAAAATAGATGTAAACTTTAAGAATGGCTTGAGTGATGATGCATCCCCATCCCAAGCCTATATATACATGTATCTCCCACATTCTAAAAGTAGGAGAAATTTTTACATTTCAATATAGATAAGAAATCCTTCAAGTTTTTCTACAATAAAATTGTTGTATAGTTATCTCTTTCATGTCGTTGTTTTATTGTTTATGCATTTTGATATAACCAATAACTTAGGTTTTCTTGCTATATGAAATAGTAGTTTCAGGTAGCTTATAATCAATTAATAAGGTTTTATCAGTTGGAATGTTTGTAGTAATTTAGGTTGATATATATTTTTTCTTGGTAATAATCTAGATAAGTTACTCTTTGGAATTTATGTAGAAATGCCATTTGGTGCAACTTCATAGACTGAGCCATATCTAGTCAAAGATGTTCTTTGGTATTTGCTATAATCTTGAAGTTAAGATATATTATAATATTCTATATAAAAATCAAATTCTATTTAATAACTCAGATCTAACTACATCATATTCCTTAGACCCTTTCACTATGTTTGTCAGTTTTATGTGCTAAAGTATCAGTCTACAAGCATTAGTTCTTTGGCATTTGTCCTTGTCCTAGAGATGGTTAGAAATAATTCATGCTTTCTATTTTTAGATCCCCTTTTCTACCTTACCTTAACTCTATTTTTATTTTATTTGAGTCCTATCCACTTTAAATTAAATCCATTATCAACCCATTCCATTCAAGGAGATCTAGGATCCATATCTATATCCAAACTAAAGAGGCTAGAAATTACATTGCTCACAGTTACTCTATCATTGGTCACTACAAGACCCAATACCTAAAAATCAAGCCCCAAATTGAAGTTAACCTTCACAGAGATCCTAAAATGTTAGAGTTTACCTCGTATGCATTTTATAGTATGTGTAAAACTTATAACAACATTAATTTGGCACTAGGAGGGCTTCTTTCACTATCTAAACTTGAATAGCTCTTTAGTTACATTGGATGTATCCTAAAGACTAAACAGGTCTACCTATGGTAATAACCTACTTTTTTTCCCTAAAAACCCATAGAAAAGTTAGGTTAGACATGTATTCTATAGAGGTCCTAGGATCAATCATATTCTCCAAAAAAATGACCATTCCCATGTCTAATGGCCCAACCTTGGTTGACAAGCTTTGACTTAAATACTCCAAGAAGTATCCATGACCTACCCATAAATCTTGATAAATATCTTTCCACTTTTTCTCCCTCAAGGGGTAGAACCACTGAAGAACATGTGAAATCTTATATAGAAACTCTAGGGATATTAAATACAGTCAATGAGGATGTATCTTGTTAGCTATTCCCATTTACACTAAAAGATTTGGCCTATAATTGGTTCTTTAATATTGATGAGGGTTCCATCACATCTTAGACCAATTGCCAGATGTTTTAACAATTTTGGGAATAATTAGGGTTTTATTCCTAATTTAGTTAAATGGTCTAGATTGATAAATCAATAAATAAATGGATAATAATTAAGATACTTATTTATGAAATTTATTAGTATTTGGAGTTTTTCTAAAAATAGTAATAAGAGGGATAAAATAAGACTTGGCTTAAATTGTGTTGATCTAACTGAGACAATATCTGATATTCACTATGCAAGCCTAGGGCACTATCACAAATAAGATTTTGAATTTCATTTTTTTATTGGATAGGAGCATCGAAAGTGGATAGGAATGGCATTGATGATATAGTCCTTTTATGGCACTATCATCATAAGTATCTAAGCTTTTTGGATTTTTTTTAGTAGGTCTGTGTGACCCTGTCTCTAAAGTTTCAATAGTTGGAAGTTTATAGAGGTCCTTGTAGAGTATATTTTCTCTTCAAACCCTATCTTTAGTTATACTTTGAATAATTTCAAACAAGAGGGGGGTTAGTGTGTGTAATATTCACTGGACATGGATCCACACCATTTGTGTGGGAAAATTGCCTACATATCAATACTCTGAAGAGGGATCAAGCCATATGTGTTTCTCCCTTTGAAAGTTCTTAGTGAAATTGTGATATGAGAATGCAAGGAAATGCTAAACTGCATGTGCTTGAGATGACTAGGGACTGGTGTAAGGATTTGAATACTCTATAAATAGTATTGGATAGTTGTGTGCAGAGAATAGGGAAATGTGTTTGAGTAGTCTTACTTGTATTCTTGTTTGCTTTGTGATATTTTATAATCCTTTCCAAATGATCTTTGAAAGGGATTTTATAGGGATCTATTGGCCATGGATTGAATTTGCTCACATTATGCTGACAAGGATAAGGATGGGAAATTGGGAATAATTCACCATTAGGGCTAAAAATGAGATTAGACAATAGTGCCAAAAGTAGACATGAGTGGCAATAGTGTTATAGTCCTAGTGTGGTACTATTATTTTGAGCAGATGAGATGTAGGGGGATGGATTTATCATGAAAAGAGGGTCTTGACTCAACTGGGATCAAGTCTGAAAGGATACGAATGATTAGAAATCAATGAAAATAAGTCTAAGAGGGTCATGAGAGGAAGAAAGAGGGACCTATGGGTTGGGTGTCATTATCCATGCTCAAGTTACCAATTTTTGCATTTTATATGACTACATTTACCCCCCCCCCCGCTTTATTCTAGTGATGCAACAAAGCAAAATACTAAGATAAAATAAAAATAGAAAGCATACCTAAACTTACCTACAAGGGTGAAGCTCATTAAGCTTGTGTGATGTTGGGTGTGCATAGCGAGAGCACATTATCAAGTGTGAATCTATAAAATAAAACAAAGAGTATATCAGTTCTTACTAGATATTTTATATCTAAAATAAGAATTTACAAAGTAGGGTAAGAGAGAAGAATAGAAAAGAATGAATACACCTCATTGAGTATGTGGAACAATACAAAACCTATTATGATGTTGAGTGATACTAAGTAATGCTAATTAATGTTGGATGATGTACCAAGAGTAATATCATGAATAGAACTGAGTGCTCAATTCCCTAGAAGTGGCTCAAGAATGCAAAGACTAACCCTTTGGCTCCATCATCACCCACTAAGTGAAGCTACATGATCATGCATGTGTTGATCAATGTTTAGACTATGTGTCCAATCCCTCTGAATAGGTGGTTCAAGAATATAAGGGCTAGTTAGTCCTTTGGCTCCATCATTACCTAATGAAGTAAAGTTATGAACTAATACCAGTATGAAATTTATGGTGTATGAGATGGCTATTGAATCCTATGAACGTACTATGATCTGACAATGTTGGCATGGATAGCCAAATGTATGTTGGAAACTAGGACACTCTTAGCCACTCCAAAAGATAGAGATTAGGCTTGTATGAAATCCACTCCAAAAATGAGAATCTATCTTATGTGGAAGCCACTTTGGAATCCAAGAACTCAAGAATGTGGAGGGTAGGATTGTATTGAAGCCACTCTGAAACTAAGAATCTAGCTTATGTGGAAGCCACATGAGAACTCAAGAATGTGGAGGGTAGGCTTGTATGAAAACCACTCTAAAATTATGCCAACCACCTACAAATGGAATAAGGCATGCAAGTGTTGAGAATGTCTGGATAATGTTAAACTAGTAAAGAAAAGAAATAAATGTGCCATGCATATTGCCCCCAATCACTGATGTCTAGAACATGGATTTTGATCTAAAAGTTATACCAAATAATGTATCTAAAACTAGAAGTGAGAGCCATCATGCCATGCATGATTCCCCCTATATCTGGATTCTCTAAGTAAAATATGTACTAAAACTATTAATTATAAACTAGTCTGGTTGTGTAAATCTATATTTGAACCTACTTTTCTACCTACTTCTAAAATTTTTGGTTTTTTGTTGTTTGGATAGGAGCACTAGAAATGGACAGTAGTTCCACCGACACTATAGTCCAATCTTGGTGTTGTCCTAGGCCAAATCTGATGACTATTCTAGATTATTTACTATTTTCCTGGTCTTTTTTTGACTAGTTTGATGTTTGGTTGTTGTTTTGGGCGTTCTAAAACTAGATTTTTTGGTTGATAAGAGCTTTGATCTCTATGACCAAAACCCTATTCATTACCCTCTATTTTGACGTTAGGAATGGAAACCCTACAATGACTACCCTCAGAAGAAAGAGCCTTGCAAGTGTGTTATACTACAAAGATACATGATATAGTAATGACAATTGACAAAAATTCTCAAGATATAGCATGGTTTATAATGAGAGATTGTTACATCAATAGGGGTATGCCTAGACAAATATAACAATGTAATAACATGTGTAATGTACTAAACTAGAACTAGAATGAGAAGTATATTTAGTTTGTTAGTTGTTAGTTGTCAATTATCATGGAGGGATGGAGCATGATGTCATTCATGTCATCCAAGAAAGTAAATTAATGCATGATTGGGATCATGGCATTAAAAACAATTGAAGAACAATCAAGAAATAAGCACACAAGAAAAGAAGCAAGAAGCATGAAAAATATGGCCAAGGGGCCAAGCAAACAATGGACATGGGCACATGTCATTCAATATAGAAATAAAGAATATGAGGCATGTTCAAATTCCACATACACATATAATTAAAAAAATCACATATAAGAGTACTGATAAGGGACATTGGCAAATTTCCAAAGGCACACACATGAATAGAAGAAAAGGACATTGGCAAATGTCTTAAGGCACATAAAAGAGAGAAATAAGAAATAGAAAATTCAAACACATTAAGCTAATGCTAAGCAAGAAAATAAATCATATAAATACTAGAAATACAATTGCATCCAACTCAAAGTAATAATGCAAAGGTATGCAAGACATGTTAGTATAATACTAGGTATATGATAATAAATACACAAGTGTTATATACTAGTGGAATGTTGATATAGTAATCTATGTAAGTGTTGACCAATTTTGTCTTTTAGGTGTAAATAGGGCCCCCCTAGTAAAAAAATCACTTTTAGGCATATAATGGGGTATTATATGTTGTCATAAAGCGTTTCATATGTAAATTAGTGTCAATTGATGTTGTAAAAACTTTGGTTAAGTGTTCTTTAGGTCTTTTTATCATTTTAAGTCATCTTGAGGGGCCTAAATGGTGAATTTAATGCTTTGTATGGGTTCATTTATATTTTTTCAATTTAAAAATTCTGATTTCATGACCCATGTGTCCTTAGAAGTCTTAGTAAGCTGACATAACTGAAGAAATGGTAGGTTATTTAGAGAAAAGGTAATTTTCTTGGCCAAAGAGAGAGAAAAGGATATTTGTATGGTTGTTTGGGAAGTGTGCCACATGAAAAACATGTGAATGTGACTCTCTAGATCCTACACACTCAAATCCACATTTTTTTTGATCTAAAACTGACTTTTCTAGCTCAAAACCATTCTGCTACAATTTTGCCCTTCTTGGTATACAAAAACCACTTTAATGTTTTTGCTTGGTATGTCCAGTAGGATGAGTTTTAGGACAAATGATTCTATATGATTGTTTTAAACTATAAAAAATTCAAATCCATTTAATAATTTTTATAAATGGTGGCATATGCTTCATGAACCATTCATTTTAAGTGGACTATTCAAATTTACTAGTTATTTGGTGTACCCTTTAGGTTTTCCTCCATTTCAGATAAATCCATAAAAAAAAAATTATCATATTTTCTCCATGGGATTTTTTCCATGTCTCCTTACACCTAATTTTATTTGTTTCAAGTTTGGATTTGTTTTGATCAGCTAATAACCTTGAAATTGCAGACTAGTCTCTTTTAGGTGAAATGGGCAAGCTTCTTCCAATTACTGGGATCTCAAGATTGTTAATGGATCCAAGAGGTTGTGTTATATTTTTTTACATGTTTACAAGTCTCCTTGAATTCCCATTTTCACCTTTAATCCTCTTTATAAAATAAATCTTCATGGTTTGCATGCATGGGCACACTTCACCCAGTCTACCATTAGAGTATGCATATGCAAGTGCTTGCAAAGATGATTTCCACATTTAAAAGGATTTTTTTTATATTGTTTTAATATTTCCTTAGCTAATTTTGTGCACTAAATGAAATTAAAAATGGATTTGGTTGCCTATAAGTCATTTTTGATTCCTTGTTGCTACATTATAGATATGTATTGTCCATAAATGCAACTCAACCTTCATCTACCACATTCTTCTTGATGATGTCATATCGAGACTAAAGTTTAATAAGTTTTCAAGCTTATAATAGTTATAATATTTCATTTTAGATACTTGGTGAGGGTGTATGAAGTATTCATAAACATAAGTACCTTGTATACCTCTCCAACCTACTTCTCTACCTGTATGTGGTAATAACCACCTATAGGTGGCCCTAACAGAAGTGTATAAGTATTTTTATGAAAAGTTGGCATGTGATAAACTCATCCTTGGAATTTTGATAGGTGTATTTGGCCATGATAGAACTTTGGGAAGTGCTATATGGCTTACTAAGTTGAAGGGTACCTTCAAGGCATGAGAAGACTAATTTTTGGGATATTTTCCCTAAATTTTGAAAATAGAGACTAAAGGGCTTCATGTGGACCCCTCATGGCACACTTATATAAGGTTTCAAGGCCTAATGTTTGGTGGATACATATCCCCTAGAATATAAAATAACCATTTCAAATATGGGGTTTTGAAATTTTTTGGAAGTGAGAGTTTTGGACACTCATATATGCCTCAAATCACACTAAAAAGACTCAATGATATATACAGCCCTGAAAGGGTAAGGATTTTTTTGTCACCTTGAAGAGCATTTTCAAGAATAATTTCAAGGAGGGGATAATTGGGCTGGTATGAGAAGACAAGGAGAAGTTATATATCTTTAAGTGCAAGTCAGGGAGGACCATACCACCCAAAAACTCATCAATAGGTACCCTTAGGCATGAAAATGACACCTATAGGCATCTCAATCTAGTCAGTTAAGAAAGGTGAAGAGATAGTGATCTATACATGGTTTAGAGTTTTTTTAGCCAATCCAAGGTGATGTTTTATGAAGTTTTAGTGAAATATATTTCAAGAGAAGCAAAAAAAAAGGTATTCCTTACCATAATTACCCTTGTTAATCCCTATGATGACCTACAGTAGGGGTATTATGAAAAATTATCTCAGTCAAGGTATAAAAGCACAAATTGAGTTCAAGTAAGGCATATAAGTGAGCCCAAGATGTAATTTGAATTTTTAAACCCATATATTTATCCCAAGGAACTTTTTAACATCATAATCAATGTCTATCATCCCTATGATGACCTATTGTAGGGGTATTATGAAAGACTATCTCAGTCAAGGCAAACAAACTCAGTCTTGAGAACTAGGATAGATATAAAGAAATGGGAATGATATATTGAAGACCCTATCATGTTAGGAGGAATATAAATCCTAGAATCATATGTATATATCCATGGCCACCACAATAAAAACATGATAACCTACAGGCAGAGGTTAATTAGAGTTGTCTTAGTCTTAAGCTAGAATGAGCTACAAATTATGTAATGGTCATTAGGAGAGTGAAACATTGGTCAAAAACTTGTGTGAAGACAAAGATAGAGCAATGAGGATCCAAAACATCCTATTAAAGATCTCCATGATCCAATAGTCACCTAAAACTAGCCTAAAGGAACAAGACAAGGTACCTCAATTAGGTAGGGTATGCATATAAGAAGCTAGCATTTGAGTGTTGGTATTGTTTCAAGGAATGAAAGGTAAGAACAAATATTAATTATGATAAATATACCCTATACTTCATGTAAAACCCTCAATCAAGATAAATCAATGTAAATACTCACCTACAACTTATTCTCCTCAACATAGTTGATTGTGTTAACTGAAGCAGTTAGATGTGAAAGGTCTATAGCAAGGGTGGATAGTGAATGGGTTATAGATAGATAAATCATGATGATAAAACCCATAATAAACTCTCTTTGGTTTACATTAGGAAAAATAAAATCTCAAAATTATGCAATACACGGTCCACTTGACATTTCCTATACACAGTCTTTGGCTTAATGAGTAGTCTTGGTTCTACAATTTTTGGAAGGCCTAATCATATTATTAGAGGATAATTTTTGTGTGGAAAGTCCTCAACATGTGTACAAGGCCCTAAAATATTAATTTTAATTTAAATTATATGGGAAGTACCCCATGTTTTGTCTCATAATAGGGGTACTTTCCATTGTACATGAACAAGCAATCTTGATAAGATGGAGTAATTAAGAAGCAGTCTTGGGAAGTACCAAGCTTTGAGGGTTTAAGAAGGGTTTAAAACTAATTCTATATTTGATGATGTTTCTTGAGTTATATGGGTGAAATTAGTATAATTATATATTTTTATGTATATAACACATTACCCAAACTATACTCCAAAATTTAGGTCCTAACTCTCAAGGAAAGTACTTATGTCACCCCCCCTCCATTCTGGCACTCTAGGCCTCTCTTAGCTCTCTAGGCCTAGAAAAATATAAAAATAGATTTTTTAACCTTTACATGTATGAAAACTCTTGTTAAATTTTTGATTCACCTTGGGAAATATATTATTTTATCCCATGCCAAATTTTAGACCTTTTAACCTTATTCTCATATGCAAATCTTGAAACAGCTATGACGCCAAGCTTGGAAAATTGCATGGTTTAGGGAGGAAAAACACAAAATTTCCTCTTTGAGGGCTTAGTGGAGACTCCAATAGAATTATTTCATGATATTGAGCATGATTCACCATCCACACAATCTTATCTCTTCCCCATTGGATTTTTCATTGCAATAAGATCCTGAATCATCACAACACCCTCCCAAGACCTCTATGGGATGGTACACTGCATCATCAAGGCATGATTAGAAGGAGACAAGTCATTAAGGAAAGAAGAGCACTGATTGGCCTATTTTAATGTCCTAGTAAATATAAGAAAAAAATATTTATTTAGGCCAATTTTGGCTAACCTTTCTAGCAACTTGTTAGGATTACATCCCTACCTATGCAAAAGACTAGTTGCCTTGTCTAATCTATTAGGCATATGGGGTCACAAAAGTCTTTCTCAAATTTATTTTAAAATAATCACAAGGATTCAATTTTTTATATTGGGACTCTCTCAGTAGTAATTGTAACACAAAATAAAACAATATTGTGCACAAAGCACTTAGGGAAGGGAAACCCACAACAAAAGGGAAATGTGTACAAGGCACTTATAAGAAGGGAAAAACAAAACACAAGGAGAAATGAAACATATAATATAACATATAAAAATCTAAAAACTCGCCATTACCTTTTGCCTAGAAAAAATGGAAACTATTTTGGATCACCTCCTTTATGATATGGGTCATGGTGTGAGAGAGCATGCTTGGGTGTCAATTTGCTTGGTGCCAATCTTACATTAGAATGATTTATTTTCAATATTATTGACATGATCTTAAGTATATGAAAAGGGATAAGCATGTCTCCAATGTAGACATATTGGTCCAAGTCTTCAAATCTTGCTTCATGTCGATGTTGACCAATTTTGAAATTTAGGTCAAAATAGGGCACCCCTAGTAAAAACATTCACTTTTAGGTATATAATGGGGTATAATATGTCATCATAAATAATTTAATTTTTAAATTAGTGTCAATTGATGTTTTAATAGCTTTGGTTAAATGTTCTCTAGGTCCTTTTATCATGTTAAGTCATCTTGAGGGGCCTAAATGGTGCATTTAATTATTTTTATAGGTTTATTAGTATTTTTTAAAGTTAAAAAATCTGATTTCATGACCCATGTGTCCTTATAAGTATTAGGAATCTGACATAACTGAATAAATGGTATCTTATTCAGAGAAAAGGTAGTTTTATTAGCCAAAGAGAGAGAAAAAGACACTTGTACAACTCCTTAGGAAGTGTGCCACTTGTAAAACATGTGAATGTGACTCTCTAGATCTCACACACTCAAAAACATGTTTGGTTTGATCTCAAACTGAATTTACTAGATCAAAATTATTCTATTGTAATTTTGCCCTTCTTGTCATACAAAAACCACTTTCAAATTTTTTCTTAGTACATCCAACAAGAAGAGTTTCAGGACAAACACTTCTATGAGTTTGTATTAAAATATGACACCTTAAAATATATATAATAATTTTTATAAATTGTGACTTTTGCTTCATGAACCATTCGTTTGAATTGGATTGTGCAAATTTACTAGTTGTTTGGTGTGCCCTTCAAGTTTTCCTCCATTCTAGATAAATCCATATAAAAAAATTGCTCATATTTTATCTAGAGTATTTTTTCCATTTATTATTACACCTCATATTCTTTGTTTCAATTTTTAAGTTGTTTTGATGGGATAATAACCTTAGATTTGTAAACTAGTCTTTTCTTGGTGTCATGGGTAGTTTTCACCTTTCAAGGAGTTATCATTCTTGATAATTAGTTATAGGGGATTTTGTTTATTCCCATAAATTTTTTCCTAATATAATATTGATTCACTTTCACTTTTCATCCTTCTCCAAGGTAAAGTCATGGTTTGCAAGCTCATTCCATGTGTACCAAATAGTTCTTTGAGACCTTTGTCTTCTTTTTCACCTATAGGTAGGTGGTTTTCATGTTGAATAATAATTTTTGAGTATGGTTAAAAACTTCATTGTTAAATTTCACTCACTTGAAAATTTAAAAATGCATTTGAGGAGTTTTTAGATCTTTTCCACAAACATGTTTTTCTCTAACTTTAGACTTTTGCCTGTATATAGCTCATTATTTCCCACATGACCGTATGATGACATCATATTGAGGTGTGAAAGGATTGAAGAGTTTTTCCAATTTATTCACATTGATTGATATTCATTAACAATTCTTGATGGAAACATTTCAAGTTCATCTTCATGAAGGATCCATTTGGCTCATGCCTTATTCACTATTGATATGATAAAGTATCCACCTACAGGTGGATGAGTAGGTCATAAAAATGTTATCATGTAAGGATGGAATAAATTTAATAAATATTTAATGTTTTTATATTGTTTTAGGCCATAAAAACTCATACAAGGTGTTAAGGTGGTAAATGAAGGCTTGAAACTATCTAAGAAAGGGATGACTATGTTTTCAGGCGTCTTGTCTCTAAAAGAGTGAAATAGAGGTCCAAGGGCATATTAGGAATATCCTATGACACATATTTAAGAATATTTAAGGCACAATAATGGATTATCCTTGTATTTACTATAAAGTATAAGTGATACACCAAGTTTTGGGGATAGAGGGCTAGGATAAGATAGTTGTAATGAACCCCAAAACTACCTTAAAAAGCACTGGGATGCTTCAATAACATCTATAAACTTGTAAAGTTATGACGACCCTTGGACACTAAACACATAAAAAAGGAAAATAAAATGAGAATATATTCCAAGTTAAGAAAATTTAAATGGGTTAGATGACATAATCAATTATGAAGGCCATCAAGATAATTTGACCCATGGCTATGCTAGTCAAATCACCACCTACAGGCCTGTACGGACTGAAACAAACAGTAACCTAGTTTGATGTCATAATGATGTTTGAAGATAATAAAATGGATTATAGAGTGTAATAAATTACCTTAGGGATTTTATAGTAATTTAAGAGATTTGGATCAAATTTTATGTTTTGGAGCTAGTGGATTACAACTACAGGTAATTATAAGGGTTGAAAGGTAGGCATGTCTCAAGAGCAGATAGTGGACTAATTCCATGAAATTTTATGGTATTTAACACATTAAAAGTGATTCTAAGGAATTTTAAATTTTTTTTTTCAAGGTGAACCCAAGAAGGCCTATTTCCTCATCTAATTAACCTAGCCAAATCCCTTTGAGACCCTATTGTCACCTACAGTAGGATCTTAAGGGGAAGACTCAAATAAACATTTTCAAACTATAGTCTTGACAAGTATTATGGTTTATTTGAGTTATCTAAAGATAAAAATGGTTAAGTAGATATTATACAGGCTTTGGAAGGATGAGGAGGTTGTGTACACTATGTTTAGGTCTAAAAACCATCCAAAGAGTAATCTACAATAAGGTCTAAAAGAATTGTCTCGGTTAGGATAGTGAACCATTTTAATGACTAAAATAGTGTCCTAATTCCTTATAAATAAGGATAATGTTTAAAATTCATACATTTTGAATTAAATTATTCTATTTAAGATTCATGGAAATCATGAATAAGATAAGTTTAAGATAAATAAACCTAGATCAGGCAAGGGTTATTATGAGTAAGAAAGCACAGTCCTAGAGGTATACTGTTGAAGGGTTATTAGAGTATGGAATTATGGATTAAAACTATAATACACATTATTCATATATCCATGAGATATTTTCAACATATAAACATTGGAAAAAAGTATATAAGGGTTCCTAAAGTGTGAAAACATAGTCAAATGGGAAGAATCATGTACATAGTCAATTTCCTAGTAGTCTACCTAAAAGTTTATAGTTTTGAGTAACCAAATGATCAAATCAAAGGCTAAAAAAATTTACATGGAATGATTATTATTTTTTCAGACCCACACAATGGATAATTTTTTTGATAAAATAGGGGAAGTACCCCTTGTTTTGTCTTAGATAAGGGGTACTTCCCCTCATGCAAACCCTGCAGGGTCTTAGGAATATAGAAGAAAAGAGTAACAAAGAAGATTAAATTAACTTGAATAAGGATTTTCAAGGATGAGGGATTCCTATTCCACCCATGAAAACCAATCATAGGAGTGTAGATATTGACATGGTGGTTAAAACCTTTGAAGGTACAGTCAAGCCCATTAGGAAAGGATTAGGCCTATGCTCAAATTGAGGGTATTTCACATTTTTAGAGTTGGATATGATTTTAAAACTATTGAATAACATTTGTGGGTCCTAAAAAAGTGTGTTAAAACTCTCACCTTTTAATGAAACCATCTAGGAGGGTCCTTTTGACCTACAATTATAGTTAAGCTTGTTAAAAAAGGGTTGTGCCTAAAGGCAAATAAGAGGTCAACTTATTTATCAACCTCATGAGATAATTATATATTGATGAAACATGTTTTATGGTTCATATTTCATGTGTTTATGCTATTTAAATGTAGGAAAATTTATCAAAAATCAATTGGAGCTCTAAGGTGCAGTTAGGACTCTTGGGCATGGCTAAATCTAGTGGCCAAATGAGGACCCTATCACATTTATGGCATGGTCTATAAATTTAAACATGGTAGAGTATGTTTTTCAAGATAATATAGAGGTGTATAGGCTATTGGTATGCAAATAAATGAACCATAAGTTAGTCTAAGATCAAAGTTACATATAGACTTATAAGCAAGGCCTTAACCTAGCATCCAAATGAGGAGTCTTTTTCATTTCTACCATGAATCATGATTTTAAATCTATTTAATATTTTACATAGGATCACCACCAAGGTGTTTCATCTCTCATAGTGAAAATGAAATCACCAAGAATTTAACTCAAGAGAGGATGGTTAGTATGTTTTTAGTTCCAAAATGAAAATAAAGTGAAATAAACACACTAATAACATAACATCTCTAGGCCTAGACACTAGGGAGAGCTTAGTTAACAAAATAAAATGACAAGAACAACTAAAAATCAAGGAATTAAAATACAAGAATTCATTTCACCTTCTTTGGATGCTCTAAATGCCTTTGTAATGGTGGCTTGCTAAGCTTGTGCTTTAAGAGGTCTTCTTCAACGGAGTGTGTCTACCTTCATCTCCTATTGGCACCTTTGGCTTGTGGCTTGGTTTGGTTTGGAATCAATTTGGCATTATAACACTAGTTTCTTGAAGCTTTTAGAACCAATCTTACATTACAAATTTGTACAAATTAAGCTCAAAAATGATGTTATGAGGCCTTATATTTATAGATTTTTTGAATTGATCAAAATCAACCTCAACCATCCATCTCAAGATTGAAATGTGTGGTTGAGGATTAATTCTATTTTCGGAATTAAGTTTGTAATTATCCTCATCATGACATTGAAATTTGACTCAAGAGAGTATGGTTAGTATGGTGTTAGTTCCAAAATGAAAACAAAGTCAAATAAACACACTAATTGCATAACATCTCTAGGTTGACACCTAAATATGGCCACCGATAACCTCCAACTAGGCTTTTGACCATTTTCTACCCAAAATTCACAATTTAGCCTAAAAACACTAAAACATGCTAAATGATGTGAAAATGACATATTCAAATTATGATTTTGGCTAGGGTATCCCTAAATGTAGTAATGCAATTTATGGGCCAGCTAACTTTGATCAGTTCATTTTGAGTCAAAATGACAAATTCACACCTATGTGCTCTGGATTGCTATTTCCTATCAAATATTCTGCACAAGATGTGTGACTTTGTTATTTTTTTTTGGTAACATTATAAATGGGAATACAGTTGTAATGCATCTAACAACACCTTCAAATTCTAATCTAATCAAATTTATGACCAATAACAAGGCATTATGATCAATTTAGGTAATTTTTGCATAATGTGTTTAATCATGCTTAAGGGATAATTAACCCAAATCAAGTCCTAATTAATAATTCCATGGAAACTCATTGAATAATTTGTTTTGAAAATGAATATTGAATATCTACATCATCAAGTGGCCTCATTTCTTGGGAAGATATCCCTAGGCCACAAATGCCACATATATTAGGATTCATACCTCCCATGCCTCATCAATGCCTTCCATGATGCCCTCCATGCCTCTTAATTTTCCCTTATTCCAATGTCATGATGAGGATAATTACAAACTTAATTCCAAAAATTGAATTAATCCTCAACCACACATCTCAATCTTGAGATGGATGGTTGAGGTTGATTTTGATCAAATCCAAAAATCTATAAATAAGAGGCCTCACAACATCATTTTTCAGCTTAATTTATGTAAATTTATAATGTAGTATTAGTTCCAAAAGCTTCAAGAAACTAGTTTTATAATGCCAAATTGATTCCAAACCAATCCAAGCCATAAGCCAAAGGTGCCAAGAGGATATGAAGGTAGCCACACTCCATTGAATAAGACCTCTAGAAGCACAAGCCAAACAAGCCACCATTACAAAGGCATTTGGAGCATCCAAAGAAGGTGAAAGGAATTATTTTCTTTTCATTCCTTTCTTATTAGTTGTGTTTCTCATTTGCTTTTGTTAACTAAGCTCTCCTTAGTGTCTAAGACTAAATATGTTATGTTATTAGTGTGTTTATTTCACTTTGTTTTCATTTTGGAACTAACACCATACTAACCATCCTCTCTTGAGTCAAATTATTAAATCACATAATGGCATGCCCAGTGGGACAAGAGACATCCTACACATGAAGGAAATCCTTTTGAAACTTTAAAAGACATATTTGAGCTCTTAAAACTCTTACAAATTGATTTTTTAACTTTATTTTGCCATTTTTGGCTGCCACAATTTTTACACAGTAAATGATGTCGACAAAAATACTGACATTGGTTACTTGGCTTAACCAACATCAATCATCATAACCAACATTAGTTATATTTTGATTGGTCATAACCGACATGGGTCACTATGTTTTTTAAAAAATACAAACTCGAGACCTCTTTTTCCAAAGTTTGTTGTTTCAAATTCAAAAGGGCTTCAAAGCTAAAGGACATACTAACAGTTTTTTTGTAAGACCAAGCAATATTTTTTTGAAAACATGTTTAAATCAGTTTTTCATGCTTAAAATTTGATTAAGAACTTTGTTTTGGTGTTTAATAAGGAATTGTTAGATTTTTTTGGTGAATGTTTTTCAAAGTCTACAACAAAGACCAAGGGGTCAAATGAACACCACAAAACATTTCCTTTGGGTTTAAAATTGAACACACTTGTCAATTTTTGCTTGTAATAGTTTTTTAAGTAGATTTTGTTTGGCAAAAAGAGGAATTTTGTGTGTATTCTCTTCCATTTGTCCCCTATAGGGAACCCTTGGAATCAAAAGCACCATTATTATTACAAATAGCCTAATCCAAGGCTTAGAAAGAAAGTCATCTAAAGCACTCCCCCAAAAACTCATCAAAGTTTGGGTGATTTTGAAAATTACCCTAAAATATTTTTACTTTCATGTTTAATTTATTTATGCATCTTGGCTTGCAAGGGGGACTTCATCACCTCCCACAAGTTCTTTAGGGAAGATTTGACCTAGGGTTTCATCTCCCAAGACTGACTTCATTTGACTCTTTTAGAGGTACGCATCGCATGTAGTATCAATTTGGATATCTTACTACACTAATAAAATAGCAAGATGTAGTGGTTTCAAAGAGTACTAGACCTTTTTACAACAAGCCAAGTGATATGGACCCAAAATCCATGCTTTTCTTTTGCATTGTTTGGCATGAAAGTCATTGTGCAATTGATTCCCCTAGATCATTCTAAAACTTGTTAGATCTTAGACAAATCCCCACTTTCCATGGAAGTATTGTTGGTGTAAGGTGCACCTCAAGTTCCATGTCATAGTAATATCATTTGAGAGAAGGGGGGTGTAAAAACCCTACTATATAATGCACATTTACTTTTGGATGAACAATTAAAAATCCTCTAAAATGATGTATATTGATGGATTCCAACAATACCAAGCAACCTTGTCAGTTTAGGATTTAAGGTCGATTAATTAGTTGGTCTTGTCCTAGTTTAAAATTCTTGTTTGGAGTCAAAACTTGGTGTAAACAAATAAATCCCAAACCAAACACATAGTCCAAGTTTTCCTTTGAACAAAGAGGCATTATGCTACCCTCGTGAGATCATCCATTTGCCTTGTTCAAATTTCATCAAATTATTGAGAGTTATATCATTTACTTTGGCATAGTTATGTTACCTAATTGAGTCTAGACTTTGACCAAAGTTGTTTAAGTCCTTCACTTGTAATCTAAATTCAAAATTATACCTTTACAAGTTCATAGGGTTGATGTGTTAAGTGGGATCATCATTTTCACTAAACTTTAGGGAACTTAGATTTAATTTCCAATTTAGGTTGAAGGTCATTTAAGACTCATAATCATTATCATCACTTGATAGACTTAAGCCATTTTTTACTAAACACTTGTACTTTAAGTCTATATGCCACAACATTTTGAGTCAATAAAGGTAAGGTTATACTATCAAAATTTTGGAAAAATGTCTTTTCCTTAGAGAATCTTTGAAAAAAAAAATTATTACACCTTTTGGGTAGTATAGCATTGTTATGCTCCCCAAAACATTTCAAACTTTGTTTCATATCCCCTTTTGCATAGAATTTCAAATCTATTTCTACATGTTCAAACTGATCCAAGTGTACTTTTTATCCTTTATCTAAAGCATAGTTATACTATTCACCTTTATCTATCTTATTTGTCAAAGGAATCAAGTTTTATACCATTATTAATGAGAAAATAAACTATGGTTAAAGTGTCTTTTGTTTCATACCTTATACCTAGTTAATCAAGTTCATGTCCAAGAATCAAATTCCTAGTGTTTGTTAGAAGTGTTTCAAATCCATTAGATTAAGACTTTCATCTTATTTCAAAGTTTAGCTTTTGACACCCTTTTGCTAAGAGTCCTATCACATGCTTTCTTTGAGCCTAGATTTTGACACCGTGTTTGGCCAAAAGACATAGAAACTTTCAAATTCCTAGATTAGACTAATTTGAAACACTTTGACCTTAGAGTTTGGCATTTTGATTTTAGATCCATTTACTTGCTTATATCTATGTGAGCAGTGAAATGTGAGATATTTTATGCTATCTTGTTTCCTCACAAATCTTTCCATAAACCTTTGGATCCTTTTGATAAATCTAGACTAAGTTGAAGGCATCATTTTTTTTAGATTCTATCTTTTTTAGAGTTTTGTAGAAGTCTTTGAATTTTTATCACAAAGCATTAACTATGGATCCCAACATGTATTCATACACTCATAGTGGACTCGTGTATAATCCAAGGATTAGTAATGTAGTTACACAAGAAGAAATGGTGTAAGACCCCTATGTGGATAACATTTCTCATGAGATGGACTCTTATCCCTCTTATAATACTCAATCAGTGGCACAAAGCCAAGATCCATTGGCTGACTATTTGGTTAACATACCACCTTACATATAATAGGACCAAGAACAAACCACATAATACTTAGCTACAATACCCATGGTGGATGAGTTAGTACTTCAATAGCCATATTCTACTAATCTAGCTTCCACATATGATCCATTTTTGTTTCAGTGACATTTTTTAGAGAACAAAGATGAGACTTTAGTTAGGGCTATAGAGGTAGGGGATAAGTTTCTAGAAAAATTCCCCCATGAAAATTTACCAATTCTAGTAAGAGTGCCACACAATATCATTTATGATCAATAGGATTATTCTAGAAATCTTATGGCTTTAGTCCAAACAACATACCAAGACCCCAATATATCCAATAGAGGAAAAAAAATCATGGAAGATCACTTTAACCAAATAAAAATAGCATACCAAACTTAAGTGAATTTAGCATATGATTTCAATTAGATGAACATGGTAAGTAAGCCCCTCAATGACCTAGTACCTTCAATATAAGTGTTGATGGAATTAACTAGATAAGAGAATCTGAGTTTTGACCCATTTATACAAAATGCTTTGATAGATAACTTGATACGTATTCCAATTATTGAAGAAGTGTCTTCAGCTTCTACACTGAATAATAAACCAATTGTAGTGGAAAATGTGAAAATGGCATCCAATATTGATCTAAGTGGTACTAATGCACAAAAAACTAACCAAAAACATACACCTATAGTTAATCCCATGAGCAAATCATCATACCAAGGAATAGGAGTTTCTATACCCAAGCCCTAACTAGCCACTTCCTCAAGTGTATAACCTATAAGATTAGGTAATCAGATAATGTCCAATGTCACACCTTAATAATAGAATGTGGAAAATCCTACTCTCCCTCAATAGATATCAAGTGGTATTCCACAATAGCAGACACAATCTAGTGTATCAATACAATAGAGGATGAATACATTGCCACCTTAATCAAGGGCAACTAATATTCTACCTTTCCAAGTAATGACAAACATACCTCTTCAGTCCTAGACTAATATGACAATTCAAAACCAAGAAATGACTAATCAACAATGGGAAAATATTGGTCAATGATAGGTGTTAAATCTACAACCTACTTCCACTTCCTCATAGGGATTTATGTAACAAGGATGTCCTCATATTTTTTAGGTACCTACTAAACAACCATTGGTTTAAAAATGTGCCACAAATTTAGAGATAGGGTATTGGTCCACAAGTTCCTGCTCAATAGCAAGGTTTGATAGTCAATAGCATTTCCATTTTCAACCATAGTAGGCACAATATAGCTATATCCCTTCATCCCAACAAGAAAATCTACCAAGTCAAACCTTTATCATCAACCCAAACCAAAACATTGTGCAACCAAATGTGTAATTTCAAGTGCATCCCAATCCACGTATGTGTATTCTTAGTCCATTCCCCAACCAAGCCAATGTACCCCAATAGGTGTTTCCATCATACCCGAGTTAAAGTGTCCCACTTGTGACCTCCCAACCATTTACCTAAACCAACATTCTCCCTCAAACTAATATCCCTTCTAGTTTCCCATCCCAAGAATTATAACAGATGAAGGATGTGATTGCTAACATTTAGGTGGGGAAGAATACTAAGAAGTTCAAATTGGATGATGTGTGTTCTTATCCATTTAACATGAAATATTTATAGATAACATTTCCTCCAGGATAAGAACCACCCAAATTTTATAAGTATAAAGGGAAAGGTGACCCTAAGGACCATTTGACCGAATTCTTTGTCGCATGTCAACCAATGGCATATAGTGACATATACCTTTTACTATTTTTTCCAAGGAGCTTGGTTGGACAAACCTTGAAGTGGTTTTTGAAGTTGCCCAAGAATTTAGTAACAAACTTTGATGACCTTTCTGATAAATTTATGCAACACTTTTCTTATAATCTTGAGCATGAGATATCATTAGTGGACCTAACACAAGTAAATAAAAAAGTTGGGCCAAGTTTTGTAAGTTATTTATAGTGATGGAGAGCCATTGCAAGCCATTTCACCCATAGTTTACTAGATAAACATTTAGCTGCTATGTTTACTAAAAATTTGTATAGTGAGATATCCTATCATTTGAAACTGTAATGTGTATATATATTCAAAGAGATCATTGATAAATGTTTATTGATCAAGTGAGTGATCATCAATAAAGGGGTCATCAAAATTAATTCTACCAATCAAGGAAATATCCAATAGTAACATCTTAATCAAGTGCAATCATCACAACTGACATTGGATAGTAATCATGAAAGACCAAAGCAATTTAACCACAATAGGAATGTTATGGGAAATGGAGTAATTGAATCCCATCATGTCAAAACTATGCAAACCTCATCTACACCACCTTTTCAACATACTCCTACATAGAAACCTCTCTAATCAATGTCACAAGCACAACAAATAAAACCTACACAAAAAATACAACAGCCTTTACTATTGCAAACCCCTCCTCCTAGGAGAACTATACTTGTACCTTGTGTCTTTAGTGACCTAGGAGAACTTATTGAATCTATATTTCATAAGCTTGTCATCACTAATCTAATTAGTTGGACTATACCAAAATATTATCCATAAGGCATTCCTTACCCTGATTGGTACCAAGAAAATGAATTGTATGACTATCATCAAGTCAATGGGCATAATTTATGAAGATGTGTCTAAATCAAGCATTTAATTGAGAATATGTTGGAGAATGGGGAGATAAAATTGGATAATGTTACTTCCACTTCCAATCACACTCTTTGGATCTATCAAAACCCATTTACCTAACATAACAATTAGCAACAACAATAATAGCCAGTGTAGTAGGAAAATCAATAACATCAGAATCAAAGGCCAAACTAAAAAAATAAACAAAATTAGTAGCAAAATCCATAATGAAAAAATAATGGATAAAACCAAAGTCATAATGGTAACCACCAACAAACCTACAATGTATTTTCACATGACTAAAATAAGGTTATAGGTCATATTATAGGGGGTAGCATTAATACCATCTCCATTAATCCTAGACCAAATACTAATCAGCCTGGACCATTGCTAAATAACAATATTTAGCCAAATCACATGGATAATCCTTATTTTACCTAGGAATGCATACAAGAAAACCAAAAAATTAGGACTCCCAGTTTTGGATCTTATAGCAATGACTCATTCTTGCCGCATTACCACATACAAGTGCACTGGCAATCGAGACTCTTCATATCTGGTCCCACACCATTCCCAACATTAGTTAGCAATAATGGTCTAGTATTTAATCTTGATTATATAGTCATAACTCAAAGGTATAAGATTACTATATTGATCCCATAACAATCCACCACTTTACCTATCATCCAACCAATCATTTAGCCTTAGAATAGACCATTCACTACTGACCAAGACAAGAATTTTGATATCGTGGAGCAATTTAAAAAGACACCAGCACAAATTTCTATCTTAGATTTGTTGTGAATGTAAATAATTGACAAGAACATCTTGAATGAGTTTTTGACCACTGTTGCTAGTGACATATCCCTTGATAACTTTCAAGCTTTGGTTGGACACCTAGATCCAACCCAATAAGTCACATTTAATCAAAGCGATATGTCTTCCCTTGGCTTGCTTCATAATAACCTATTATCCATAGAAGTTTGTATTAGAAGGAATAAAGTGAAATGTGTCCTTATCAATAATGGATATGGCCTCAACATAGTTTCCTTTAAGCTCATCAAGTTTCTTGGGTACATAATGATGGATCTCTAGCCAAAAACAATAACTATCAAAGCCTATGATAATCAAGAAAGAAAATCACAAGGCACCATCAGTTTGCCAGTTATCATTGGGTCTTTTACCCATGATACACTTTTCCATGTGTTGGATCTTGATTTATCATATAACATGATTCTAAGTAGGCCTTGGTTACATGAGATTCATGCAGTCCCATCAACACCACACCAATGTATCAAGTTTTCCCACTCAGGGATAGAAGTGAATATTCTAGGAGATTTACATCCATATGATCACTATAAGCATCTTGAGGCTAAGTTTCAAACATATAATTATTAGTATGGCATGAATCCAAGTTCCAAGTAGGATAAAGGAAAGGCTATACTTATTGATCCTTCATTGGATAATTATATAGATTCTAATACCTTAGATTCCCTTTCCCATGTGTTGCTTCCTGAAGCTTCTAATCATTACACCATTTCAAATAATGGACTAAGAGAATATGTGACCCATGACACATTTCATATCACCAATCTTCCTTAGAATCCAAAAACCTTTGGGTGACCTAAGTTTAATCCACATATGCATTGGCAATGAAAGAACAAAGATAAGGGACCTGCCATATTTTTACCAGCATCTAGCCTAGGACCTGACCCTCTTGAAGGAGATGAATTATGGTTATACAATGATTACCAAGTTGATTATTATAAAAATTCAAAGTATCATATTCCTAATAGGATCATGGAGCATCATAATTATGAAGGAAGAGGCCTCAAATTGAATTAGAAAGGAACCATCGAGATGATTTCCATGACTAAGTATAAAAGACCTTATGGACTTAGATTTAAATCACCTGGGGTTGACCCCACATATTTTATTCAAACTCTATCACTAGTGATTAGTGATGATGATGTCAATAATGAATCAAATTCTGATCATAGCGTTACCTTTGATAACCTAGTTAGAACCAACATGTTTGATATTAATGTCAGTTGTACCCTTACCCAAGTTGTTCATCACAATTCATTGCCATTATAATATCCCAAACTGATATATTGGGACCAACAAGAATCTCGTATGTCAATTTATGAGTTCTAGAATGATGAGGCATTCTATGATTTCTTAGGCCTTAGATACAATGTTCCATTGGGAGATCATAAATTAGGATTTTCAATCATATTGGATCCTGTAGCCTATTTTAGAGAGTGAGTGAACACCCTTAGCCAAAAAACTAAGTAAAACATTGAGGTCCTAAAGTGACAACCTCTTTAAAGCACTTTTTGACCAAGGAAAAAGTAAAGATAAAGGCCAATCTAGTGGTGAAAACCTATTTCAAGCACCATTAGATGGGGGTATTCATTCATCTTCATGTTTAAACCAAGAGACCACCAATGATGAACTTGCTTGCAGATCTGAGTTTAGCTTTAAGCAACAATAAGTATTTGATAAAATTCTCCAAGAATTTCTAACTATTTTTATTACATGGCCAAATCTCCCATTAGGAAACTCAGATTCATCATGTCTAGGAGAAGTTGAAGAGCAAGTCCTAATAGAGGACACTGACATAGTCCAATAGTTCAAGTCACTACCTACTATCCTAGAAGATGGTTTGACCCTCCTAGTCAAAGTGTAGACACTGAAATCATGTCTACTCCCTTGGTCATCCCCCATTTTATTCTTCTTCACCTATTTAACCCTTGTCGACCACTTTTTCCACTAGCCTTGACCCTGGCAGCATGTAACAATGAGCACATAGCTAAAGCTAGACTCTATCCCCATTATTCATCTGCCAACGATGGTCATTACCCAGTCGATGTTGTCGACGTCGATCACTTATCGGCCGACGTCGGTAATCTTGCTGATGTCGGTCACCTTACCGTTACCCATTTTCAGTTATCATTCAGTTCCCAATCAGTTTCCCGATCGGTTATCGAACCATCTCTCGAACCATCCCTGCCCTTCATCAGCATCTGCTAATCAATCCCAAAGGCTAATCAATCAATCGATCCCAAACTCTGACATTTATAGACTCTTGCAACCAATCAGCTCTGGCGATCAACCAACTCCAGCATTCGACCAATCTGCATTCACTTTGATCAACTTACGGCAATGCTTCGACGACTTCAATCATGGCTTTTATCGTGTCTTCTGACAGTTAAGTATTTCCTCTGTTTGTTTTTATTTCTTTCTGGTTATTATTTGTTTGTTATTTCTATTTCTATCACCCTGGATTTTCAGACCGTAGACCTGAACCTTGAGTCCCTTCTTTACATCTCTGCCCACTATCCAAATCTATAACTCTATCCAGACTCAACCAAAATCCTCAGAACCTATCCAAACTTGACCTTACTTTGACTAGACCCTGTCCCGATCCTGACCAAGACCCTATCCTGACTCTACCAAACCTTCTGCAACTCACCCAGACTCTGTCCAGAACTTGCCCCGATCGACGCCGGTCACTACCCCGACCGACGTCGGCACCTGTCTGACCGACACCGGCACTACAGAGACCGACATCGACAACTGCACAAAATAGTTTACTTCATTATCAGGTATGCACTTTATTTTCTGTCCTTTATTTCTATCATTTTATCTTTCATTACATCTACTTCAGTTCAATATTCTACTTTTTTATCAGTGGGTTGATATCCTTCTAGGAAGTCTTCGTACTTCTGGGATCGGGCGTTCGCCTGACAGCCCACCATATCTTTGACTAACGTTTTTCCGTGTTTCAGTCTCTTTTCTTCTTAGGTGTCATTCCTCCACATCCAAAGAGGAGAATCTTCCAACGTCTAATTTTGGTGTGCATGACTTTATCAGGTATCTTCTAGCCTTGACCATTTCTTTTAGTTTCTTATTTCTTCTTTGAATGTAGAAAACAATTTAGCATAGAAACATTCTGGCACGCCCGGTGGGATACTAGGACCTTCCTTGGGTTCTTTCTTTCTTTCATTCATATAGGTGCATTAGGTTCCTTCCTTTTTGCCTCCTTTCGTCTCTTCTTAAAATGACATCATAAGCAGGAAATAAAAAGAACTTTTCTTTTCTTTCTTGCACTTCTAGACTAGCTAAAACTCATATTCTTCGACTCTTTCTCCATTCGTCTTCATACGAACAAACATTTCGACTTGGGAATTAAAACATTTTGCATTCATTTCTGTTTGTCTGCATCTCTTAGACCACACATAGTAATTAAACCGCATATTGAATTAATCTAGATCACTTGATGTTACACGAACAAACCACTTGCACAAAACAAACATTTTAACTTACCTGAGACAAGGCCCGACTGGGATTTCATCCCCCAACAGATACCTTACCCGTCTCAGTGATCTTACTTGGATTTCATCACCAAGGGGAAAGCCCACTCCGTTCTCTGGTGGAGCCTAATCTCTAGGTGAGGTATATTTTGGCTAAGCGAAACCAGCTAACCACTAGAATCGTGAAGTGAGAGGAGCTTGCTCCTTAGCACCAGGCTGCGTACCAAAACCTAACACAGACTTCTTGAGCACCATAACAAAAACCCGAAACCATCCATAGACTGCTTCTTCTAGGACCTGACTCAAAGCCAATCTTCCTCTACACACATTCTAAGGTATGAGCCACTATAATCCTAATAATTTACTTCTAGGGGTTTTAGGATCTGCTTGTGTCTTCATCTCTTTTTAGTTCTTATCTGCTTGTTTGAGCTTGTGAGGACGTTCTTTCCTACCTTGAATGGTTCTAACTCGTAGTCAAACCAAGGCTCTTCTTGACCACGCTAGACGTCAACCATTTTCACCTACTCCGTCTATAACCAACCCTATAATGGAGTTCTACTCGGAGACCGAAAGAATTCCTATTAGATCATCCCTGACCCAGACGCCTATCATCCCAGAAGGGGATCAAGATTTTGCAAGATTCTTGGACCTCAATACCACAGCCCTCCATAACTATCTCACGAGAAATCCAATGCAAGACCTCTCGGGTGACATAGCGATGACATCGACACCATTCGCCACCCAACCTTTTACGACCCAGCCTTTCACCTCAACTGTTAACCCGACCATGGCCAATACGCAAAGTTTAGCCTCCTCGTCTATTTTTAGACCGACCTCCATCGGGGTTTCATTACCTCCTCAACTACCTACAATTCAACCAAGTTCTACATCATATCAGAACTTGATTGCCTCGACCCCACACACTCTTACACCCATATATGCAGGAGTGCCTACCTCCTCTTTTGTCCATGCCGCCACACAACCTCCTTTGGCGGTATCTCGTCAGCCTATGCCTTCTACCTTCATAACCCAACCACCCTTAGCCTCTACTTCTGTCCCTGCGACTAGTCATCCATACGTTGTGCCCTTACTGGTACAACTGACTACATCATATGCCTCTTCTAACCTCTTTCAAGTGCCTTACAACCTAGGGGGCGCTCCATCCACCAATCCATCAGCAGACGTCATCAAGATGCTGATGGATAAAATGTCCAGTCTCGAAGCTTCTATCTCCAGTTCAAGTAATGTCTCTTCATATGACCAAATTTACAACGAGCCCATCCATCCTTCTATCCCTATCCGACCATACCCCAACCAATGGGAGCTTCCTAAATTCACTCGCTTCCAGAGTAAGGAGGACCCGCAATAACATCTACGGGCATTCAGACATGCCTGTTACCTTATCGCCCACAATGATGCGTTGTTTCTACGCATGTTTTCTATGTCTCTTTCTGGCCCTGCTCTTGACTGGTATAACTCTCTTTCCAGACATTCTATCTTTTCATTCATTCAACTCACCCAATTATTCATTGACCATTTCTCAATCAATATCACAAAACAAGTCTCGATCACAGACCTTTACTCTATTAGGCAATTTGACGATGAATCAATAGTCAATTTTGTCGCCCGTTGGAGAGGCCTAATTAACCAGCTCTCCTTCTCCTTGCCTCAACTCGAGCTCATTAAGCTCTTTTCCCAAGCATGTGCCAGTCACATCTCGTCCACCTTGCAGGTTCAAACATTCCACACTTTCGACGAGGCCTTCACCATGGCCCGAAAGCTTGAACTCTGCGCCATTGAAGAAGATAAGGTCAAATTGCGTAACACCAACACAAGAACCAATGACCATTCTTCTTCCAGACCTTCTTCTACCCACTCTCAATCCAAGGGGTCAGCAAACACTGTCATCTTTAGACCATCATCTTCAACAATAACCAACCGACCATCATCTTCAACATTAGACTACATCAATAAACATTTTCAACATCAATCCATACAGCGTCAATTCACTCCAATTGGGGAGTCATATGCCTCTGTCTTGGATAAATTCGTCAAGCAAGGGGTCCTCAATCTCCCTTCAATCTAACCACATCAATTCGACCCCTCAACACCTATCCCTACATGGTACAGGGAGAACCACTTTTGCAACTATCACCGTGTCAAAGGCCATGACACGGATCACTGTCAAACTTTCAAAAACATCATCCAGGACATGCTAGACAAGGGGGATCTTATCTTGGACAACTCGAACGCACCACCCAACCAAAACCTTGACATCTTCAAACAACCTTTTCCTAATCACCCGCCTACTCAAGATAATGTCCAAACCATGATCAATGACCCTCAAGACCATGATATACACACGGTCGACACTATCTTTTCTCTTATCCCTGACCAACCTCTTTCACAGGTGGAAGACACTTCTTCCCCTATACCTCCTCCACATGGTGAAGAACTTTCTTCTCCTACTTGTCCTCCATCAACTTCTCCCATATTGGAGGACACTTTGACCACATCAACACCAGCTGCCTCACCTTCATCCTTCTTATCATCCATAGATGATCATACCTTTTTGACTCCCCAACCACACACAGAAGCCATGACTACTCCGACGCTCTTTCCACTTAAAGAGCCCACATCTTTAATCCCTTCTCCATTGAGAGAAGAACCATCCACATCTAAGTCCAAACCCGCGTAGGCATCCATCATGCCCAAAGCGATTAAACCTCTTGGTGTTCGCCCCACATCTAACCTCGCCTCGCATAAAGGTGGCCCTCAACCCAAACCAAAGAAGGCTACTAAACCACACTGGAGGCCTACTCCCCCACCTTCATCATTACCTTCAATTTTGGGCCCACATCCGTCCACTTTACTCGGAGTGCTTCCCACTCCCATACTTCACAGAGGCAAGTCACCTCCATTACTCCCTCAACCCGTTAGACTTATATCTCCTCTAATTCATCGACCAACGCATCTTATGCCTCCTAAATCAAAGTCACCAACCCTCACTGCAACAAAACATACAGACCTATTAGCAGGTTCTTATGCCTTGCTGTTAAGGCAATTGTTGCAGTCCTCTCGCATCTATCTCTTGCCTCTTAGACCATATCAATCTCTCAGACCAAAACCACCCTGGTTTGACGATACTCATATTTGTGCATATCATCGCACGCTTGGGCACGACACCGAGCATTGTTGTGCCCTCAAGGTTGTCATTCACCAATGTCTGGAAAATGACACCCTTCTTCTCAACCACATCATCAATAAACCTTCCATACCGCCCCACTCATCAACTCTCAGGTCAAGGCCATCTTGGTTCGACAATTCTAAATTCTGTCATTATCATCACACTCTGGGACATGACACTGAGTGTTTTCACGCTCTCAAATCTGTCAATCATCAACAATGGAGAAAGGATTCCCTTTTCATCAAGGATCCTCCTGACCATCCCTCTGACAAATCATCAACACCAATCCATGCTTCTCCAACTTCATCACCTAAATCGGGATCTCCACGCCCGATTATGGTCCCTTTGCCGCCTTTAACCCCCTTCTTCGACATCAACACAGTCCATCTGACCACTAAACCTCAATCAACCTTAACTAATCCGTCAAACATTCTCCCTAGCCACTGGGGGAACTCAACCTTCATCCAAGCCTCGACCAACCTTTCAACCCAGTCTCGACCACATATCAATCACTCCTTTAATCCTAAACCTCGACCAAGTGTCCATCAACCCTACCTTCGATCAAACATTCAACCAGTCTTGACCAATCAGCAATCAAATATCAATCAACCAAACATTCAACTCAAACATTGACCAACCTTTTTATCAAAACATTCAACCAGTCTCGACCAATTAGCGACCATATCAACCAACTTCACAATCAACACGTGACCAATATGGAGTGAAGTAAACAAGGCAAGTTTACTCCTAATTGACTCGGACCTTATCACACACAAGCATGGACCAGGGACTTATCAGAACCTGAGCCTCTTAATGCGTTGCATCTGCGACCGTTCTACTGCTAGTCAAGTACTCGTCCACTTGACACTTGAGCTCATCCCTTGAGCAATCCCCATCCTCTTAGTCCTAATTCCTTTCAACCCTATTCCTCTTAACAATTATTATAACCCTTTTATGCTGTATGGATGCTTTGTCCTAATAAAAGGGAGCCCTTGACCTTCTATAATCTTGTCCATGACTCACATTTCTATAAAAACAAATCAAGATGTCACAATATCCATGGTCACTATATCAATATCAAATCAAAAGGCAGACTACTCCCTCGAAGGATAGCTGCACTATCATTACTATAATTAATAGACTGCTCCCTCGAAGGACAGCTATTCAAAAGCCCTTATATTAAACAAAAATCTAGACCACTCCCTCGAAGGATGGCTATGACTAATCTGGCAATAAACAGCATTATTTTAGAAGCTTCCTGCATTGATTAGCTTCACAACTGACCACCAAGCAAATGACATCTCTATGCAGACTTCCCGCATTGATCAATCTGCACCTCCAAAAAAAAAAAAAAAGAGTCATGGACTTGACTTATAGTTGTCTCAGGGTCTCCTATAAAAAGGGGCAAAGTTATCTCTGCTCTTAAAATGGGTTACCCTTTTTCCTCCTCCTATCACCTACTCAAGGGACTTCGAGCTCACTTTAATGTCAAAGTGATTCAATTACCGCTCTAACATAACTATGGTCAATGACGTCATGCATGAATGGGGCTCTTTGTTCTAACAACCCCTATCTATACTATCTTTTTGGTCCTTGTCAATGAAAGAGCAATATGCTTTTCACTTCTTCTGCACTTTGGTCACATTCACCTTCATCACTTGTCAATCGACTCAACTCAACTCTCTTTTCAGACCTCTCCACTAACCTATTCACCCTAGTTTCTATGGACACCAATACACATGGAAACTATCGACCCGCCGCAATTTATGTTAAGCATAAACCAATACTTGCTGAAGCATAAATAATCCTCAATTCATTTTTAGCATACATCCATCATGAATATGGAATATTGCTCAGGATGAAAGACCTCTCGACCAATGTTGCAGAATACACCATTTGGAAAAGGTTGCAACATCTCTTATCCTCATCATTTCATCATAACCAAGACAAATCTATCGACCATTTTGACCACCTGTCTACTACTCGGACCCTTTGTCTGAACTACATTGGTCTGAGGCCCTTCCACCGAGGCTATGTAGGCAGCACTCAGATGACACGACTGTCTTCTGGGGTTAGCTCGACCACCCTCGTTTGTTCATCTCTCTGATGGACAAACCTTCTTTTCTTCTTTTAACTATAACCTTGCCCTTGACCACGACCAATGCTATCCCTTTGTCCCTCTCTCCCTTCTAGGGAGAACTACATTGGCCTGAGGCCCTATGACTAGGGCTATGTAGGTAGCACTCAGTTGACATGGGGTCTTTTGAGGTTAGCTCGGCCACATCCTTTCATCCATTCCTCCCCTCGACCACCAACCATTGGGGATCATGCCTATCTCCTCCGACCTCGACCACTTCCAAGACACTATTGCCTTGGTTGTTTTTGCATGTATGCTACCTCATGACTGGTTAGCAAAATTGTACGCAGACCTTTTTGGACCCTCACAAGTATAGGATCGCAAGCTGATTGATCTGCACTACTTGTGACTTTTTCATGTTTCTAGGAGCACTTCCTGAGCCCAGGATACCTAGAACATGATGACCCATTTGGAGCTTCAGATTCGATTGAATAACCCGATCAACAGATGACTAAATGTTGGGGCCTGATTATTTCAATTTTGGCACTCCTCAACCCTTGACCTGTGACACTTTGACCTAACCATCTCGTGCCGTGATATGCATGCAATCATGCTTTTTGCAGCGTTCACCCTCCCCCCTTTTTCATCCACTCTTTATCAAATTAGCACCCGATTCCTGGTTCCCTTCCCTCGACTCCTACTTTGAGGGGGAATACCTCATCCATAATCGGGGCAATCTGCTACCTATTTTTGTCTTGTAGTTCATTCGAGCAACCAACAAGACGAAATCAACCTTATCCCTCACCTGGGGCAATCACTCATATTTTTGTCTTGCAGTTTGTCCAGAACAACCAACAAGACAAAAAGGGGCAAATGTAGACACTGAAATCATGTCGACTCCCCTGGTCATCCCTTGTTTTATTCTTCTTCACCTATTTAACCCTTGTCAACCACTTTTTCCACTAGCCTTGACCCTGGCAGCATGTAACAATGAGCACAGAGCTAAAGCTAGACTCTATCCCCATTATGCATCTGCCGACGACTGTCATTACCCGGCCGACGTTGCCGACGTCGGTCACTTATCGGCCAACGTCGGTAATCCTGCCGATGTCGATCACCTTACCATTACCCATTTTCAGTTATCATTCAGTTCCCAATCAGTTTCCTGATGGGTTATCAAACCATCTCTCGAACCATCCCTGGCCTTCATCAGTGTCCGCCGATCAATCCCAAAGGCTAATCAATCAATCGATCCCAAACTCTGACATTCACAGACTCTTGCAACCAATCAGCTCTGGCGATCAACCAACTCCAGCATTCAACCAATCTACATTCACTTCGATCAACTTACAGCAATGCTTCGATGACTTCAATCATGGCTTTTATCGTGTCTTCTGACAGGTAAGTATTTCCTCTATTTGTTTTTATTTCTTTCTGGTTATTATTTGTTTGTTATTTCTATTTCTATCACCTCAGATTTTCAGACCGTAGACCTGAACCTTGAGTCCCTTCTTTACATCTCTGCCCACTATCCAAATCTATAACTCTGTCCAGACTCAACCAAAATCCTCAGACCCTGTCCAAACTTGACCTTACTTTGACTAGACCCTATCCAGACCCTGTCCCGATCCTGACCAAGACCCTATCCCGACTCTACCAGACCTTCTGTAACTCACCCAGACTCTGTCCAAAACTTGCCCCGACCGATGCCGGTCACTACCCCGACCGACGCCGGTATCTTAACCAATGTCAGCACCTGTCCGACCAACACCGGCACTACAGAGACTGACATCAACAACTACACAGAATAGTTTACTTCATTATCAGGTATGTGCTTTATTTTTTGTCCTTTATTTCTGTCATTTTATCTTTCATTACATCTACTTCAATTCAATATTCTACTTTTTTATCAGTGGGTTGATATCCTTCTAGGAAGTCTTCATACTTTCGGGATCGGGCGTTCGCCTGACAGCCCACCATATCTTTGACTAACATTTTTCCGTGTTTCAGTCTCTTTTCTTCTCAGGTGTCATTCCTCCACAGCCAAAGAGGATAATCTTCCAACGTCTGATTTCAGTGCACACGACTTTATCAGGTATCTTCTAGCCTTGACCATTTATTTTAGTTTCTTATTTCTTCTTTGAATGTAGAAAGCAATTTAGCATAGAAACACAAAGATACAATAGAGGTAAACATCAAGACTCTATCAAACCTAAAATGGATAAAATTAAGTGCAGCCCTCACTAAGGAAGAATACAACATTTCTATAGCTTTGTTAAGAGAGTTTGTGGATATATTTACATGGGCCTATTCTGACATGCCAAGATTAGACCCAACCTTGGTTTTGCACCACCTTATGGTTAATCCTGACACCAAACTAATAAAATAAAAGCTACGTAAGATGCATCCTCACACTATTATATTGGTAAATAAAGAGTTGAAAAAAATCTTAGAAGTAGGATGTATCTGATCCATTGATTATTCTGAATGGATCTCTATCATAGTACCTATTAGCAAAAATCTTGAAGGAATTAGAATTTGTAATAATTTTTGAGACATCAACAAAGCTTGTCCTAAGGATGATTTTCCATTGCCTAATATCGACATGATCATTGACTCCATGATATGTTATGAAATTCTTTCACTCATGGATGGATTTTTAGGATACAATCAGATCTGAATAGCACTAGAATATTAGCATAAAATAATGTTCACCACTCCATGGGGAAATTTTTTTTATCAGGTAATGTCATTTGGTCTTAAAAATGTGGGAGCTACATATCAAAGAGCCATGACTATCATATTCCATGATATGATTCATGATATTATTGAAGACTATGTCGATGACATATTGGGAAAACCTAAGACTAGAGTTGACCGTCCAATAGTGTTGCATAATATATTTGAAAGACTACAAGAGTATATAGTTAGACTCAATCCATAGAAATGTGTATTTGGTGAAACTTCAGGCAAATTACTTGGCTTCATCATATCTTGTATAGGTATTGAATTCAATCCAGCTAAAGTCCATGCTATAGCTGAGATGCTACCACCAACCAATTTGAAGTAACTCTATAGTTTGTAGGGTAAGATCTAGTCCATCTAAAACTTCATCTCTCAGTTAGTAGACAAGTGTCATCCATTTACTCACATTTTGAAGAAAGGAGTTTCATTTCATTAGGATTATCACTTCCAAACAACTTTCTAATAGCTCAAAGATTATCTTGTCAATCTACTTATTTTATTACCTCCTATACCAAGAAATCCATTCTTGTTATACCTATCAGCTACCGATTATGTTATGGGGGTAGTATTGGCTCAACATGATGATAAAGGAAAGGATCATGCTATATACTACCTAAGTTTTACCTTGGTTACATATGAACATAACTATGCACTTATTGAAAAAGCTTGTCTAGCCATGGTTTTTACAGCTCAAAAACTGCATCATTACATGTTGAATAATAAAACCATGGTCATTTAAAAAGTAAATCTACTCAAATATATACTATCTAAAATAGTTTTTCAAGGTATAATGGCTAAATGGATCATGCTTCTTAGTGATTTTGACATAGATTATGTCAATTAGAAAGTAATTAAAGGACAAGTTCCTATAGATCAACTTACTGAAGCACCTCTAATGGACACACAACCACTCAAGTTTCCATTTCTTGATTAATCCATCATGACCAATATTGATACATCCCTTAAGGAGTATCCCTAGAAGCTATATTTTGATGGTTTATTCACTTCACATGGATCAAGGGTGGGCCTACTGTTTATTACATCATAAGGGGATTTAATCCCTAAATCATTCAGAATTAACTTTCCTTGTACAAAAAACATGGTTGAGTATGAAGCACTTGTTGCAAGACATTGAAAATTAGTGCATTATAATATATCTCATCTTCAATTTTATGGTTATTCTTAGTTAATCATCAATTAGGTCACAGATTATTTGTAGACCAAAGATGACAAGCTGGTTCCATATAAAGCCATGGTTGACACTCTTAAAAAACAAATTGCCAACATTCAATTTGAGCATATACTAAGGGCTAGTAATAAAATTTTAGATGACATAGCTAATATTAGCTCTCTAATTTGACAAATAGATAAAGCTAAAGAGTATAAGTTCCTCAACAAGAATTTGTCAGCACCATCTCATGAACCTTAAATCATTTCCATGATTTATGATATTGTTGGTCCTAATTCTATCTGTAACTCAAACCTTTAAAACTACCTTCATGACCAAGTTTTACTACCTAACCTATCTTGAAAATAAACCAAATACTTCATTCATCATTCCAATTGTTATACTTTACTTGGATCCACTCTTTACCATCATAGTTTTGATGGAAATCTGCTTTGTTATTTAACTTTGGTAGAGTCTACATTAGCATTAAGAGAAGCTCACAAAGGATTATGTGGATCCCATTCTAACAAGGTAGTCCTATCCAAAAATTTCTTATGTACTGGTTACTATTGGCCAACAATGGACACAGATGCCACTACATATGTAAATAAATGTGACAAATGTCAATGGCATGCTAATTTGATTCATGCCCTAGCAAAAACTCTAAAATTTATGTTGACACCATGGGCATTTTCTACATGGGGACTTGACCTCATTGGGAAGATTAACCCCACTTCATTTGATGGACATAAACACATCCTTACCACCAATGAATATTTCATTAAGTGGGTTGAAGCTATACCCCTATCTAACATGATTGGAAAGCAAATTTCCAAATTCATCTTCAACCATCTCATTTACCACTTTATATCCCCTCTGACATTATATCTGATAATGGAGGATCATTCAAGAACAACTATGTAGACTAGTTATTTATTGAATACAACATCACCCAAAAAATTTCTACAACATATTACCCTCAAGGTAATGGCCAAGCTGAGCCATCTAACAAAACCATTATCAACATTATCAAAAATATTTTCAATGATGCTAATCATGATTGGCACTTCCAGATATTCCTTTCCCTTTGGGCATACCATACCAATCATCATACCCCGATAGGAGCCACTCCATACTCACTTATCTATGGTACTCAATCCATCCTTCCCATTGAGGTCAAGTTGCCTTTATTATGCATCTCTTTCAAGCATGTCCTAAATGATCATGACTATCAAGTAGCTCACCTACAAGTGCTGGATCTACTTGATAAGAAATGCATGGCCATGCTCAACAATCTTAAATCATACCAAAATTGACTTAAAGGCCACTATAATCAGTGTGTGAAGTATATAACATTTGAACTTGGTGATCTTGTTCTCAAATAAAACCAAAAGAATACCACAATCAAGAAAAAACACAAAGGAAAATTTAAACCAAACTAGATAGCACCTTTCATCATCATTTCAGAATATGGATCAAGAGCATACAGGCTTGCCACATCATATGGTGATGAACTTCCAGAGCCCATGAATATTACTCATCTCAAGTGATACTATGCTTGAATCCTAAGGTGTATTGTTTGTAAGGACCATTTTATTTATGCTTTTTTGTCACTATTCTTCTTTGTACACATAACAACCTTATCTATCCTCTTTTCCAAATCCACTTTCCATTTCTAACCTATCAACCCAATGTGTTCTAAAGCCTAGCCTCTTTGACCTTGATTTTTTTCATTCATTACATAGTTTCAGCATCAAGGTATCTAATTATTTCATTAGCTAGTTTAATTACTTCAAACAACGATCATATTTTAGGATAGTGTGATAGCAGTTTTGGTAGTTACATCCTTTGTTTTTTAGTCCTTTCTTACCACCATTCTTTCTACTAATTATAACTACCTTTGGGAAAATTAGTATCTTTGACCTATGTCATTATGTCTTAGTTATAACCACCTATGGGTAAACTAGGGGAAACACTAAGCTTTGATGTACCAACTTGCCACTTCCTATGCCATACTATGTCTTTATACTAACTATGCCTATTTTTTTTGAATTGGTTGTCGCACTAGTTGAGTTCCTCCACTGTAAGGTTAGAATTATAGTGACTTGAGGTCCTATTCTAAGACTATGTAAGTAGTGTTAAATACCTATTGAGGTTAGCTCAATCACCCTTTTCCCCATGATCTCACTATTTTTTGTGTAACCTAAGCCACACTCTCACCATTTTTTGAGAAACCTAAGCCATGCTCTAACCATTTTGTGATCAACCTAAGCCACACTCTTGCCATTTTGTGAGTGACCTAATCCATGATCTCACCATTTTTTGAGAAACCTAAGCCATGCTCTCACCATTTTGTGAGCTCGAACCATTTAGTGTCTCATCATTCTTAATTGAGTTGTGACACTCCAAAACACTTTCAAAAACATTTAAAAATCCTTATAAAAAAACAAAAACATTGACCACTTCTTTTCCTTAAGGATTATGTTAACCTTTACTAAGTTATAAGCAAATCACTTATCATTTAGTTTCTCCATCCTTCTTGGCCTTTTTTTCTCATGCACTCACCATTTTGCAAGACAACTTCTATTCTTCTATCACATCCATTCTATTTTTTTCCTTAGTTATCACATTCTTCCAATTCCTTAGGAGAACTACATTTGGCATGATGTTTTTTATTGGATATTACATCCATGAAACTATGTAGGTAGTGTTCACTTGCCTAGTGCATATGGAAAAAGCTCGGCCACACCCATTTAGTTTATTTGTTAAGTTATCACCTATTTTCTAGGGGCAATATTTGTAGGGTTTTTATTGCTTTGTTTGTTTGTTTATTTCTAGTTATTTTATTTATTTGTCTACTTATTTATTTTATTTCAACACTATTACCTTGATTCAATTTATATGTGTTCATTGAGTGATTCCTTGTCCACACTTACACTTGAATCCATCCCTATTCATATGTTTACATTACCATCATGGTTTTTATCATTAATACATTGTTTTCTATTGAGTATTGGATTATGAGAGTCAGTCCTTGCATATTTTGGCTAATTACTTATGGTGTTCTATCATAAAGCCTACCATCACATTCTACAACAAACCTCAGCTTCAAGAAGTCTATTCAGCAATGGTAGCATCTCTTTGACACTGATAAACTGATTCCACTCCCAATCATACCCAAAAAAGAGTAATTAACCTTGAAATAATTTCAACCTTTATTAGTTTAGACAAGCATCTCCCTACTAGTAGTTTGTTACAATTCATCATTACCCTTTGTGTTAAGTTTTCATCATCCTCAACCAATTTTATCATGTTTTCCATAATCGGGGTATAATGATTATAACCACCTATGGGCAAATCATTGCACACCATCCCACCTAAATTTATCAATGATTATAACCACCTTTGGGGAAATCATTATGTTGTCACCATTTTAATTTTTATACCTATACAAGGGCATATTATTATCTTGTTTATCTATCGTAATTGGGGAAACTCCATCTTCTCAATAATTATAACCACCTTTGCAAAAATTATTATGTTATCATACCACATTTCCAATATCAAGGTAAAATGATTATAATCACCTTTGGGAAAACCATTGTGCATCATCCCACTTGCGTTCTCAATGATTTTGACTACTTTTTCAATATCATTGTGTTTTCACCCCATCATCTTTCCTTTTTTTGGTCCCCTTGTTTTGTTTCTTTCTTTTCAAGGGACTATTTGTTGACCTCCTTGTGCTAACCATTCCCTAAAGGGGGAATTATATAGTTAGTTTATCATCATTGCAATTATTGGCATGTAGGGCCTTTTCATTCTTTGATAAAATGTTACTATGATTATAGCTTGTAACACCTTCCCAAATAGGGGGAAACTGTAGACACCTAAATTTGGCCACTGATAACCTCCAACTAGTCTTTTGACCAATTTCTACCCAAAATGCACAATTTGGCCTAAAAACACTCAAAAAAGCTAAATGATGTGAAATTAACATATTCAAATATTGATTTTGGCTAGGGTATCCCTAAATGGGGTAATGTAATTTATGGACCAGCTAACTTTGATCAATTTATTTTGAGTCAAAATGACAAATTTGGACCTACATGCTCTAGATTGATCTTTCCTATCAAATCTTTTGCATAAGATGCATGCCTTTATTATTTATTTTTGGTATCATTCTAAATGGGAATATAGTTCCAATGCATCTAAAAAAACCTTCCAATTTTAATCTAATCAAATTTATGACCAATAACAAGGTATTTTGATCAATTTGGGAAATTTATGCATAATGTGCTTAATCATACTTAAGGGATAATTAACCCAAATCAAGTCCTAATTAAGAATTCCATGGAAACTTGTTGAATAATTTGTTTTGAAAATGAATATTGAATATATGCATCATCAAGTGACCTCATTTCTTGAGAAGACATCCATAGGCCATAAATGCCACAAATATTAGGATTCATGCCTCCCATGCCTCATCGATGCCTTCCATGATGCCCTCCATGCCTCTTAATTTCCCTTTCTTCCAATGTCATGATGAGGATAATTAAAAACTTAATTCCAAAAATTAAATTAATCCTCAACCACACATCTCAATCTTTAGATGAATGGTTGAGGTTGATTCTGATCAAATCCAAAAATCTATAAATAGGAAGTCTCACAACATCATTTCTAAGCTTAATTTGTGCATAGTTATAATGCAAGATTGGTTCCAAAGACTTCAAGCAACTAGTGTTATAATGCCAAATTGATTCCAATCCAAGTCAAGCCATAAGCCAAAGGTGTCAAGAGGAGATGAAGGTAGCCACATTCCATTGAATAAGACCTCGTGAAGCACAAGCTAAGTAAACCACCATTACAAAGGCATTTGGAGCATCCAAATAAGGTGAAAGGAATTAATGTGTTTTCATTCCTTGATTTTTAGTTGTGTTTGTCATTCACTTTTGTTAACTAAGCTCTCCCTAATGTTTGGGCCTAGAGATATTATGTTATTAGTGTGTTTATTTCACTTTGTTTTCATTTTGGAACTAACACCATACTAACCATCCTCTCTTGAGTCAAATTCCCAGATCACAAGAAATCACTAAGAAAGCCCATTTTGAGCTCAAAATAAACTCATCATGTAGGAATGGAGGAAAATAAGCACAATACGTCATCTCTAGAAGCTCACACCTTATTTGAGGCTTTTTATGTATACCAAATAAGTTTAGATAAGCTAGGATGGGTCTTAAAAAAAAAAATTTTGGGATTTTTTTACAACTCCAATGTCAAGTTTTTTTGAAACAAGTTTAAGGGTGAAAATGGGGCTAAAACCCTTGCAAACCCTCAGCTAAGACCAATCATGAAAAATTGAATTTTAAATATAATATAAGGGAATATTTTGATCAATAAAGTTATTTTAAGTTGAATATAACTCACCAAATCTCTTTTCCATGCCAACTATATATATATATATATATATATATATATATATATATATATATATATATATATATATATATATATATATATATATATATATATCTGAGTGTGTGTGTGTGTGTGTGTGTGTGTGTGTGTAATTATATGAACAAAGGCAAAAATAGGATTTTTCTCACTATTTTGTGTGTTGTGTAGGCTATAATATGAATTAGGAGATTTAAAAAAAATTGTGTGGAATATTTACATTTAATATAACTCCTAATATTCATTTAATTTCATTAGTCAACCTATAAGTTCCCCAATTAGGTCCTTACTTTCAACCAGTCAAAACTAGCCCATTAAGCAAGCTAAAGAGAAGAGAGGAAAGCTTTAATTGAAGAGGTTTTAAGGTACCCATAATTCCTCAAATAAAATTTATGGTATTTAAAATTTTCACTCACTCCCTCCCATTTATTTTCATGGATAAATTACTCCAATTTTTAGGCCAAGTGTGCAAGCTGCATGGAAGGGCAGTTTTTAGGATAGTAGATGTTGATGGATCTCTACCAGGTGCTTCTAGAAGACCAGCCATGAAACCAATTCATGAAGAGTAATTTATTATAACACCCCATTCCATTCCAATCATTGGGCCTTCCTTAAATCTGTTACAAGCCACCCAAATAGCTCCAATCATGAAGGTAGTTTTTTTGTGCAAAAAGAGGAGTTTTGTGTTATTTTGCCTAACTTTAATTACTTGGATTGATACTTGTTGATTATTAAATTACATTTTTTGACCATATAATATTTTCATACATGGATAAATAAAATTATTTACTTTAAAATTGTCCTTTTTACCCTTGAAATTCTCTTCTCTCTCTCTTAAACTCTATAAGAGCTTGTTATTTTGGCATTGTATTCGATGCTCCACTTAAGTATGGTGAAGCCCTCACCTTTTGATAAATAAAATGACTAATTTTTTACCTCTCTCATGAATTTTAATAGTGTTCTAAACTTTAATTTTGAATTTTCTTAGTGAAAACTATGGATTCCTTAGTGTTGTGCTTCATTCTTTCACCTATTTATAACCTCTTCTTATAGAGCATGTGAAGTGTTCCAAGATATGTTCATGGTTTAAGTGAGTATTATTTTAATTAGATTCATTCAATACCTTTTTTTTATTCCTCCTATCCTTTCATATCATATATGATCCCACAATGTAATGTTGATGCAAGAAGACATAGATTTGGGAAAGTGTATGTTTTAATTGGTTTCTTGATCTCAAGTGTGGAATTCAATTGGTTGGATGTCATCAACATATATAATTTATCACCTCAATTATATTAGTTTTATTTCATATATCCTTCTCCATTTCCACCCCCAAAGTTATCAATAGTATTAGTAGTCAAGTGGTACATCAAGGGAGCTAGCCCTATGTAGAGACTCACCTCATTCTTTAGGCTACCCACAAACCTAGAGGTGATTCTATTGTTCCACTTAGATGAGGATAGATTTCCATTTCCTTAAATGGTAAAAATATAAGTGACAATATTAATCTAGTAAATAATATACATCAACATGATAACTAGAGTGTGTGGTGTGGGACTAACATAACCTAGATGGTGTAGTCATGTATAAGATATCCTCAGTGAGTATGTATATCAATGTATGTCTCGATGTAGAAGTAGTATACCTAATCAATGGGTATATTGAATCAAAAAAATATTTTTATGTCACTACACACCTCAAAGTAGATTAAATGAATCATGGTAATGTAGATCAATCGACAAACAATAGCATAGAATAGCAAATGTAAGTCTAGCATAATAGTATAAATGTAAAGCATTGATGAGGCATAAAATTGAAATATATATATATTTTTTTTAGATTATTTGATGTTTTTGTATTTTTAAATATTTGAATGCTTTTTTTATTTTTAAAATATTTTGAGCTATGTACAATCAATCATAGGGAAATCATGTACAATCAACTACAGGAAAAAATGTAAAAAATGATGTGTGGAATTCCATACTATACATAGAATCTATGTAGATGCATAATATTCATTGGATTTTTGAGTTTCTTTAATAAATCTATATGACACACTTTAGGGATAATATTTTCACTAATGATGTATGGATCTAGCCAATTTGGTTTGAATTTGCCTTTGATTTCTTCTTTAGCATTGACATTGTGAAGGTTCTCTTTGAGAATGAGATCATTAACTTTGAATTCTCTAGTGTGAATCATTTTTTATAGAATCATTGTATAAATTTCTAGTATATTTAGAGATGTTCTACTACTTGAATTCATGTATGGTCTAACTATTCAAGATGGTACAGATGTTTTTCACAATACTGGTCATTAGTGAGAATGCCTTTAAGGGAGACACAAAGAGATGGGATTTCTAATTCCAATTATAAAACTACTTCTATGCCATATACAAGTGAATAAGGAGTGGCTCCTATGGGTGTATGAATACTTGTGAGATATGCCCATAATGCAAATACTAGTTGATTGTGCCAATCATCTCCAAATTTGGTCATTATTTTTCTCAAAATGTTGTTGATGGTTTTATTTGTGGCTTCTGCTTGATCATTTCCTTTTGGGTAGTATGGAGTAGAGAATGTGTTCTTAATATTATATTTTGTGAAAAATTTCATGACATTTTTGTTCTTAAATTATGCTCCATTATCAAAAATGATAGTTGTAGTTAGGCTAAACTGTGAAATAATGAGGGTCATGAGGAAATTTCAAATGTCCTCCCTCATAGTATATTGAAGTGGAAAGGATTATACCCATTTTGTAAAGTATTTTTGAGTTATGATAATGAACTTGTGTCTAACCATAGATTCACGGTTAATCTTTCCAATAAGATCAAATCCCCATAACATGAATGGCCATGGAGAGACAATAGGTTATAACTATTGTGAGGTTGCATACTATAAGTTATTATGTCATTGGCATTTATTGTATAACTTTGCATATTCTCAACATTCTTCTTCCATGGTAGGCTAGTAGTATCCTTGTCAAAACAATTTGTGTGTCATGTATTTTACACTAAAATGACCACCACACTTACTATTGTACATCTATGTAAGATAAATTTTAGCTTCTGTTGAAGTCAAGCATCTAATCAATTGTCCATTGAAGGGTCATTTAAAAAGGTCCCCGCTAATGATTGCATAATGGAGTGCTTGTTTATGTAACTTATGTTTGTCATTTTGTGAAAAAAAGTTTGGTGTAATAGATTTGTTTATAAATTTATAGATGTCAAAGAACCACTATAGAGTTATGGAAATACGTATAGTGGCTAGGATGGATAGTTTTAACAAATATACATTGGATATTGATGATGATTGTAGTTTCTTAATTATGAAAATAGCTTGATCATCATTGATATCAATAGGGATAAAAGAGGTGGTACTTGTCATTGCATCAACATGTTGGTTATCTTTTCTTGGTATACTTTTGATAGAAAGTAATCAAATTGTGATGATAAACATTGTACCATGTTATGATATGGGATAAAATGTTCATATTTTGTTTGATAGACATCATTGACTTGGTTGACCACTAGTTGGGAATCAAAAAAAAATTGAATGGATTTAATTTTGAGGGACTAGGTGACAAATAGACCTAAGATAAGTGCTTCATATTCTATGATGTTGTTGGTGTAGGAGAAACTTCATTTGTATGCTATAAGAACTATGTGACCAAAGGGATTGATAAAGACAATGCCTACCCCTGTACTGGATGTGTAGTGAGAGCCATAAACGAACATGGTCTAAGTATCCAAATGAGTAGAATAAGTAGTAAATCATATCTAAATGTGTCTCTAAGAGGGTTGGTATCTAAGAGTGGTGTTGTTTCCAAATGGTCTACAATGATTTAGCCCTTTATTAATTTCTAAATGACTATTTTTAAGTCAAAGTTTGTTAATAACATAACCCATTTTGTAATTTGACCTGAAAGATGTGGTTTTGTCATTAGAAACTTTAAGGGGTCTACTTTTATAATGACTTGAGTCTCATTATTGATCATGTAATTTCATATTTTTTACATGGAAAAAACTAATGCTAGAAATAGTTTTTTGATTGTAGGATAATTTTTTCATAATCAACTAGTGTGTGACTAATGTAATAAATTGATCACTTGGTATATTGATCATAGTGATATGATAAGAGTGCTCCTGGTATGTGATATGTTATTGAGATATAAAGGAGGAAAGGCTTATCATGGATAGTGGTACTAAAATAGGTGGATTATAATATATTTCTTTATTGTATCAAAGCTTTCTTGATAAGCTTGATCCTAGACAAACTTGGTATCTATCTTTAATAAATGAGTGAAAGCCTGAGTTTTATCAATAAGTTGAGCTACAAAGCAGTGGATTTATTAGATCTTGCCTTGTAGGGATCATATTTATTTTAATTTCATGGGTGGTGGCATATCGATAATGGCTTTGACTTTCTTAAAGTCAACCTCTATGCCACACTGATAAATAATGAAACCTATGAGTTTACCTGATGTGACTCTAAATACACATTTTTTTAGGTTTAGTCAGACATTGTATTGCCTAAGTCATTAAAAAATATTTCATAAATTAATAGCATGATATTGTTGTTATTTGTATTTAGATAATATATCATTGACATAATCCTCAATAGTATGGTGAATCAAATCATGAAAGATGTGTGTCATGGTACATTGATATGTGGCTCTGGATTTTTTTAATCTAAAAGGCATGACAATATAACAAAATATACCCCAAGGTGTTGTAAAAGATGTTTTCTCTTAATCTTCTTTAGCGATCTTGATTTGATTGTATCCAGTGAAGCCATCCATAAATGATATCATGTCATACCCAACTATATAATCGATGATCATGTTGATATTGGGCAAGGGGAAATCATCTTTTGGGCATGATTTATTTAAATCACAAGAATTGGAAAAACATCAAATTTGCCCATTAGGTTTTACTATGGGGACTATGTTGGAGATCCATTCAGGGTGTGTTATTATTTGAATGAAGATGACATCTAACAGGCATTAGATCTCATATTCGACTAAGAGAGCCACCTTAGGATGTATTTTGAATTTTTTTTGCTTAATTATTTTAGCATTTGGGTATAAGGTTTTCTGATGGACTATTATAGATGTATCAGTTCCTATCATATAAGAATAAGACTAAGCTAAGAGTTTTGGGAAATATGTTAATGTTTGATGAATATCTATATCTTCTTCCTTTCATAGGGTGATAGCTAGCAAGACCATGTGGGGTCTTGGTTAGTTCCAAAATTGAAATTATTTTTTTCTTCATCAAGCAATGTGGAATGATCAAGTGTGTAGGGAGTAGTAGGAATAGTATCATTTGAATCAATTAATATGTCTTAGGGAGAAGCTAGAATTTATCCAAAAAATGCATCGGCATTTGTGTGATGAGTAAATATATTGTTATGATAGTAGGGTGGGAGATGCTCATATGATTTGAGGAATAGTAAGAGGGATTCACTGTTAGATAATTCATCTAATGTGAACATGTCTGGTGAAACTATGTCATCAATGAGATCAGGATAGATCAATGATAGGGTTGAAGTATGATTAATCGCATGATTTTTTAGTTTAGTGGGTGGAAAAAACTTTATATGTTTTGATGTAGTAGAAGAAGGCTTATTATGAATATGGGTATACTAATATATGGGCCCTTGAATTCTATGTTGTGTGGATGCCTCAATAGGATTAATGATTCCTTGTTCATGTTTTCCAAGACCTTTACCATGATATCTCATCTTATTAAGATATTTAAGTTAAAAAGGAGAGGAAAAATGGTGATTTTTTGTCAGTGTTATTATGGAACTTGGAGTTTGTTGATGTGTTGTATGGTCCAAGGGCATATTGAGAAAACCAGGTTGTGTAGGTAAATTCCCAAGATTAAAATGTGGAATATAATTCTATGGAGTTTCAGCAACTTGGTAGTATTTAAAAGGTTTGTTATCCATTGTACATGTGTATATGTAGCTTTTGTGACTACATTTTAGATAAGCATGGAGTGTAGAAGGGACTACATGCATATCATGAATCCAAGGCTAACCAAGTAATAAATTATAGTTAAGGCTATTTGGTATGACTTGGTAAGTAGTTGGTAGTGTCTTAGGCCTTAAGGTAAGATTGAGTTTTATTTGACCCATGAATTTCCATGGGATGTTTTCAAAACCTCTAGTTTTCATGTGAGAATGGTCTAGGTCATGAGGTTTTATATTAAGATGTTTAAGAAAAGAAATGATGCAAATGTTGAGTCCTAAACTATTATCAACTAATACTCTTTTTACCCCCACATCATTAATTATTAATTGAATATATAGAGTTAGGTGTTTTTCAATTATTTCTTATTGGGGTAAATCCTCTTTTTCAAAATAAATATGCTCTTTAATCCATTGCATTATGTTGAGGATGGATGCAAAATAAGTTGGTTTAGCTAAAATGAGAATTATATTATCACGAAGGGCTATATATAACACATCTTAATATACATTCAATCATTAAAAGAGCTCAATAATATAAATTGTATCTAAAAGGGCGCTAGCTTGAGTGATAAATTTATAGCCATGGGTGTAATCAACCTACCTATCTTCATAAACTTAGATGATAGCATGGAATGCATTATCTGATATAGGCATAGAGCTGGTAGTAGGTATGGGATGAGATCTAGATGTACCAAGTTCTAAGGGAGGAGGGATATATACAATGTCTAGTGTTTTATTTTGTCTATTAGTGATAAGGAGATACTCAAAAGTAGCCAATGAGTTATATACATTTAGGTAGAAAACATGAATGTAGAGTGAAATGCATGAATTTTGATTGATGATTTGTGCAATAATATGTTTATAAAGAGCATTCTATAGAAGAAATAGCAAGCAAGAAATATAGGGTATGAAATCATGCATGAAGGCATAGAAAATTTTGACATGATATATTCGAAAAATTTTCCACATGATAAATAGAAAGCAAAGGATAGAGAACATGAATTTTTGCATAAAGGCATGGAAAATTTTGACATGTAACATAACATTTATAATGTGTTTGACATGATAAACTTGAAAAAAATTCCACATGAGAAATAGAAAGAAAAGGATAGAGAACATGAATTTTTGAATAAAGGCATGGAAAATTTTGACATGTAACATAATATTCTTAATGCATTTAGAAAAATGGATTTGGCAATTATTCTATATGAGCAAAATGGATTATGTAAAATGAATATTGCAATCTTGTGCATGTTTGTTAATGAATTTTTTAATATCATCTTTTATTATGAAAATTAAGCATAAGAATCAAGTAATGAAGCTTTATACTAACATATCATAAGCTTCATCATTCATGTACCTGATAAGACCAATGATGGTTTCCTTGTTTTGTGCAAGTAATGCAAGAAATAAATGTAGATAAGTGAAACCCATTTTTGAGTTGAATCTCACAAACATGTAAGGTGATACCTCAAGAAGTGAATAGGAGATATTAAATACAACTAGGGTTTGATAATGATATTTTTTTGAAAAATATTATGGAATTTTGAAAATGAAATTGGATTGTTTATTTAAATATGCAACTTAAAATTCAAAAAATTATTAGAAAATGCTTGATTAAATTGGACCTAGTATGTGTAACTAGGGTTTGAAAGAAAATTATTTTAAAATTTACTACAAAATTTTAAAATTTTAAATGAATTTATAATTTAAATATTCAACTAAAAATTTATAAATTTATATAAAAAATTAGTAAGAATTTTACCCTAGGGTTTCTAGGGTTTTTGTATGTGAACAAAGTAAGTCAGGTTCACCAAATGTTTTAATAATTTTTAGAATAATTGGGAATTTTTTCCTAATTTTTTTAAAGGGTCTATATTTATAATTAATAAATAAATGGAAAATAATTAAGCTACTAATTTTCAAAATTTATTAGTAATTAGATATTTTCTAAAAATAGTAATAATAGGGAGAAAATAAGACTTAGCGTAAATTGTACTGATTTGATTGAGACAAGATCTAATATTCACTATGCAAGCCTAAGACACTATCACAAATAAGATTATAAATTTCATTTTTTGATTGGATAGGAGTGCCAAAAGTGGATAGGAGTGTCAACATTATTTTAGTCTTTTTTTGACATTTTTGTCATGAGGATCTAAGCTTTCTAGGTTTTATTTGGTAGGTCTATGTGACCCTGTCTCTAAGGTTTTGGTAGCCATAAATATATATATCTCCCTATAGAGTATATTTTATATTCAAATCCTATATTTATTTATACTTTGACTAAATTTTAATAAGAGGGGGGCTTAGTGTGTGTAAGATTCATTGGATGTGGATCTACATCCCTTGCATGGGCATGTTGCCTACATACCAATACTCTAAAGAGGGATCAAGCCATATGTATTTCTCCCCTTTAAAGTGCTTAGTGTAATTGTGATATTAGAATGAAAGGAAATTCTAAAGTGGGTATACTTGAGATGACTAGGGACTAGTGTAAGGATTCAAATAAGATAGAAATAGTATTGGATGGCTATATGCAAAGAATAAAGAAATGTGTTTGAGTAGTCTTGCTTATTTTTTGATATTTGCCAACACTTTCCAAATGATCTCTGAATGGGATTTTATAGGGATCTATTGGTCATGGATTGAATTTTCTCACATTAGGTTGATAAGGATAAGGATGGGAAACTATAAGGAATTGACCATTAGGGCAGGAAATAAGCTTGGATAATAGTGTTGAAAGTGGATAAAAGTGTCATTGATGTTATAGTCCTAGTATCGTGTTATTTTCCAGAGTAGACAAGACCTAAGGGGAGAGATTAGTCATGAAAATATGGTCCTTACTTAGTTGGAATCAAGTTTAGAAGGCTATGGATGATTGGGAATTAGTGAAAACAAGCCTAAGAGGGTCATGAGGGAAATCAAGAGGGACATATGGGTTAGGTATCATTAGCCATGCTCAATTTACCAATTTTTGCATTTTGTATGACTACACCATACCACCTTTTTAGGATAATTTGCCCAAGTCACTATACCTAGTATTGTCTACCAATCCTTTTCTACTATGAAAAGGGAACCTAATAAACCCATAAGAGTGTTTAATGTAATATTTTAGAAAATATAAATCCAGATATAAACTATGTATAAGATAAATTTTGCATTAGCTCTAGAGATGTACAAAAATTCCTTATATCTTATGACTACATTATTTTTACGTAGGTCAGTCAATGTATTAGACTTAACCTAGGCATATACCAAAGCTATAGAGGTTTATAAATAGATGAACCCTTAGCTATAAGGCTTAGTAGGATCAAATATTTATAAATCCTATCTAATGTTAAATTTGATCCCATGTGTTAATCAAAACTCTATGACCCATAATCAAACTTAGGCCCATATTTAGTTGCCTTTATCTCATGTTTCACCTAACCAGAGTCTAGGTTTCTTGAATAATCCTATCCAAATAACTTATCCTCATAGAATCCAAGCTCTAATCCTAGTCACTAATTCCACTACTCAAGGTATTGTTATTTATTTTAATTAGGCTAAGATAGATTCCATCTAGAAGATGGTAAAAAATTTAAGTAATGAGTTCTTAACTATGCAAAATGTATGAGGAATGTTGGTGGAAAAAACACCAACAAGACATTTTTTTACCATAGATACAATAGGCCCTTCAAGAGATAAGGGAACAATTTTGAGAAGCTTCCCAATAAGATTTCAAATATGAACATCATGGAGGTTTTGTTTCCCAATCAATGCAAGGTTCACAACATAGCCAAGCATGGAGAACTAGATTTTGAATACTTTTGTGTAGCCTTTGAGATATTTCAAATGGAGATGGATATATAAGACATACTAGAAAATCTACCTAAGTCAGCTTCTCCTAATGATTCAAGTCACTCTAGCATTATTATGGTTTTTGATACATATGATTTTCCATTTCTAATGGAAGAAATAATGAACCAAAGGACATTGTAGATGAAGTCCATGATTTTCAACTATTTACAAATAAATAATTATAATCTAAATAATAAGTAGATTTTTACTACCTCTACACCTCCAAACAATAATGCTAGCACTCCTCCAAATATAAAGAGCAACAATAATCCACCTCCCATAAAGGAGAGAGATCAAATGCATCATGTAGAATCAGTAAACAAAGGGAGTAAAATATCATGAAAGATATGAAGAAGATCAAATCCAATATCACTCTACATGAGTTGGCTCAGATCACCGAGAAAAGGGAACTACTAATAAAATCCTTGACTAGAAGATCTTCTATAGATAAATCTAAGACCATCCAAGAAAATGTAATGATCTACAAGGATAAACCTAAGATTCCACCCTTCATACTAACAGTCAAAATGTTTAGTAAGAATGTTCATAATTATTTGGTTGACTCAAGAGATTCAACCAATGTGATGCTTATAGTCATATGCAAAAAATGGTACTGGCCCTAAATAAGTCAAAAAGGGTAGTCCTATGATTAGACAAATTTTTAGTACATTATGTTAAGGAAGTGTTGAATGTAAACATACAATTGGCCTCTAAGCCATGTGTATAACATGTTATTGACATACTATTGGTCAACATCCTAGATGCCTATGGTCTGATGCATAATTAGGATTGGTAAAAACATTAAATGGATATGTAGCCATTGACTTCTCATATATGTGGCTACCTTGGAAGGGTGTGGCCAATAAAATAAAGATTGACTGAGAATATAAGATGAAGTAATTAATCACATAATATAATTATAAGATCAAGAAGGTCAACTTTGTATCCTCACATATTGGTATATACACCTTCACTATAGAGCATAGGCCTCAGCACCAACAGTTGAAAGGACCTTCATAGGTATGAACCATTTGCTTTGATGGTGCATGATCAAAACAAAGATCAAGTATTGGTGTATCCTTGATGAACCTTGATGCAAAGTAGTACCTAATAACATACAAATATTAGTTCCCTTACACGAATAACTGGGCTAAGTATGAATGCTTGATCCTAGGCCTAAATTTTTGCTTAGGACATGATGTCAAACAACTAAAATTATTTGGTTATTTATATCTAGTGGTCAACCAAGTGATAAGGAAATATTAATTCAAGCTAGCTTACCCAAATAAATACAAACATAAATCTTGGGACTTAATTTATCCCTTTGAGGCATTCAACATCTGATCTATTCTAAAGGAAGAGAACCAAAGGGTATATTCATTATTATCCTCATTTACCAGCTTATCACCACTCCTAGAGTTTTAGATGCAAAAAAAAATTGTGGAGTTGGTACCTTGCCCTTTGATCCCTAATAATGTAAAAAAAAATCTAGGTCTTTGAGGATGATCAACAAATAATCTAATTCATAAATAATTCTAGAGCCTTTAAAGACAAAATTATATATGAAAATGACTTTTAATGTTTGAAAGCAGAGGAAATTAAAGAGGATGGTATCATACATCTCAAGGAAAATAGAATACCCATGGGAATGGTATCTTTAGAAAGGATCTTCGATATAGATCTATAAGTCGATAGGCAAAGGCAGCCAAAGATAAATCAGTCTAACTTTGACAAAGAGAATTTAGGAACTAAATAACACCATCAATATGTTAACAATCTATCTTATACTCATGATGAAAATTAGAAGCTAAAGGAAATACTAATTAAGTGCAAGGATGTGATTACTTGGACCTATGAAGACTTGATGAATTTTGATACCATGGTGATCACCCATAATATTCCCTAAGTCTAGGTAATAGACCCTTTATAAAATATTAGAGGCCCATTAATCCCATCTTATATCCTCTCAGTTATATTGAATTTCAAAATCTATTATATGAAAGAATCATATTTCTTATCAAGCACTATACCTGGGTGGTAAACTTAGTTCCTTTCAGGAAGAAAAATAATGAAATAAGGCTATGTCAACTTTAGGAACCTAAATTGGTCTTAAAAAGAGGATAACTACCCTCCACCTTCCTTGAATGAGGTAATCCAAGTTGACAATGGGTCTAAAATGATGTTTTTCCTATATTGTTTCTCTAAATACAATCATGTGTTGGTAGAAGCAAAAGACCATATGAAGACTAATTTCACCATGAAGTGAGGCATATATACTTATCATAAGATGTCTTTTGGCCTCATCATTTATGGGGTAACATTATAATGAGCCATGGACCATGAATTTTAGATATTTATTGGTAAGTGCATCATTATCTATATGGATGACCTCACTATTTTTTCCAAGAATAGTTTTGATCATGCAAGCCACTTACAAAAGGTGTTTGATAGATGTAGAAGATATGGAGTGTCCCTCAACCCAAACAAAAGCATATTTAGGGTTACAAAGGTAAAGTTTTTGGGACACATCATCACCAAGGAAGGATTTTTTGTTGATCGAGGATGGGTCCAAGCCTTTTCAAAGGTAACACTCCAATAGTAGAAAATAATTAAAAACATTATTTGGTAAGATCAACTTTGTGTGCAAATTCATCTCCATGTTTGTTGAGATTGTCAAACCATTTAATGTTATGCCAAATAAGGACACAAAAATAGAATGGATAGTAAAATCAAAGGGTACTCCTTTCCTTCAAAACATACCATTATTGTAGTACTCACTGAAAAGGTAGATGACAATGAACACCCAATCACCTTTATGAGTACTAATCTAAAAGAGGTAGAGCCAAAAGATTTAGTGATAGATAAGAAAATATATACATTTTTCAAATTTGTAAATAAGTTTAGGCATTATATATTGAGAAATAAGACTTATTCCATGGTCTCAGACCCTACATTCAATCTCACTCGTAACTATAATGAGTTGGTTGAAATAAGAGGTAAATGGATCACCAAGTTATAATAATTTTACCTAGAGATCAAACCAACCAAGATAGTAAGATGCTAAGGGATAATATAGCTAATGACTATGATCGACCCATGCATTTGAGTTGAGAAAGTTAATGAATTATAAATAGCTAGAGGAGAGTGGTATGATCAAATCATTCACTATTTACTCACAGGGGCATGCCCCTTGAGTTAAACAAAGAAAAAAGGTGAGCTTTAAGGCTTATATTTTCCCACTACATGATAAAATGAGGAGTCTTATACTATAAAAACTATGAGGGTATCTACATATGATGTGTCTCATGAAAATAAGATTCAGATATATTAGATAACTTACACCAAAATTTGGATAATAGACACCCCTCTAGGATTGCAACATCCCACAAAATATTAATAATGGGTTATTATTGGCCCACTATTTTTAGAGATGCACATACCCATGTTAGGACCTAGCATGAGTGTCATGTCTTTGGAAAAAGGGAGGTAAATGTTCTTATTCACCTAAACATGGTAATTGAAGGTTACCCTTTTTCATAATGGGGCCTTGACTTCATTGGGGTAAATAATCCCAACTCATAAACAAAGCATAACTTCATCCTCACTACCATATATTATTTCATTGGGTGGACTAAAGTTGTAGCCACCAAGAACACCAGAGATTAGGATGTCATCAAATTCTTTGAATTAAAAAATTGACCAAGTTTGGAATTCCTTTATACTTAGTCAGTAATAATAGATCAACTTTCCAATCAGTCAAATTCATTGAGTGAGCTTGTAATAATTAGATAACCATAAAGTCCTCTTAAAAATATTATCCCCAAGGGAACAGAGTGGATGAATCTACAAATAATAACATGATATATGCCATAAACAAGTTGACCTAGGACAAAGCAAGAGAATGCCACTTGTTATTGAAGTATGCATTATGGGTAGATAGGAAAAGATAGAAGCAGACCCTCAAGACCTCATCTTTATTATTAGTATATGTATGACATCCTATTTTCCCCATTTCTCTCAAGTTCCCAACCTATCTTTTTATGCAAGAGAATATGGTAGAAGATCCTAAGGTTTAGTCTAGATTATTGGAAATAGTTCAACTAGAACATGCAAGAATTGAAGTACTGTAAAGCTTTAGAAAATACCAAGACATTGTTAAAAGGTGGTTTGATAAAAGTTCCAAGATCAAATCCTTTAAAATTTTAGACCATACCAAGTGTCTTATATCTTTCACGATAATGCTTTCCATCTAATAGACCTTGAAGGTACAGATCTAGCCTTCCCATTTAATGGGTAGTATTTGAAGCACTACTTTGAGGCTATCCCCACTAAGGATGTTTTTAAATCAAGGGGATATAGTAGAGGTAAAATTTATATTATATGTTATTTATTTCATACATATATTTCCTATTTTTCATTTTTGGCTTTCTTTAGAGTGGATTTTATTTATTTCTAGCTTAACTTTTCCTATTTTATGCAATCTATTTACTTAGTTTAGTTCCCTATTTTATAAAATATTTTTCCTTTGTTTTGGAACAACCTGATTGTATCCATTTTGAATGATCAAAATTATATCTAAAATTTTGTGTTTCTTATACCTTATTGAACCTAACTAATAAAATTAGGGTATCATGTCCTAAAAGTAAGGATGAGTTAAGCTAGGAGGCTTAGAGGGGAATGCACAAACTAGTTGATTTTTAGAGTTTACATCCTTGTTATTGAGATTTCAAAAATTTAGGTATGCAATAAGAATTGAACCATGGTCATATCATAGTTAGATACTTTCATCATGTATGTAAAATTTTCTCTTAATATTGCATGCAAATTTATAAAAATTTCCCATCCCTTGGGTCAAAATCACCTTCCACTATAATAATTTTTTTGAGATAATAATTATTGATACATATGTTTTTTATAGGGACATTATAGTAAATTATATTTTTTCATTTTATACCCACACAATTTCACTATGGTTCCTTACCCTCTCTTCCTTTTGTATTCCAAAAAAAGGAAAGAGATCAATACATCCCAAAGTGTGATCAAATAAACCTAAGAGTAAATCTAAAAGTGATCAAGACTGACATGATGAAGTAATGTCAATGTATCACTCATCATGTGGTTTTATAAAGGGAGAAAATGGGGGAACTAAAGGTGTCTCTATCGAGACTATAAATGTCTAGCTAGCAACAAATCAATGCCTAGACTCCCTAAGATTTTGTTTATAATTAAAGAAAGCCATGGTGAATCCTTATGTTTATTCTAAGTCCTTATTAAAAATATCAAAACAAGGATAAAATAAAATAACTCCTTCACACACAAATCCAAGGTATGTGTAAGGCTAATATGTTACATGAAGTTTTAGGAGTTTCTTTCATATATCTAATTTCATTATCATTCTAGGATATGATCTATATTCATTTTATAATTGATAACCAAAGACTTTGGGTTATCAAATACTCTAGAGTATTCCCCCTTTAATTTTCCATTTATTGTGTTCAACATACCCCACTCTTTAAAAATTATGAGGAGGGGCCCATTTTAACCTAAAAAGAACTATTTATAGTGGGTGAATCATTTATTGATTTTTATCATGTGCTTAACAATGATAGGATTTCCCAAGCATTATTATGATTGGGATTCTAGTTAAGAATAGTTTCCTTAATGATAATAATATTTTCCATTTCCCTCACTATCCATGTTTTCATTTTTTATTCTACTCAAGCTAACCTATTAATGGTTTTTGAAAAATTCCTAAGTATGCAGGATCTTTGAGTTTACACCTGGCATTCCTATATTCAACATTAGTGTTTGACATTTATGTTCAGCACACAAGTTCCTCATAACTTTTTTCCATTAGGTGTCCTACATAAAATTAGATATCTCAGAGCTTCATAATTTTTTTCTTTTTAACTTTGTGAAGTTTTCACTTTGATCTTTAGATAAATTAGTGCCATGTAGTGATGGCCTACTATCCTATAACTATTCAGACAAGTGGAAACTTTTAAAAGACTTATGGGTAATTAGAGCACTGAAATGTTGCCAAGTGTTTTAATCCCACTCAATTTATGACTAATAGGATCAAATTGTTAGTATACCAAATTTTTAGGCAAGCAGAGAAGCAATAGCCATCCACATGTCCCAATCCCACAAACCAACTATCATCAAAGCATTTTAAAAGTTTCTAAGTCTTTTAGGCAAGTGGAGAGTTGGATGATGACGCATGTCAGCATCCCACTCATCTAGAGTCTACACATCAAAATGAAGATTTAAAAATTTCTAGGGAAGCATGACACTGAGATGTTGACATCATCCCACACATCTAGAGTCCACACAACAAAATGAGGAGTACAACACTTCTAGGGAAGTAGAGAACCAAGATGTTTCCAAGTGTCACAATCTCACTCACCTAAATCTTATGCAAATATGAAGGTGGTATTATACCCCTAGGGAGAGAGAGACTATGTAAATTCACCAAGTCTCGCCATCCTATGGGCTTGAGGTAGTAATAATATTTTTAACAAGATAGAGAATAAACCATGAGGCAAAAGGGACGTGAAATTTTTTCACGTGTCCTAGAAACTATGTAAGGGTCCAGAGATATAAAGGCAACACTTATTTGAGAAGTGGGAAGTCAAAAAATGTCAAAGAAAGGATGACAAATCATTTAGAGCCAAGAAGGAAAACCCACTTAGCAGTAGGATGATGCACCACAAAACAAATTCAAAATATGAAAATAGACTAAAGCAAATATGATCCAAATCCATTAAAGCCATTAATCCACATGATTTAGCCAACTGAATTCAAGTCAATAAAGCAATAAAATACAAATGGAAATATATGTAATTCACCAAGTCAATTGCAATCGCATTACCATTTAATTAATAGTTTTAAGTGTGAAATCAAGCTCTAGCTTGATTAAACACTATTCACACAGTTATAAATAACTAGATCTTGAGTGTATATCAATGGATTTTGTTTCAAATTAAATACATCCCCCTTTTGTGTATTCTATTATAGTTTATATCTATATATGGATATAAATTTTTATTGTCTCTCAATCATGACTTCAAGCATTACTCAACTATCGAGGAGGAAGTTGAGGCAATAGATCCTTGTGGCCCTAATGAGAAACTCTTGACCTTTACACAAAGGTACTAGTAGGACATGGTGGTGATCAAATCAGTGGGTCAACACAACGAAATGGAAAAACTATATGTAATGCCTTACTTTTACCTAGTTTATGATTTGTTTACAAATGGTTAATTTTTCAGCAAAAGTATAGATGTCCATCAAAACATCACACATGTAGCCTATGTTAGTGGGTGTGCCTTTGAGAAGTATTACCAACTCCCTAACCTAGAGGCAACCTATAACCAATCCCTAATTGACTAATGGATGTTATCCAATAATATTACCATTAAGTTGTGGAAGTGTGCACATGACCCAGCCACCTTCAAGGTCAAGGGATTCATCTTTTCCATCCCAATTGCCACTTTTAGGTAATAAATTAGGACTCACATGGCCCTATTAAATAGAATATATGGTTTTTAAACTATAACCTACATCAATGAAGTTTAGATTCCCCTCCTATACATTGTCCTCACCTCTACCAAGATCATTTCCATTATAAAATTCATCAATTCTAATTTGATTCACCAAGATAGTAGTGCAAACAACCAGCCAAATGGAAATTTTTATATGACGTCGTATCTAGTGGATGCCATAACTAGAATAGTCACCTAAACTTTTGAAGAACCCTGAGAACCCTCCCTTAAATATCTCAATAATAGAATCTGTGATGAGTTCAATCTCATCCACATCCACAAATTTAGGAAAAACATGACCATTATAATATAAACCTTCTATCCAATGGTATACCAGGACATTTATGGAAAGATATGACTAGGTTATTTGATCATATCATAAGGACTATTATAAGGATTGGTAAATATTACCTCTAACCAAACTTCACAATCATTATAATAGAGTGAACTAAGTACCTTCCCATGTATCTTCCTTATTTGGTACCATATAAGGTGGTAGAATGAGAAATTGTAGCTCAATTGGTAGATTCTATAGATGTCAATCTAAATAATGCTACACAAAGAGCAATCCACCCAACACCTATTAGCATTGGCCAAATTAAATACACCAAATGGGATTATTTCCACTCAATGGGTATGACTAAAATGTCCTATGATTTTAAATGAGACCATATAGGAAATGGGATCCAAGGAAAATGGTCAAGAATCATCTAGATAGACTCAAAGATAGGGTAAAAATTGATTATGGACATGTGTCATATCAACATGATGAGGTGTTCCTGGATGCCATAAATGATGTAGAAGTTTGAATCATGATGAACAAGGTAAAAATTTAAATGGTTGTGTAAAGGAATATTTAGTACACTCTAAATAATACCAAAGAATATGCTCAAAGAATTGAGAAAGAGCATTGGGATTCAAATCCCCCTCCAAGACCTCTCTCATGGGATAGAATTTGAGGACAGGAGAAGGCTAGACCATTTGGGCATGATTCTATGGGGAGTGAATAAATAATCACTCAAAGGCCTCCTTAGCATCCCATATTGGTGGTCAACATAGAAGTAACTACCATAGTGTCCACTCCCCCTCACCCAATTTCCACTACATTAATTACTACAAGAATAGCTTGGCCTGGTGGATCATTTTCTATGTTAGCTTTTATTCCATTCATGGTAGCATTAAAGGTGAGTGACACATCCTTCATCTTCCCAATTTTTATTTTGGCTCCATTTCCATCTACAGCCCAAACCATTGCATCATCACCTCCATCAACCATTGCTACCACCACATCATCACCACCCACTATCTCTTCAAATTCACTTGATGTTGCTTCCTCCCCATTAATAATAACCACTACTCCCACTGAACCACCTCTTGTCTCCCAAATAAAAGTGAAGGCCCATTTTGGAACTCTAATAAAGGGAGCCTCCAAAGAGAAGTCAGGGGGTAAAATAATAGATGAAAATTACCTAGGGAAGCATAACCCATGTAAATATTTGATAAGAGTAAAGATGATAAAGATAAGATTGTAGAGGGAGAGTGGTTCATAGAAAAAGAATAGGAAAACAAGATAAAAACCTCATTATCTGAAAACATTAGTGAGACCACAAATAGTGACCCATAAGATGAATGGTTTCTAGAGGAAGCTCAGTCTAGGGACACCATAATTTTGAACACCAATTTAGTCTTAACTAAATTGCTTCAAGACCAAGGTGGGGAGAATGGAGATGAAGTGGAGTCAAAACCTCTAGCTTCAACACAAGGGAAACAAATGAGTATATCTCTAGCCTCAATCCCTCTTAGCACAATAGTGGTATCTAAAATAATAATTTATTAGATTATTTCTAAACACAGGGTAAGTACACAAGCTTCTCATTCTATGTCTACTACAATAACTACTTCTATCCTACTTAGTTCTAGAGTAGTTGTTTATCATGATTTAGATTCTTCAGCACAACCAATAAGGCCTAGGTAAATATAGGGTCAAATTTGTAAATACCAATGCCAACCCTAAGAATTTAGGTTGTGGAACCCCCTATCCAATATTCAAAATGACCTATTGGGGCTACTCATACATCTATAATTGATTATTTGGAAAAA